>JARQTI010000723.1:1050084-1453124 GCA_030142655.1 Trachelus tabidus
CTCGCCGCTACGATTTAGCGCGATGCTTTTGGTATTGCCTAAAACCGTAGCGTTGTGCATCTCCCTGCTCATCTCTGAGAATGAGCGCTCCGAGTTCGGTCACTGCCTTCAGCGCTCCCCCCACTCGTTCAGTTCTCCGCGATGAATTGGTCAGCATTTCTGATTTTCAAGTGTTAACATCCAACTTTATTCATTTTACTCATTATTTTAATATTCCAAACATTTAGTTTATTAATATTTCCATTTGAACATAATTTATTTTCGACGATTTAGATTTAGCTTCAATTTTATATTTTTAATAAATTTTACAAGTATACGTTCGACCAATCAGAAATGTGGGACTTGTTCGAGACTCCTCCGCTCAGGTGGCGCGTCGACAGCAAAATAGAACTCGAACCATGAAAACGGCTCATTGGCAATATCCCTATTCATCTCTGTCGGAACAGACAGCGTGGTTGATAAAATCGAAATTATAATGACTTAAAGATAAAAATAAAAAGCGCGAGTATCAAGTATGGACTCACAAATTGTGATGATAATACTCGTGTAAGGATTAGATTATTATGAGAGGTATACCCGCGGTACTAAGGACGCTTGGTGCGTTTCTCTACGAGTATGCTCGTAGTTTGTCTTACATCGTCACCGCGATCCTGGTCCTGTCTTATTGCTTGCATCCAGCAAGGTTTGCACCGCATTATGCCTTCGTCAAGACAGAAGACATCTACAGCGAAATGGAGAGGTCATATCCTTCTAGGGACAATTCTTGCTCCGTTTCTGTGAGCGGACGGGGCTTCTCAGAGTTGTTATATCCCGATGAGCATCCCCGTGAGGATCCAGTAGCTTTGGCACGTCGTCTTGGCATTCTACCAGGAGGACAATGGAAGCCACTGAACTGTCATCCACTGTTCAACGTTGCTATCATCCTGCCATACCGCAACCGTCAAAAACAATTGACCATATTCATGAACTATATACATCCATTTCTTCAAGCACAAAATCTGGATTACAGGATATTTGTTATTGAACAAAGTCCCATGCGTGAATTCAACCGAGCAAAACTGTTTAATGTTGGCTATGCGGAGGCCACTAAGATCAACGACTTCCACTGCTTCATTTTCCAGGACATTGATCTGATTCCACAAAATCCAGACAATCTTTACGCTTGCACCAAGATGCCACGTCATATGAGCTCTAGCATTAACACCTTTAGGTACAATCTACCATACATTGGTTTATTCGGTGGGGCTGTTGCTCTAACAAGGAAACAGTTTGAGAGAGTCAATGGATTCTCAAATGTTTTCTATGGGTGGGGTGGCGAGGATGATGACTTTCAGAGTCGATTGCAAACTAGAGGTTTGAAGGTATAAATTTCTTAATTTTATTAACTGGAATTATTTGTGTTAGATATTACATCCTCTTTGCAGGTAACTCGGTTTGGACCAGACATAGCGCAGTATTACATGTTGAATCATAAGAAAGAGCCTCCAAGTAGTGCAAGATTTGCCAACCTGGAAAGTGGAGCTAAAAGATATGACACAGATGGAATTAGTAATTTGGAATATCGTGTACTGAGTCACCAATTACGTCCTCTGTACTCTTGGATATTAGCTGATGTTTGAATCTCGTATTCATGGTCCTAAAAATCTGGAACCTTTTAATATCAACTGATATTCTGCCTTGCTCTAGTGTTATTACAGGCAGCTATAAGTAATCCACAAAACGTTAACGTTAATCACAAAAAAGGGGAAAGGGACAATGACTTCACAAATGCTTGAGAACATGTTCCTCGAAAGAAAGCTTATTGGCTGTTCGTAAAAGAGTAAGCTTAATTATAAGCCAAAGGAAAAATAATACTAAATGGTAATGCCAGTTACGAAAAGATTTTTTGAGAATGAAAGAAGTTTCTATGGCTACATCGTTAGACTAAAAAATATTAGAGAATCTCATTTCAGGTCTGATATTTGTAAAGCTATTATGTTTAAGAAATACCCTGTGGCTGCATAAAAGGAAGTTAAATATGTTGCAATTACAAAAATATCTACACCAGAAGCTATGGCTATACTCGAATCTTTTGTAGCATCTAACAGGTGTTAAAGAAACAAATTTTTTAAATGGTTGATAAATTTCTAAGTGATCTTGTTATTGCCACTACTCTAATATATCAAAATACATGTTGCAGGATGCTCACTACTTTTTCGGTTAATACCCTTAAGTTATGTTGGCTTAAAAAATGTATATCTTTAACTAACAGGACCAGAAATTTATCCTGAAAAACTACACGTCACATTATGAATTCGAATAAGTAGCTCAATGTATCTCAATAATATGATGTTTTTATCATTAATTGTTTTACAAGAATACATGAATCATATTTGTAGTATATTTGAATCTGCTATACATAATTAGAATATTATTTATAACTCGGCACTAACTTTAAGAATGGATCTCTGTAATTAGTAATGTTTATAAGATTTTCCATATCAGATACACGTGCAAAAGACCTTTAATATAGTTGTCATTGGAATGACGCGTCATGGAATGCAAAAGTAAAGACAAATTTAGTCCTTTGCATTTAAAGAAAATGCTTATAAATCCCTATGACATACACCAATATTTTACCTCGCTGGTAATAGATGACAAATAATTACATATAAATATGTATGGCATAAGAAAACAATGGTAGACCTCTTTTACAAGCAATGTGCCACGTGTATATTTATTATGTATACTGTTAGAGTACATGAATCTCACAAGATGAATTAAAAAAATAATATTAAATTGTAAGAATGGTTGTGGAGATGCATGTATGTATGTATAGCCGATATTATTAAAAGTACCTCAAAATACCGCAAAAAATATCAATGAAAAAAAAAGGGGGAATACAACTGTGTAGCATCAGATATAATTACATCATAAAGAAATTCAGAAATTCATCAGATAATTCAATGTGATTTTTCGTACACAATAAATACAAGTCATATTAAAGGATAAATTCATATGCAGAGGCTCCTTACAATGCGATTCTGCTACCTTCGATAGAAACTGTAATGAATGTGATTGAAAATTAGTTTCGAGCATTGACGAGTGATCTAGAATTTCGACAAATGCGTGAAACGCTATGTACACTGTCGATTTAATATGCTGCGCTCCTTTTCACAAATTAATTTTTCATCGCCTCGACGACGATGATGCCATAAGAAAATATTTTTACACTTTATAATGTTAATTAACGACATGATCGTTGCGTTCCGCCATATGCCGTACAACTTTGATAAGAACCTGATTTTATCATCATGATTGAAATTACGTCTTGTCCGAACTTTGCTATCTTGGCGCACTGTAAATCCAGTAGAAAATAGTCAAATCATCAAATATCCTTCCCTTCCTTCTTCGAGTATTTAAATTCTTGCCCAGGAACAAGATCAGTAGGCGATACGGGCCGTTGCGTAAGGAATTCTTTTACCCTTAGAGTGCTACGAACGCATACGTGTCCGGCAAGCGTTTAAATTTGAAGAGCTCCGCACTCAAAGGGTTAAACGGGTGAAACCTGACTCGCAGTAAAAATTAAAAATGTATCTCAAAGGACCGTATTATGAAGCGAAAAGAGTTTTAAACATTGCGAGGATAAGTTTTGGTACGGTTGACAGTACCGTGCGTATTACTAACACCGGTTCGATGTCTGACGTAAGATATAAAATAACGGGGAGCATTGACGTCATTCCTCGCAGACTGTGCCTGACGTAAAGCGCATAAAGAGAATTAAAAAAAATCTGTATTCTCGTTAAAGCAATAAAACTGTATCTGCATGGAATTGTACGTAGGTATTCTAAATTTGATTGGCTACGACCTTCTTCGTACCAACAAATCGTGGCTACTCGGGAGGCTTATATACCTACAGACCTGGTCATACATATATATATATATGTATATACATATACCTATGCGACCTTTGATTACAAATTACATGTTTACATATAAAATTTGTCATATTCATACTTAGCATATTTTACGTGTCATTCAGTTCCTGGTAGCGCGCGTACATCATCTTCTTGACACAGTCTTTATACGTGTCTCCAGGTAGTGCGCTGTAAGACGCAGATTTCGCACCGAGTCCAGCTGTAGGAACCCGCCTTTCCGCCTCAATGATACTCGTCCTACCTTGGTTCGATTTTCCTAAGCCCATTCCTTCGCTCCAGCCCATTTTTTGCAGGAGTTTGTTGCCAACGTTGTCAGAACCGATGCCGGCCCTGGTTGGTTCCTCGTACGAGACGGATATATCCTCGACCCTTGTTTTCAAATATTTTTCTTTTAATTTGTTAGGTTGTGGCGGTTCAGGCTCACCATACTTGGCACGACGTTCCTTCGCGCGGTCTCTGTACTTGTTGTTCCTCTGCTGAGGATCGTTAGGATCCAATCCTCGCACTTGGTACCAATTCTCCAAGTTCTGCTTGTGTAGATCCGAAAGCTGCTGGTGCCGTAGCAGTGCTTCCTTGCTGGGAAACTGTCGTTTACACAGTAAGCATGCCAGTTTACTCCAGTCTGTATGTTGTCTGTCTTCTTGCTGGACATCCTCAATTTCCTCGTCGGTGTCGCTACCACCGCCGTATGCTGCTACCAAGCCATTACTTCCGCTTGGGTCCTCGTCCTCGTGATACACGTTGGCTAGATTTTTCTTTTCCAATATGGCGTATCCTGCGTCTGCAGCACCACTTACGCTTCCTTGATGACCGTCGACGCCCGCAAACTCAGAGTTCCAGTTGCTTTTTGCGTTCTCTTTTTTCTGATTCAATGTCTTAGCCCATCGTTCCATGTCCTTAGCTATTTTCTTAGCTACCTTTACCTTATCCTGCTTGCTATCCTTCTTCTTGCTCTCGTCCTCTTTCAACGGATCTTGAACAACGTTACTCGACGACGAGGAAGATGGATTTTGACGATTAGCAGATTGTTGGCCGCTGTCGATACTCGCAGTGGCAGTAACTGTAGTGGAATTACCAGCAGTCCCCGAGGGTTGCGTTGCATTGGGACTAGTCTGTAATAGAATCGTAGTGGTTGTCAGAATCATATGTATAACAGGGATTATTATCTGTTAATACAGATATTACCTTGGCCGGTTGATAGGACAAAGATTCTGAGTCCCAGTACAGGAACTGCTGTGTATGACTGTTGTAATAATATTGTGAGTTCGGATCATAATATAATCCAGTACTAGGGTCATAGTAGTAACCCGATGACTCGTCGTAGTTATAGGTGCTGACATCAGGCACAGCTGAAAAACACAAATAGCCATTAAGAGCCCACGCAAAGTGTAACAAGACTTGTAGTAGGACCATGCGAATCTCAGTGATGGAACTTACAATAAACTTTGCCATCATTGGCATGTGCCGGGACTCTTCCACTGGCCAAAGTGGTGCTGGTTGGTGCCGTAGGGGTTGGCCTACCTTTCATTTCCTCAGCATCGCCAAGCTTTCTCGAAGCTTGCAGCTGCTGTATAGCGGACTGGGCCACAGCTGCAGCTGCGTTCACTCTATCGGTCTGATTTAAAGACGGCAGGGTGATGGCAGAGCCCTGCATTATTTGATTCTGGTAGTATTGCGTGTAATACTGAAGATAGTGAGCTTTTTGCGCAGGCGTTTTCGCGTACATATTTGCGCTATATTCAGCCAGTTGCGCCACGTCGTCCAGCGTATAACGCTGAGGTTGATTCTCGTTCGACTTCCACGTGCCAGTGTTGTTAACTTGGTGAAGCTTACAATAGGTTATCTCGACCTTTCGGCCATCGACGACTAAACCCTGCTTGGTCAGAGCGGTATGCAAGTACATTGCGTCCACTACGTTACCCATCTCCAAGTAGCAGACTCCACGTGACGTGTTGGTCAGGGTGTCTCTTCCTATGCGGATACTGCGTATTGGCATTGACGACAGGTTCTTCATTGCCTGAAGGACAGAATCCTCTGTCGTTAAAACGTCAAGCCCTCTCAGGAGGACTGTATTTGTTGGATGAGGGCTGATCTCGTCACTTCCTTCACCACCCTCTTCACTTTCAGCTCGCGATGCTGAACACTTGAAGCAGGTTTCTCGTCTTTTGAAATTATGAGCTCCGCACTGTTAGAAAATTAATGGAAAAATCGTTGACGAGGTAAATCCTTGGAGACTATACGTTATGAAATTAAAAATTGAATATCATAGACTGGAACGTATGCAATTACCTTGACACAGTGCCAGTCTTGTGTGTTTTTTGCCGGTGGCTTATCCACATGACAATCCTTTGGTATACTGTACTGCATGAGGGCACGATATTGGTCCTGTAGCATCAGTACGCCCTGAAACAGAGAATTTCAGTGTTATCCCGTCCAGTATCTTCCTTAAGCCTCCGTTCGTCCCTTAAACTTGCTTCTTGCTGACGAAATTATATTTACTACTTCATAGCTTTCTGTCTCGAGCGAACGATAATGGAAGTGTCGTGGTTTTTAAATTCTGGGCCATTTTACATGACACGTGGGCGGACTATCACTCGTGTCAGTGTCAGTCTTATGTAATATGTATGGATAAAAACAAATTTCATTTTCACGGTAGTCACGTGTACAAATTACCGAGCCTTCTTGGAAATATTGTCAAGACAATTCTGCGAGTTTCGTGTGATACCGTACGAGTGTATGTGGACTCCGCGCGAATTTTGAGTAATGGACAACAATCGGTTATATAAAAACAAAAAGAGTATGACAATCTGAGAAAATAATATAAAATCAAAAACGCGATACCATACCAATCAACGTAAACATCGATTAACGACTGTTTCGGAATTCGTCTGTATCAAGATAACGTAATCAATACACTGATCGACAATTTATTCGCATTTGATGCAATTCCCGAGAAATCCACTAATCACAAAAATTACACGTTATTATGTGCGAATCAGAGTTCTAGCGCAAAAGGTCTATTCACTCTCTGATTTGACTAGTTAGGTCATTAGCCCAGCTAATAACGAGCAGAGTGGAACAAAAAATGCTTTATCAGTTCCGACAATGTATGATAGGGAAAAGGCGTACAAGAATTCGCGGCGTCAAGAGAAACGGTGTAATAATAAAAAAAAAAGAGAGAGAATATGGAAAGAAAGAAAAAGAGAGTGAGCGAGAGTAGAATAAGAGAAAAAAGAGAGCGAGCGGACGAGATAAGAATAATCTGTAGGGTGTGTGATAGTGAAGGTCAGGTGGGTGACGGGGGTTGATTTACGGGTTGTGGTTCCTAGATAAATAAATAATTAGGTATGGTAGATTGAAGTAGCCTTTGATAGGTGCAGAGCCATGGCCATGGAGTGGCCAGTGGGCTGCGTTACCGTGCCCTTGCCGCCACGGGGCGTCGGTGGCACGCAAGCAACACATCGGTTGGGATCTGGACTGAACTTCTTTCTACCTGTTTCATCTCCATCCACCGTGCGGCCTCCTGAGTCGCGTTAAACTCGACGAATGCAAAACCTCGCGAAGCACCTATACAGAGCAAATACACACAGATCCAAAGTTAATCCACGTTTTGCCTGGGGGTATCTCTACTCTGAGAGAGGGCAGGCAATCACAGCACCAACCATTGACAACCTGAGTTCCGAACGAAGCAATTCCTTCGTTTCGGCGCTTGATTTTCATTTCCGTTTACCTAAAGCTCAGCATAACTAAATACTAGTCCTGAGAGACAGAACTACGTGTATAGTCTCTTGCTGTTTCTCTTTTAGTTGTTGGAACTCTCTGTACGACTCGTTCTTGGGAACAGTTCAAGATTATCGCCTCGATTAAGGAATTAATAGAGGAATATATATGTACATATATATGATACCTTGAAATTTATTCCTTATCATGGTAAACGTACTTGAATTGTTCGTAGGAGTTCGTACAGATCTTTTTGTTAGTATTATCACCACCGAAGCTTTGCTTTTTTTTTTAATTTGCTTTTTCGCTTACTTCTTTCCTGGTTATGACTACGTGAGTCACGGGATCGTGAAACCAAGTCGAATAGTAGAAATCAAAAGCGGAAAGCACCGGAGGGATATGATTTTTGTTATCTCTGTGTCGATGTTGCTTTTAAAACTGTTATATCTGAATACATGCTTGCTGCGTGACAAATTTATTCTTGCATCTTCTGATATTAATCCTGAAGCCGTATTCGGTTAATGCCCAGTATGAGTATGGAGGTGGATCAATAGCGCATTGCTTTTTTATTTTATATTTATGTAATTATAAATTAGATACTTTATTATGTGGAGTGTATCGTATATCAGGATGATGGTATTTTCCTAATGCTCGTAAACTTACCTTTAATAATGATATTATAATTTATTTTTTAATGATTACTATATGATCCTCCTCATATCAAACTAACAAATATTTGGCTCCCAGACTGACAATAAGAATACGAAATCGACACGAAGTTCTCCGGTGCACAAATCCGATGAGATAGTTGCAGAGTCAACGAACAGCATAGTCGGTGGGTGAAGATATAAAATAAAAATGAAATTTCTAGTTCTTTAAGCTGGAGATAGTTACCTGTGTCTTTCTTTCGAATCAGCCTGATGTCCTTTGGCATGAGACCACAGTTGAGGATGTCTTGCCGCACCTGTGATAGACACATCAGAATGATAATAGTGACTCATGTGAGCAATTCGAAACTCACGCATGGTCATTTTATCTTGGACCACTAAGTTGACAACCTACGTCGTTTTCAGTGATATGCTGGGCGAGCCCACGAATCATTATGGTGTTGTTCGGAGACTGAGACTTGTAGTGGACTCCTTCCATGGACGAACCATAATTGCGACCATGGTCGTGATCAAAGTCTATGCTTTCTCGGCTATGATCATCGTCTCGATCACGATCTCTATCATCTCTTTTTCCTCTACGGTCTCTATCTCTATCTCTGTCTCGATCTCTATCCCTTCGGGATCGATCTCTATCCCTATCACGATCACGATCACGTTCTCGATCTCTTTCTACAGAATCTCTATCTCTTTGTCTCCCATAACGATCCTCTCTATCTCTATAACTTCGATCTCTGTCTTCCCGACTCCGTTCTCTTCTTTCCCTGGAACGATCCCTTTCGCGATCCCTTTCTCTCCCACGATGGTTTCTGTAGTCTGGACTGCGATGTTCTCTTTCGCGATGATCAGTATCACGGTGCTCTACATATTCTGGAGAGCGATTGCTTCCATACTCATTGCGATAGTCACCATAGTCTGAACCATGACCTCTTCTTTCAGGACCATAGCCTGGTTCCCAAGGATCAATGCTGCTGTTGTACATGGTATCCATGCATTTGTTGTAACCCTGTAACAGGACAAGGACTCGTTCTGTGAGCATTAACATAGTATAAAACAGCAACTTCCTTGCATACTAACAGTCATACTATTCTAAAGTGTATGTCTCTGTACAATTATGAAAAGCAAGTGATAATAAAATGGCAGATATGGCATAGGTGCTCTAAAAGAGCCACTAGTTTTTTTCCAGTAATGCATCAAAAATACTTCAGCTGATCTATACGCCTAATTTTATCTCATTAATTCAAATAAAAATAGGTCAATAAAACATTTATGAGACACTTGAGAAAACATTTCCACAGTAGGTGAGAGCAGGAGGCTTGTCAGGAATGTGCCACGAATGTATTTTATAAAAACGATAAAAGCAATAGAACAACGAGGTAAAATGCAGTACAATTTAGCTAACACAGTAGCATATCCCTGTGATTCCCTTCGAATATCAAAAGCGAATTCGAATTTTAGGCGAACGGCCGAATTCGATTTCCAAAGCTGGGCCCAGTGCAGAAAGAGATGACGAATCGTGGCGTTGATTAATATGCGTTACCTCGCGAACGTACGTTGTGCTTCGGTTCACTCGCCAAATCAATTTCACGTTAAACAGTTGTTCGAAAATAAGTGCACTCTCCTGAATAGCCTAATTCACTTTTATATCACGGAATATCCTTAAGACTGTCTAAAACTTGCTATTGTGCACAATGGCGTGGTTAGGACTTCTTGTTCGTTCGGTAAAATATGGCGACTTGGTGGGGGTCGACGTTTCACCAAAAATCTACATCGCATTTCACCACAGATTTCTCATAGATGGTGCTGATTCCGCCGTGTCATAAATGACGCTTTTCACATTTTATATAGGCAATTTTTAGTTACATCACCACACACTGATAATATTAATATACGATATTTCAAACTGATTCTCCTAGATGTGATATGCTATTTGAATTTGTGTACATCACGAATTCAGTACATAACTTGCCAATGCATTTACTTACAATCACTTATTCGAAGGAAATGCAAGGAGACGGTTTGTCGATTGGAATAACCGCGTAGTACTTCGTTACAAATCACTAGATGGCGACAGTGTTTACGCTTGAGGAGGCAAAAACCGTTGATCAGATTAAAAGTTTAAGCTTTCTGAGCATTGTCATAATTTTGTATAATATATTAACAAGTAAAAGCACAAGCTTTTGTGAAAAAAGTGATTACCCTATCGAAATGAAGAAGACGTTGGATAACGTGAGTATAAAAAATCCTTTTTCCCGCTTTACTATTATTCATTGCTGTACAAATATTCTAAAAATATTACCCACGTATTAGGACAAATGATAAATCGAAAATGATCGATCAAAGATGATTTTTGATCATTTGAAACCAGGAAAATAGAATATTCAAGAGCGTTGATTCGTCAAAATTCATGTTAGAATATCATTAGTTTTGGAGTCGTAAAATATTATTCTTTAGCATTGCAATAATCGTTAGCGCTCGTATCTCCGATGATTCTGTAATTGAAATATTTATTTCTCTCGCGTTTCCAATGCTAGAAATACGTTCGATGTTTTCGCGATGGATGGAAAGCTTGTACTTTTCAGAAAGGTCAAAGCCATCAGAAAACAAAAAGGATCACACTGTCTCGACACGAGGAATAAGATTTGCTAGTTGCTTTCGGCAAGTAAATACAGACTTTGTTAGCTAAGATGAGCAGTTTATTTCATTCCTAAAAAACATCAATATTAAACTAAATTTCTTAAGGGAGCATTGTCTTTCGCAAAAGACTTTTAGGGTCGATTGCATATAAGCAGCACTCTAACCGTTTTAGTGCTTCATTATTTATTCATGGCTCTGATAAACTCCGAATAGATCAAAATTCAAAATATGTCGTACGAATTACCCCAGTACAAAATATTACACGGAGCACTATATTATTAATAGAACTATTACTGAAATAATAGCCTCACTAATGTAAGTCTCGAAACAGGCATCCGTTCCGTGAAAACTCTTATAAATTCTCTACAAACTTTTAGTGTCACGATTAGTCGTCACAACGAGTATCGTATTATTGTTCAAATTAACAATTTTACAAGCTAGATCCTCTGTTGACAGTCGTTATATGCTCGTAGAGACTATAAATCGTTCGGGAAACTTCCCCAGGAGTTCACACCTTACATATAAATAGACGAAACGCGACGATAGAGCGCGTCCGAGTTTTTCGAAATTCACAAAGTTACAGATCTTCCCAGATCGATACACTAATCTCGCCGGCCAATAAGTTATATGAAAATTCAATTCATACATTTACAGGGATTGAATCAGAAAACTAATAAAGCTCAGCCAATTGATAAAGGCGAGCACAGAGGTTATGTATTTCGGACATTATTAATTCCATGCTATCGTGATCAACCGAAGCAACAGCAATGGCAGAAAGATATATAGATATATAGAGACGAAGAGACTCAAGGGTCTAGACGAGCGTCCGCGTCGAGGTCGTCGTTGTACCAGCCAAAGGGTATAGCCACGGTGTGCCGGGTTTTCAGGGTTGGGTTTTAGGGTGGTCTCTCCCGGGAGGACGAGGATGTCGGTGCGAGCATTCGCGCACCAGGTCCACGCAGATATTACGTCTATACAGTTGGTTCAACGACCACCGCCCTGTTCTCGGCCAACCCCAACGTCCCAAGCGAAGCCATCGGGCCATCCAGATTCTAGAGGGAGCCAAAGCTGTACCAACGAGCTGGCTTTGCTAGCCAGTTCCGTCAAGCCCCGGGGTAGAAGCTACTGGCCGCTTGTCTGCTCCCTTCTTTCGCTAGTTTCATTTCTTTCGTTTTAGTTCCGTTCTGTTACAATTGATTGACATTGATTCGTTCGTTCGTTCGAGTTGGTTATCCACGCACCGGGATACGTCTGCTACGAGGAACTATCCTTGTAACCGCCGACTCGGGGCTGAACGTTGTATACTTGCCCTATAACTATATTTGTACGTTCTGGGTTCGCGAGTTCGTTGAATTTTCGAAAACCAAAAAAAATACTTATATCATTCAGGTACGTGCCTTATTGTCGATAGTACTCCCTTTGTACGTATGCTTTTTTTTTAATTTTCTTTGAACTCATTGACTATAAGACGTTTCAAAATACTCTCATTAATGATTGTTGACAAGGATTTTATTACGAACAATCTCTACCTTGGGTATAGACTTTATTGACACTTCTGAGAGTCGATTAAATTTTTAGTTTGACTATACTGCATTTTTGTATTTTGGAATAGACGGACTTCTGGAGTTTATTACAAAATTCTTTACTTTTCCGAAAGCAACGTGTTGCATTCAGTAGTCTGCTGAGGTTTGCTCAATTTTTATGTTACATTCATCGAGTATCCTTTGTTGTCGTTGAACCTTGTTGAAAATTATTGATTGGCTTTGTACAGGTGTTTAAAGATTGTTAGGGAATTTTATACCTGAATATGTATACATATAGTATAATCGATTTGGAGATTCTTGTTTATTGCTATGCATGAAGCCATACACAGTTCGAGTTTACATAGAGATATAGAAATAGAAAATTGCTTTTTTAATCATGCTTAGATTGTAAGCTTATAGATAGAAGCGAATGATAATCCTAATCTTTGTATTATGTTATTATACAATTATACGTGCAGTCGTATATAAAATGGCTGGATATATTTCAAAGTGTTGACATATAATATCAGGAACTTTAAAACGATTAATATTATTATCATTGATTCGTGCAATTATTTCAGAGTTCTGTCAATTACAAATTCGAACAGATGCATAAAATATTTGTTCGAATGGTTAATTCGAATGACTTAATAAATACGATACCGTGCGCTTATCTGAAAAGTGAAATATGAATTTTGACAATCCGATTATAAGGAAGACCAAGATCCATCCTAGGAACTTTACAATAATTGTTTACAATTATTAGATAATATTTTGATCTAGTGCCATGACGTTTAGATAAATCAAACAGTACCTGCCTGGAGGCACTGAAATTTAGATTTTAAAAATTGAGCCATTCGGGATAACGAAGTATAAAATAGGACCGACGTATTCTCTGTTATCGATTGTCAATAAATCATCGATTTCCCATTGGACTATCATAAAAATATTGATAGATCCGTCAGAGAAGATTTTGTAATTTTCTAAAAATCGATAAATTCCATATTCATTCTCTTGGCTCTCGATAACCTGTAGGATCTACATCCTGGCGTCGGTGATTCATTTTTTAATTGTTCCACCCATTCCTTTTTTTATTCCGAGCAAATTATTCCGATAAAAGCCCTTCTATCGAGGAAACGTGATCTTACTCGAGGAGTACCATTATCTTCGAGGTTTTGCATATCGATGGGGCGAACGATGCGGGATCTTCGCTTTGTTTTTCCCAGTAGCCAGGTCCAAGCCACCCCTTGTCAGCTGATTGAAATCGATAATGGTGAGTCTCGGTTCCGTGGCTGGTGTAGACAGGGCTTTCCTGTCGACTGGGGCTCCGGGACTCCGGAACCTGTAGCTCAGGTTCTTGCCACCTCCCGTTCCAGTTCCACTTCCAATTCCAGTTCCAGCACCCGTTCCCGTTCCTACGTTCATTCGGGTTCCGCTCATTGATCGATAACGAGTACCTGACGAAGTATCCGTCACCTCCTCACGAAAATATCTGTCAATCACATTTTGGATTCATTCATAAAACGATAACGGATGTCGAAATTTCGATTTCTAAGTTAGAATTTTTCAAAATCTCCTAATTATTATATTATTAACTTGGCTTATCATTTGAGAAAAATTTCAAATACAAATTTCCGTACAATTCGTGGGGGAAAAAAATTTATTTTATTAATACTCGTGTATGCTGGCCAGGTGTAGAGGAGCTGGTGTCCTGGCTGTTCGTGGACGAGGTCTTCGAGGTGCTCGATGACGCTGTCGGGACTGACGACCTCGTTTGTTCGACGGCTGATCTGGAAGACCAGCTGGTATCAATCCAGTCAATCTATAGTATTCGAGAAATACTCGCGCCAAATTCCGACCTATCCTATAATCTGGTAGTTGAAAGGTTAAGGTCAAATATCCAATCAGTTGTTTTTTTTTGAGATTTCAAGTAAACCCATTAATTAATTTTATAAAATTTTATCAAATGCGATCTTGATCGAGGTCGTATCTTAAAATTATTTTTTGCTAATTCGAGTGCTACCAACTGCCGCGTTGAATCAGTTCGAACAGCCTTAATCAATAGGAAACGTCTTATCTCGCGAGGGTCCTTAATTTAGGTTAAATTTTTCCAACCCTTAAAACCTCAGGAACTCTTGGGGACAACGAAGTCGATGGGACGCCTGTGTTACTGTAGGAAACTTTTCACCCAATTATCTTCTCCCTAATCCCCCCCTCTTTTTCCACTCACTGATTTTCTCACTTATTAATAGTTTTCTGAACTTTCCATACGACAGGTTTTCCACACGCTTGTAACATCTCCGATCGCTTTATAACGATAACCTTATCGTGCGGATATACTGTACGTTAATAAAAATTATATTATCTGATAAGAACAGTTACGCGATTAAATTGATATCGAATATATATATCTCGATTTATAAGTACTCGATTTTTGGTTACAATGTGGATAATTCGATTTTACATATGGAAATCCCAAGTAACAAGGTGACACAATGCTCATGGCATGCTCACATTCTAAGTATTACGTAAGGGTAATGTTTATATCTACGATAAGATATTCAAGGGAAAAATGGATTTTATGACGTGAACGATACGAATGACGTCAGAAACTGAAACGTACTGAGAGACGTTCTTATGACTAATTTGAGTTAAAAAAGTATTAAAAAAAAATTAATAATCGTCCGTAGAAGCAAAAGTGGATTTTGATTTTAATTGAAATTTGATTCATATATATTTTTGCTAGAATTAAATTATTTAAAAGGATACAGCCTTCCTCGGTATATGGTAGTATTACCGATGTACCCTTTCGACAGTAACCATACATCGATACCTGGATTGTGTAACAATTGACGTGTTCGCTCAATATCGAGCAAAGATAACGTCGAGCTGTACCAGCCTTTTGTGAATCCTGGTTGTACATCGTGCTCGAAGGATCATAGTCCTCGGTATGCTGGGCCAATAATTTCGGTAGGACGATGTGTCTTTCGTACCTACGTGGCCGGCAGCCTTGGGTCAGGTACTCGACGAATGAACGTTTTATACTGAAATTACCTGGTGAAATCAAGTGGAGTTTACCTGTAGACGTCGTCGTAAGTATTGCCGTAGACGAAGACACCGGTGGCATTAGTGTGGGCGTGAAGATCCAGTACACAGTCCAGAGGAGCATTTGGATTTTTGTCCAGGGACTCCAACAAGGCTCTGGTGGCAGCAAGAGTGGGATGAACCCAGTCGGAGATTCGATTCCAAGATCGATTGAGGTCCATACCCATCAGCGTTGACCTGGCGACGAAGAAGAGGACGTGGGAAGAAAATGATACCGGGGGATGATGTTGGTTACGAAATGTCTCACCTGTAATTACCCAGGAAGACTCCATCCGGATTCAGCATAGGAACTATCTTGAAGACCACATAATCCCTCAGGACCTGGGCTATGGGGTGGCTGCTCACGAGGAAGTCCATCAGACCCTGACAGACAAAGGACGAGGGCGACTCGCCCGGATGGACCCTCGCCAAGACGGCGACGACCTTCCTCGAACGTTCACCAGCTGAACCGATTGTTATCAACTCGACCTTCTTCTTCTGGATCGAGAAGGCGAGAGTGTCCCGTTTGACGAGGTCGCAACACTTGGCACAGAGATTGTCCAGGTGACCCATGTGACGTGAGTAGGAGTAAGGGTAGGTCAGGGCAAACTGATAGACGTCATCTTCACGGTCAAAGGCAAAGGCGAAGCTCAACACGTGGTGATTCTGATGCTGTAGAGACTTGTAGTAGAAGACTTGTCTGCTGGGAATCCTCTGCCACTTGGGTCTGCTGCTGCTCTTCACCAAGGGGGTCATACCCTGACGGAAGAGATTCTTGCTCTTGGATATGTTGACGATGTTGAAGATGACCCTCTGCTCGGAGCGAACGTTGTCCACGGTGAAGTTGAACCAGAGGCGAAGTCGAGGGCTGCAGGTGTCAGGTCGTATGAAGAGGTCATACTCGAACTCGGAGACGAGGTCAACCCTACCCAGGTTACCAGTCTCGAAGGAGGCATCGAAGCACAAGTGTCCTTTCTTAGCCTTGCCACTGTGACCCAGTGGGCGCATCACCAGCTTGTTCACGTTTCCAAGACCGCCCTCTGCGTCGCTGTCCTCGCTCTCTGGAAGAAATATATCAGTGGAACTTTCGTCGGGGTGGTAATTTATTTATTTTTTTATTTTTATTTTTTCAAGCTAACCCGCCCTTTGATAGAGACTCGTGTGCTCCAGAGGATCGCGATATTCACCCGGACGGGACATGCTCCTGGTTGGAATGGAGCATCCGACTTACTTAAACTGTCGGCAAGGACTGATACATCGAGTATGTAAGGGCTGCATGCAGAGCAGAAGAGGGTCTGGTTCGTGCTCGCAATTTTCACGAAACCCCCTTCGTGTCCGCCTGACGCCTGCTACAATCTACGATTTTACGTTCGCCATCCCTGGCGCCACTTGATTCGCCTTTCGCGTGGCCCCTTCGCCTTCTCTCTCGATCGGATTCTCATTCTCTCTAGGTAACTAAGAACGTGCTAACGCGCTTACACGATCTTCGAAATTGAATCCCCTGGCACGCGAGGCTTTTGCATCTCTTCATTTTCGAGGGTGGTAATCCCCCCTTTTTTCAAATTCTCAACGATTAACGTTACTTCGCTTAAACACACTCGGATCTCAATACAAGATTTTCAATACAACCAGTACGTACCTTTATACCTTGTTTTCTGTAAAGAGGTACAAGAAAATCTTATATCTCTGTTGATAATCTTCATTGACTATTCTATTCAGGGTATGCCGATCCCCTACAGTCAGCTTCAGTCCCGACTATCGTATGAGATATTGCTGATGCGAACATATATGGTAAAGATATAATTGTTGTGGATGCTGTGTCAGTTTTCTTGGATGTAGCAACGAGGCTAATCTGATAAAGGGTTAATTACCAGACGGGTATTACAGCACTCTGGTAAATTTTGACACTCTTATCCACGTCACTGTGGATTTTGATTTTTCAATATTTTTATATTAAAACACATTTGATTATGTTTGCTCCAAGTTTTTGTCACAAATCAGATTATCTTTTTAATGCTTCCTTATTGTGCTTGATACGTCAGTCGCAAAGCAGAACGGTTGTAACCGAAGTATCGTACATTGTGCTACTGTACTTTAAATCGAGACTAGTGATATCTATTTCTAGCGGTTATAGTGCATGTCACTATCGGACGATCATCCGATTATTATATACATACTGTATAGGTCCGTGTAACCTCAGGACGCTTTATTTATCAATGATTCAACGTGGAGTACATACTGCTGATACGTTATATAATACATTGAACCTTACTATAACCTATGAATGAAGGCACGAGAGAAAGTGAAAGAAAGAAATATCGAAGAATTTTGAAAAAAAAGAATACGCAAGTGCGACAACGGGAAAACGCGCTTAAAAGAATATTGATTTTTGAAAATCCATAAAATACATAACTGTTATATAGAAATGAAAATTAAATGAGTGAACCAATGGAAATTAAAAGCAAGCACATTGATATCGGCACCATTCGAAAGCTCACTTATCAAATAGGTCAGAGGTCAGGATGCCAAAGTTTGAAAAAGGTGCAAGAATCTTCACGCGATGCCAAAGCTCTAAGTGCGAAAATACTCTAATGCCAATTGATGTCACGTAACATTCCGTAATCTTCGCGTGACTCGTCGAAGGAAATTGACAGGACGTCAGATTAACATCAGGAACGACGGAAATGGAATAGTTTTTCCAGATATTCCGTGACCCGATGCCGGTGGGCTATTCGCACGGATGCCATTTGGAATATCATTGAGAGCCCGGAGATAAATTCCAGAACGTACGAAGATGATCGGAGCACGCGATCGGAATCTTGAGAATTCGCCCATAAACAGGTCGCCACGTATATCGTCCTTGTTCGTGGAGACCTCACGACATAACCTCCAAGAATCATAGAAAACAACGCGATCCTCTGGTGCGACGTTAAATACGATTGGTATACATTAGAATCACCTACCGGATTCGGCGTCCGACATATTGTGAAGGCCAGTCCTGAACTGACACTCCTGGTATCCGTGTGGCGGACCTCAAACTTGGCGACACTTGGCCAAATCGCTGGTTTCCTTGGTTTGTTGAATCGATACATGTACGTACGACCCGTACGGGGTTTAATGCCTGTGCGGTTACGACTCATTATCCTGTGAACATGCCAGGAAAGTTCGCGCTAGCTGGATATATGCCGCCGTGTTGTTACGGCGATACGCAGGCAGCGCGACGCCCATGGACGCCAGGGGGGGCGGTAGCCGTCGGAGAGCGAAGGGTGGCTGCATAATAGCTGCAGGATCAATTTTCGCCTCGTGTAACGCTGCATGATTTTTTGCGATAGAAAATTCGGTCTTTGTTTTCATATTGTAGCGTAACGTATCGAAGGGGTGGGTTAGACTATATTCGTGGAGGAATATATGCTTTTTATAGATGAAAAAAGTAACCCTTGCGTGGGTTTTTTTTTTTTGTAAAAAATGGGCGGATTTGGACCAGAGTTGCATCATGGGTAATTTCTCTCGATATAAGGGTCTTACGTTTTTAAGGGGTTGGTAGTAGGAAGAGCTCAGGGCTGACGCGCATGCCGTCTTATCTTCGAGAAGGAACTCTCCCCAAGGGTTGAACTCCGCCGACTGCTGTCCAGTGGGTCTTGAAGACCCGAGCTTGAACATCTTTTACGAACACGTAAGAGATGGCCATGCCTTTCTGGGATAGTAACGTGTTAGGGCCGTCGTATGAAGAATCGTTGGTATTAACAGGAGCTAGAAATGTCTTGGGTCAAAAGAGACTGCGAGGGCGTTGGAGGTTGGTAGTCTTGGCAGTCGCGTGTCATGCGCAAACCCTCTGGCAGCTAGGGCAATGCCGGTGCACCAGGGTAGGATTGGGAATGTAGGGGTCGTCTAGTGGGGACGCTCGTCGCTCGTTGAAAAAAGTTTGCGGGGGTTAAAGTGAACCCCTGAGTGGGTTGGCAGACCTGAAACTGGGGTTGGATCGTATCGAGCAGGACGACAGGGGAAGAGCGTAAGCGAGAGAGAGAATGACAGAGTAGGGTGGGAGTGCATGTGAGAGAGAAAGAGAAAGAGAGAGAGGAAGGGAGAGTAGTGGAGTTACCCTGCGGAGAGTGAATGACTGAGAACACAGAAGGGATCGATATTCATACTCTTTGCCCCGTCTACTACACTATCGGACTCAATGGCGTCGCGACGCCTGGTGCTACAGGGTGCAACTCGGCCCGGGTGCTATCCTGGGGCTCGTGCACTTGAAAAAAATTTTTTTGAAAAAGAATCTAAACGCTATGTGCTGCTTCAGTCACATATTTTTTGAAAAATAATATTTTCAACCCCTTTTCTCGTTTTGAATGTTTCAATTACGAAAATGTCCTTTGAAAATATCATTATTTATTTTTGCAAAATTTTTACTACATTTTCACACAAGGAAACGGCCCACTTGCATACGTATGAATTTTTTTTAGAAAAAGCAAAACTTTTTTGACAGGATTATATATTTTGATTTAAGGCTTCAACTTATTCGCTGCTACTGTAACAAGGTTCTTAAGGCGATCTCATCACTGATTATCGTCCTACGCTACTGACTCCCCCCACCAGTACAATTCTCTCTCTCTCTCTCTCTCTCTCTCTCTCTCTCTCTCTCTCTCTCTCTCTCCCCTCTTCCTCCCCTGAACTCATACACGCACGATCGTACTCGCTCTTCTCCCCGTCGCTTTTCCTATCCGCCTATCTCTCCCGTATCTCATAATACAAGGGTGTACCGGGTGGCACGAATGAAATGCATTATTCCCTGACTGAATGATTATGCTTATCGATTTCTCTTGACTGGGCTGACTCATTATGAAATGGTCATCGTGTTCTGGACTTGTGCCACTGTGTACGCACGCACGTTAAACACGCGTGGAATACGGCTGACAATTAATAAAGAACTGTGCATCACAACAGAAAAAAGTCAATGCACCCGACGACATTGTGACGCAGCTTATAAATAGATTAAAAAATCGGCGGCTGTAAAGTTTACGTGATAAAAATTTTTTTATTTTAAATTTACGTGAATTTTCGAAAAATTATTTTATTTCTTTAACATTGAAACTAATCGGGGAAATTCAACCGAGCGATAATGAGGAAAACTCACTGAAAATAAAAGGGTAGCAGTGCGCACCCTCTGATCCTCTTAAACCGCTTAGAACAATACACCCGGAACTTTGATCTACCCTAGTACAAAGCAAGACTCAAATATCTATCCTATCCCGTATCTCAAGGAAACGAACGAACCCTCTGGGAAATTTAGGAAATTCAAAAAAAAAAAAGAAAAATCAAGTCACGCCACTGTCAAAAATATAAATTGCAGTGTGCAATCAACGTTGATGTATATTGAAGGCCCGTGATCGTACCCAGGCAAAAGGGGTTGACAGGGGTAGCCAAGGGTGGTAAAAGTATATAGGAGAAAGGCGGAAGTAAGGAAATGAAGAATGAAAGGATGATATAAAAATAGACAGAATAAATATCAAAGAGGATATCAAGGGACGGGGGTGACGTGGGAGGGCTAAGAGGTTAAGAAAAGGGGCTAAATGTGTAAAATTCCAAAAGAGGGGTTGCAAGAGAGCAAGCAACCTGTGTCCATGTAGCTTTCCAAGTAAGGGTTGTTCCTTGGGGTTCCTTCCCCAGGAGGCCCCTGTGTCTCCCCGATTACGCGTTTCCTCCCCTATCCTCCCTACTGAAATCGCAATCCCCACCACCTCTTATACCATTTCCACCCCCACTCTCCGTCGTCAGGGTGGGATCCAGGATGGAGCAGCGATCCCGGCCATCCCGTCAGTTTAGTTACCGCACCACATAAGGCATTGCGTTGTAGACACCGTTGCCCGCAATATTATTACCTTACTTACCTTACTTGATTGGTTGATTCGTTAATTCGTTCATTCGTTAATTCGTTTCCCCGTTAATTGCCTTACAATTACATTACGTTCATCGTCTGGTTTTTTACCCTTTTTAAATATATATGTATATATATATATTCATTTTAACATGATATATATGTATATATATACATCCTCGTAATTCTTTCGTTCGATATTTTACACCCGCGAAACAAAACCCAAACTTCGAGACGTCTACCTGCGGACTACGTTTGTTCCATCTAAACAAATATAAAATTATCAATACCGACTGTGGAAGAGAAAACGAGAGAGAGAGAGAGAGAAAAAAGATAATGAACGGAGACAAATTATGTCTCGAAAGTTCGTAATATTCTTCATCGCGACTTAGAGCCATTTTAATCCACGAGTTTAACGAAAACTCTCGGTTTCACGAGCCGCGAGTCGCGAGTCGCGTACTTTAACATCGTGAATCGAGGGATTAACCTAACCTAACCTGCAAAGGAAGATTTTCGAGGAAGATACCGAAAAGGGAGCGTCATCCGGGAGAGAGAGAGAGTGAGAGAGGGATCGTTTGAAATATTTTTTGAAAAATTTTCAAAAAAAGGGAACGTACATGTATCGTTTGGATACGAGCTGACGTTGTTTAATTTCCACGTAATTATTTTTTTCTTGAGATTCAAGGATCGGTGCAATATTTTGTCTTTGTTTGCATTTATCGTCTCGCGAGTAAAAGAACGAAATTTGTATTTATTAACGAGTGAGGGAGAGAGAGAGAGTGAAAGAGTGAGAGAGAGAGAGAGAGAGAGAGAGAGAGAGAGAGAGAGAGAGAGAGAGAGAGAGAGTGTCTGTTACACGTTAGTATTTGCAACGTAGCAATTTTTTAAGAGCTCGAGCTCCTTTGCAATTTTGCGAACCGTTTAAAAAAGTCCCCGAATCGAACGACCATCGTTATAAAGAACCTGCGTGTCCCGTTCTGCGCTAGTCTGCATCTTCCACCACTGATTTTCATCGTTAACCGGTATGTTCGTTTCTTTCTTTACTTTGTGTTCTGTGTCTGACTATTAATTATCGATCTATGTGTTGATCGTATATATATATATAAATGTATATATATATCGATTATTAAGTTTCTCGATTTTACATCCCAACTTAACAATGCCTGTTATTAAATTCCAAAATAATTTATCCCTACGGTCCCAATACCTTCCCCGTGACACGCGCACGTCTCTCAAATGCCTCCCTCTATTTATTCCTGACAACCCATGTCACCTTTGACCTTTCGCTTGCTCCAACCTCGTCCACCGCGTATCCAAGCGAACAAAGAACTCTATACCTGGATTCTGCCTCCATCCAGATACCATTTCGGGCTCTAGAATTCATAAACATGGCGATCGGGATTATAACCACATAAGACTTTATCCTCTCTGCAATATTTTTTCGTGGACTTAAAATTTCTTTTCATTATCAAATAGCCTTGGAAGATAAAAGAAAAGACCCAAAGAAAAACGAAACAAGGACTTCACAGTGATTTTATCATATTTTTGCCTGTAATCGTAAAGAGTCGGTCTAGAGGCCTAATCCGCTCACCTAGCCAGGGTGTGGCTTCGGCACGCGCAAACGACCTACGTATCTCCACCACCACCACCACCACCACCACCACCACCTTTGACGCTCATCCCTCCCCTCTCCTCTTAGCCACCACCTTATTCCTCAGACCTCAAGTTCGCACGAAGATCTGGGAGCAATGCCGTGTAACGCTTTGCAATTTTCCACGGAGCAAGGCCGCTCCTTGGGCGTCTCTCTATGTCCATACCAAGGAGCCATCGGCTTCCGGTTATCAACCGGAAACTCGGATGGGACGCGTGAGTGTCGGCCGCGAGGCATCCTTTTCCTTTGGACATCTTTTACCTGGCTGTCGAAGATCGACCGTGGGCGTTTAGCTGTCGAGAAAGATTTATACGTCGGGAGCCCCGATAGGGGTAACACAGTGATGACTGTATGGGAGAGAGAGAGAGAGAGAATGAGAGAGTGACGGGGGGGTCAGGGAGAGGACGGCAGTGGCGACGGGTATATGACTATGATGGCGGCCAAAGAGCGAGACAGAATATTCGTTTAGTCGCCGGGGCAGCACGCTCGAGTATTGATCCACTACTGGGTCCATGTGTTGCGCGTGCGTTTTATACTATGGGGTGAAACGACGGTACTGGGTGGGGAGGGCGACGCTAACCAAGGCAAAGCCCAAGCCAAGGCAGCCAGGCACAGACTCTGTTGGGGTTCATGTACCCCCGGGGTAGTTGCAACGCCAACTTTCTTCCTAGCCGCGCAGCCAACCAATCAATGGAGGCCGCCACCCCGTCCCCTTCTGCCCGTCACCGACCACCCCCCCCCACCCCTTCGCGAATGCTCTGCCGTATCTCTTTCGACTCCTCTTTCGAACGTTTTATTCTTTCGTTTGTTTGTCTGTCTTCTATAACGATTTTCTTATTGCTGTAACATTTATCGGAGACATTAATTACTGGCAATTATTAATTTCGTAATACGTCACTCGGTCGAACCATCTAATTTTACAGTCGTTCGAGGCGCAAATGGTATATTCTGTGTAGGGGACTCTTTCAGATTGAAATTCGTAGGAAGATGGCCTCTGTCCAAATGCTATTTTATTCGTGGACCGATTACACGTATACCTTGTAGCACGGGCTTGTTTTTGGTTTTAGGGATGTTTTTTTTTTTGGAAAATGTATATTTTTTTTGTTTATAGTACACCGTTACTTTTGCTGTTATTCTTTAGCTGTTTGGCTTTCACGTGTTATTAGTGGCACGTTCCTGCCGGGTGGGTCGTTCTGCGTCTGGCTGCACCTCGTGTACGGTCGATTTTGTTTCTCTTGGTTGCTGAACGAGGATGGAAATTCATTGCGTGTACTGATAACGAGGTGATAAGTGGATCCGTGGGTCTGTACAAATTTTAATCTTTTCGAACGAGGTGTCTGACGTTTTGTTTTTTTTTTCTTGTTACCATTATTTTTGTATCGACACCTTTTTCGATCGATGGAGTTTGACGATGCACCTGGATCGATCGAATTTTAATTTACTCGAGTCAATGACCATCCAACATGCTACATCGATTCGCAAATACAACTTGGTCCTTGCGTGAGTCGATTGGGAGGAGCGCGTCTGCCATCTTTGAATGCCAATCGATTATCTGTGATAAGCGTAGGGATGCTGTTGTTTCGTCTTGTTTCTTCTCATCCGGAGTATTGGTCCTTTTTTTTTGTTATTTTCTGGAGAATTTTTTTTGGGAATTATCCGTAAGTCCGATCAGTTATCGATTGGAGAACTGGCTGAATTTTGAGAATATTCTTTCGGGTTTCCTTTTTTTTTTCATGCTTACTTTTTATGCAATTTCTTTGGTCTATTTTTCAGGTT
The DNA here is from genome assembly GCA_030142655.1 of Trachelus tabidus. Taxonomy (NCBI): domain Eukaryota; kingdom Metazoa; phylum Arthropoda; class Insecta; order Hymenoptera; family Cephidae; genus Trachelus; species Trachelus tabidus. Next base: position 1,074,930 of record JARQTI010000723.1, read on the forward strand.
ATATTCACTCGGTACATTTCTGCTGGCTCGCAGTTGGTCAACCTGACAGGTTCAAATGACTGCTTGAGAACCCTGTAGAATACTGGGTTCGTTAGCCTGCAAGCAAAGTGGCCAACTGGTAACTCCAGGCTTATAGGATTGGCAGCTGGATCGTGCTTGAGGCAAAAAAAAGAGGGTTGTTCATTTGTCAACCCCATTGTGATAGTCCGTGTAAGTGTAAGTCGCGAGATATTTTTTTACATTGAAATTTGATGCTTACGAAAAAGCTTATGTAAGTGGTAATTTTGGCAACGTTAGAAATTAATATTGCGGTTTAATGGAATATCGAAAAATTGGCCTTTTTTTGTCGAGTAATTAATATTTCTCGGGGGAGAGGCTGTGGAAATTTTTGGCGACGTCGGGACGCTTGAAAATTATTGTTGATAGTTATTAATATTTTTTCTCGAAATTTTGTTATACTCGTTATTTTTTCTGGATCGATTTTTTAGAATTTCACGCAATTCGTTAAAAATTCCAAGCGACCTAGATGTAACCGGGCTCGGACGCGTTTTCCTATCTTTCATGAGTGCGGACGTGTATATTTATAGTGTTTATACGTGAACGTATTTATAATTTCGCGTCGGGATATATAGTGTGTGCTTGGACTAACTCGTCTGAGAAACAGTTTGTCTCTAGGCCCGTAAGACGCTGTTTGATTTCCTTTAAAAAAAAAAGTATTTCGTCCGTTCCTAAGAAACTGCATTTGCGCAGGATCGATTTCGCGAAGAAAATTTTTTTATATCGAAATCGATAAATTAATTTCGACGAAATGTCAGGGTGACGTGTTTACCTAATTATTCTGTTTACCAAAAAAATTTCCTGTCCAGGGTATTTACATCAATAATAAATAGCATCGATCGTTGCGCACGTCGAATATTTTTTCTTCGTTAATCATTTTGAATAAAAAAAATCTTATCAACACGCTATACGTATATGGACAATAAATTTAATCATCCGCGTGCAAGTTTCGACGACGTTCAATGATCGAGCATTGATATTTTAGTTTTCGCCAGTTTTATACCCATACGGGAAAGATACGTGTGGCTGGCTATTTGCGAAAATGAGCAAACGAATAAATACTGAGAGGACGAGCTGATACGAACCAAAATAATTTTGTAAAAGATTGACGCGCTTTGGCTGGCTCCGTAGCCAAACCTTAGCCGGTACGTTTCGTCAGCGAAGCATAATTCGGTTCTGTCGTCGTTTCATCGAGCGTCTCTAGCACTTAAGCAGAAGGAAGGTCAGGGATCCGTTTTAAAATGTCTATTTTGGATGCTCTTGCCTATCGTAAACAATTAGTGGGATGGGCCATAGGTAAACTGTAAAAGTATTTGAAATCGATGAAAAAATTTTTTTCACGTACACATAGGGATCGAATTATTCGCCAGTGCAATTATTATTTTCTCTTACCAAGTAGAACAAGCAGAAGCCGGCTAAAAATGTCTCGGACCATGTGCTTAGCTCAGTGGCACGTACGTCGCGTGCGGAACGCGCGCGGCCAAGAGTTCGCGTCCTGTTCGTTATAAGAGAGCTTGTCAGGAAATTGTAACGGAATGTGCAACAAAATGGTCTAAGCTTGATTCTTGAATAGTAAATATTCAAGGATTGAAATGGAGGTACCAAGCGACTGATAAAAATGTATTTCCTGAAGCGTAAATAATTGTGAAAACAAAAGTAGGAACGGCATGTGTGTTAATAAAAAAGTAAAAAAAGAAGATATATGGACAGTACCCCCGTGCAGATGTTTTAATGGTAGAGCGGGGTGAGCCTAAAAATTCTCTAGGTTCTAGGGGTAGATACGAAATCGCGACGTCGCGTCAGGGGCGTAATAAGAGGGTTCGTCGGTGGGGGTTCCGTTGGTGGGAAGGAGAAGTGAATTATTGGCGTAGTACGACGAGAGGGGGCTGTGGCCGCGCGGGAGGGAGACTCGGGTCGGATCCCGAGTCCCTTACGAAGATAGCCGAACTCGCCCGAGCTCTGGCACAGCCCGACCGGCGCGCTTTAAAACGTCCAGCGAGTTCAGTCTCTAGGCATCCCCCGCCCGTAACGTTGTTCCTTTGTTTCTTTAGTATAGTTATCGGTTTATTTCACGTTGCATTGTGCATCGGCCGAGCGACCACTACGAGAGTAACGGCATGGATGATATCGCGGTGATCAGTGACTGACGGACAGAGGAAGTGAGACCGAGCTAGAGTAACTGAGAGAAAGGGAGTGGAAGGGAGAGGGAGAGAGAGAGAGTAAGAGAGATAGAAAAGAAAAAGAGAAGGTATTAACGTGAGGAACGCGAAAGAGTCTCGACTATCGCCGCGTATATAAATGCTGATCTCGCGCGACCATCGTACTTTTCTTTTATTGATTTTTCATTTTGTTCCGGGCGGCGGTGCGAGAGCGTGATAACGACGGGGAAACGTGTATTCGGCGCCACTAAAATCGTCAGTGTTCGGATTATAACGCGAGCCACAATAATTAGAACGTAGTACTGCTCGCTGAAGGAGAAAAGAGGTAAGAGAGGAGCTACGTGCTACCGTTGCTACTGGAGTGAGTGGGAGAGAGATATGTTTATTACGTACACTGGAGTTGATGTTCCCTAAGCATACCGTGCGTATATAAGAGAGAAAGAAAAAGAGAGAATGATATTCTGTGTGTGTGTGTGTGAGAGAGAGAGAGAAAGAAGCTGGTTTCGTGCGTCGAGCACGTGCGTGCGTGCGTGATGCGGCCCTGGCTGTGCTACCGTGTTCAGAAAAGCCGCATGGGTGTAAAGGGGGTGCTCCCATAGGAAATGCCGGCTGGCGTATAGACGACTAGTGTCGAGGGGAAGTGAAACCTGGATCAGGACGACGGGAACGACGATGACGACGAAGAGGAAGATAGGACCGCGATATGTGATGGTGGTGGTGGTGGTTGAGGTGTAGGAAGAAGGGAAGTAAGAGATGGAGGAAGTTTACGCCGGGAGTGGTGTGTGGTAGCTCGAGGTAGGCCGAGAAGGGGTAGTCAGGCTACGAGGGTGGAAACTCCCGGCGACGGCAGAGAACGGGGGAGGGGGGGGGCGCGCGCTTATTGATCGGTCCCGGCAACGCGATTTTCACGATCCGTCGCCATGGCCACCTGGCCATAGCCGAAGATCCTATCTACTCGGCATGGAAAGCCTTAGACCTTGTTTGATCGCCGTAGCTCCTTTAACTAGAATTTCATTGTTGTATCAATGCAAATGCATAACTGCCTCAACTTTGATCGAAAGTTTCGATGCTCCTAATGACTCCTACGTAATCTCGTCTCGTATGGTGCTTCTAGGTAATATAGGGACTCCGAACTAATGCAAGCGTAGTAGGGTCCGAGTACATTGAGTCTCGAGTGACGTCACGTCTCAGTTTTGTCTAGGGCTAAAGCGACTGTCTATATATTGTTATGTTTGCCACCCCTCCGTCTATCTTGATGCTCTTTGTGTAATATATTATATTGGTATATATATAATACAGCTATATCTGTATATATACGTGGCTGCGCACAGTCATTGTCATTAAGTAATAATACGGACGCGTTTCAAAGTCAGGAGCGAAGGATACCTCGATGCCCGCCGGTAACAATGGACGCCGTCGGAGCTTATTGTCGAGTTCCAAATATCGTGTGTCGAGTGCGCGCTCGATCGATACGCTAAAAATACGAGGCCTGCAATAACCCCTCGTTACTAGTCTCGCCCGACCAAGCCTTCCCGCTTCCCTGGAAACCATAGTAAAGGAGGCAAATACGACGTCTTTTCACTCCGTTACGAAAAATTGCCCGGTCACTTTTTACAACGATAATGTCAACTCCGTCGGCCCGAGAATAGTCCGATGCCCGGAATTTCATTGCGGGAAAAGAAAAAATTAAATCCAGAACTTTCCAGCTGGTGCCTTTTGAAATATTGACATTCTTTCACGATGCTGCTTTACTCCGAAATAGATCGTCGGGCCTCCGATAGACTATGTCGATTCCTCTTGGCTTCGCTTCTTCGTGACACGCGAGACGCCTGAATTTCAATGGAGTAACGATCGCTTCCGGTCTCTTCGTACGTTTGTCAAACTGCCAAAATTTTCACCCGTGTATCCCATTTGCTTATCGCGCAATTCGTTATCACTTTTCTTTTTCATATTTTCATACACACGTATACGTATATCCAGTCTTAAAATTTAATTGAATCGACACATGATCTAATTGGACCATGTGCAATTTTTTTATAATATCGATCCACCGTCCCCGCGCGAGGGTGACTGTCGCTTATTCGTGTGATTGTGCATTGTAACCAACCCGGCCAAAAATCAGTGACGATTATTCACGTCACGTGCCGATCGATACCTGGAAAGCCTCGAATTAGAATCCGAACACTGAGAAATCTCATAGCCAATTCCTACGACGTTGCCAATGTCCATATTCAAATAGAATTATCGATCCTCCATATAGGAGACAACCAATTTCATTCCTTCGTTCAATTTGAGTCACGATAAATATCAGTCCATTCGTACCTCCACGTAGAGACTCCGTATCTACGCGAGCGACGTTACTTTAGCCATCGGGAAACTTATTAAATATTTTACATTAATATATCTAAAAGGATCTAGATATTCCAACAGAATGTTAATCGAAGCGAAAATTTGTCGAATCCCTATTGCCAGTTATTGATCCTACTTTTCGTTTGTAGATGACAAAAAATAATTCGGGCAGTCCCCACTAACTAAACGACACGTAGACTGCCTATACCGCTGCCACCACCGTCATCGACAGGAGACTTTTCCTAGGGTAGGGCAATCGGGGGACAGCTGATGCGGACGTATGTCGAGGGAGAGGAAAAAAAAGAATTAATATATACGTATATACACGCCAGTAGCTCCTGGGACTGATATATGCAGCATACGCACGCACACACCTATATACACATATATGCATCATACGTAAGAGAGCGTATCGTGGCAGCTGTGTGTACGTATTCTGGCCTCCACCCTATACACTTGGGCTTTTACCCCCCAAAACTCCCCTTCATTCGACTCCCCAATTCTGCCGCTTCGCACTCTTTGGACGCCTCGCTCTCCCCATAGTGGCCAAAAACTTTGGGGTCCGAGGGGTGCCATGGGAGCCCTTTAAATGAGGACGCCTAAGGGTCGTCGCCCCCTTTAAACTATCCGGTTCTCAGTACCCTGTTTCGGGCATTAAACTTAGGGTCGTTTTACCAGCCACCACGATTTCCAACAGTACGTTTCTCGTAGCGATGGCTATGGGTTATATTTCTTTTTTTATCCTAGCGCCGGTACACTGTTGCAATTACCAGTGTAGTCCGGTCGTTATGTAAATTGGCGATTCATCCTTGCACCGAGTCTGGATATACTTTTAGTCCTCGTGGAATATCGTTTCTCGGTACACCAGTAACTTTTATCGTTGCCTGGAATCCACACCTGGAGACTCCCCTTACTCTTTTTTTATTTAGCATAGAAAAGTAGAGTGCTTCCTAGCACGTATTTATCCTTGCTCGCGTTGCTTCTTGCGCACTACTTTTATATATGCTTACACGGTCCGTGTATAGATAGCGTGACAATTGCTAAGGAAGATTGTGGTATAAGAGCGTCCTTTGGACAGATTATCTTTCTATTGACTAGCACTCGCCACTCGGCTATTTATTTACGCATATTATATATACCTCTGCTCGGTCTGTCTCGCAAGAGAGGCTTAGACCCTGATTATCATTTGTCCTCTTAGTATACTTCGTTATTGTTTCGCCAGAGGGCGTTTGTCGGACATCATTTGCATAGGGTTTGTAGTTTTCCTTGACTCCAGTAGTAGACCAGACGCCGGTAAAGACTTTCAGCACGCGTTACGTTCGACTTTACGTAGCTTTACTTTTGTCGGGGGGTGTATCTTATTTGACTTGACAAAGTTACAGGGGTAAATAGAGAATCCATAGACATTAGAAAGTGCTAGTGGAAGCCATCGGTTGTTCGGGTGACAAAAAACTCAGGATTTTTGCTTCGGAATATTTCTTTTATACGCCGAAAGTACGTGCAGGTATAGTGCAGCTACCTAATTTGTAGTCTAGATGGCACTGGGGTACCTCGAGAGCATAACTTTTTTCTGACTCCGGAACGTGAATTACTTTTGACATACGTATCTCTATTTCGTGGTTATGCACGGAGACGAAACTCGCGTTTATTAATAATTGTGGTTGTTTCTGCTTGCAGATTTCGTACGTAGTTAGACGACGTGCAAAAGGAGTGCAATGATGGCGAACGGAATGGACACAGTTGTGCAACAAAATGGGGGCTCGACCCTCGGTCAGACATCGCAAGAGGAGTCAAAGACGAATCTCATCGTGAATTACCTGCCGCAGACGATGACCCAGGAGGAAATTCGTTCGCTGTTCTCTAGCATCGGCGAGGTCGAGAGCTGTAAGCTCATTCGCGACAAAGTCACCGGTGAGTAATGGCGTCGCTTTATATTGACAGGTTACACACGTACGGTTTGAGGTTAGAATTAGATGGAGGAGAGCGCTGTCGGGGATTCTCCGTATAAAGAACAAAAGACTCGATTTAACTGTAGGGGACACCTGTCAGTGACAGGCACAACGTAGTCGTTACAATAGCTAATGGGGTATCCTGTATTAACGTGCATGCCCGGGAAATAGAGAGGAAACAATGAATTCGATAATTCGATATCGTTCGCGAAAATTTTCAATTCGTCGTGACAATCTGAGAGATTCAACGTGAACGTGTTACCGAATGCGGAATGCCGATTGTAGTTTGTATATATAGAAATCAGACGTAACGGACACCTGTCGATGACCGATATCTTTCTCTCTTGTGTAATAGGATCTTGAATAACATCAGTGATTAAAATTTGAAACGCTAACGCGGCGGCTCTCGGGTCTCGTTATAGTTTGCTCCGACCAATGCGGCTTCTGTCATGCTAATATTTTTATAAATATACGCAAATAGCTCGAGCTTACGCGATGTAATCCTTGGCGTAACCAGTGAAGTAATCTTGTCGAGCAAATTTTTTTTTTCTTTCTCTCCGTCTCAGATCTTTTCCCGGATTTGCCAGAGCTCACTCTTTCTCTGTATCATTCACTTTCCACTTTCATACCGAACGGATCGCGGTCGCGTCATCTACTTGCGTTTGGATTTACACGCGAATATCTATATTGTTCCACGATAAACAAAATGGTATCACGATCTTAATGACGCTCTTTCTAGATGACGCGAAGCGGTCGCAGCATACCTAGACAAAAGTGTGACGGATTCGAGAGAGCCGCCGGCATCGTTGACATTTTGAAGCGCGAAGTTGCGCGGAACTATGCGTTTCCGGGAATGACGTAGTAAACGCGGGGAACGACAACCCAACGTTTTTCACCGATAAAATTCCTCACGGCGAATTTAATGATTTCGCGAACGTACACAGAGCACCGGGAAGAGGACTTCACTTCCGGTAGGAATATAACGAGACGCGTCCCACATTTCCCTCGAAGCTCAGCATCCACTTTCTCGCTACTCCCATTAAAGTGCGCGGGTTATTCTCTTTTCGTGGGTCGGCGGCCATCTTTGTTCGCGCGTACGACCCCGTGCGAATCTTCACCGTTTCTCGAAAAGCCTCGAACCCATCGGACGTCACTGGCTTCTACGTTCCAACCGGCGTCTCATAGATTGCGCACTTCACTTCCGGTATACTCTGTCACGCCGCAGCAGCACTGTTACACGCATTTCAAAATAAATACTCGGACCATTTACAAATCGTAGAAAATTGCTTTCTTTTACGGAAATGACGTTATCCACTTTTCTACGTGTGCTTCGTCGGCAGACACGTTTAGAATCGTGGAACAAGACGGCTATGCGGGTGTACGTCTCTCGGGTCCATCGTTGAAGCTCGTGGAGATATTTCTCCGTGGACGACGTCGCGACGCTATTTCCGTACGCTGAGACGCGGGGGCGTCGTTCTTACTTGAAGGCTTTGCCGGCGAGCCGTGATTGTTTTATACTAGCATTACAATGCTCCCGTTATGTTTTCACCCTTGTCGTGTTTTTTTTTTTAACGTTCCCCACAATCACGGACCAACCTATTGCTGTGCTCGCGTCAATTTTATCGGTGTCTTCTGGGTTCTTGGTTCTCACGGTCCTTGTTCATCGGAGGTTCCTTGCCTCGATACTGTCGTACCTACGGTGTCTGTCGAGTTCACCCGGTATATCCCATCTTACGTGCACCTAACCTTCACTGGAAGAGGATCCTCATCCTACGGGGTCTCTTCTGGACTCGAAAAATGTTTTCAGATAGTTTTGGTATCCGTTGTCAATCGGAACGCCAGGGCATGCCTCGGCCGATGTCCGTCGACGTTTGCCACTCGTCGCGACGAAATTTCTCGTCGACGCGTCGATCCGTCAATTTCACTCGTCGCTCTTGTCTCTCGTTAAATTGTTCCGCGTCGAAGAGAACTCGCGCGGCGAGAGCGAGAGAGGGATAGATATTCTCTTCGTCCGATCAGCGTCGGCAGATCGAATCGGAGCTTTTTTTTTCATATACGAGTCACACGTTTCTGTGTTATTTTTTATCATATATATATATACAGACATATGCATAGATAAAATATGCTTATCCATAGATGCTACCCAGTTTGTCAGTCTTCTTACCCGTAGGATCGATCGATCTTGCACAGCAAATAGACGTTCGATTGGGTTTACCCCGAAAAAGGCTTCCGACGTACCAGAACGGATAAATAGTTTAGAGGATAAAGAAAAAAATGTTGTAGGTATCGATTGTCCGTTAAACGTAGCGAAATAGTACCCGTGTAAAATAAGCGTAAGAACGAAGGTTTTCGGCTGAAGTTGGCCAGAGGCATGTAAAATTGATCCAACGAATTTGACGTATGTCCCGTTTTGAGTTATTTCGTGGTGATTTCTTATAGATGGCGCTGGACGTAAGAGAGAGAGAGAAAGAGAGAGAGAGAGATACTGGGATCACGGAGCCCGTTTATCGTTTGCACGTTGACTGCAGACTTGATGGTAAATCCGATATCTGATTGCAGGGCAAAGCCTGGGCTATGGCTTCGTCAACTACCATCGGCCCGAGGACGCTGAAAAGGCCATCAACACGTTGAACGGTCTTCGGCTGCAAAATAAGACAATCAAGGTGAGTAGAATTTTTGTATATCCTTATCTATTTATTTCCTTCTCCCTGCGCACTGGGCACAGCTCGACACGAGATAATTAAATTCATCTTCCTCCGATCTTCAGGTGTCTTACGCCCGACCGAGCAGCGAGGCCATCAAGGGTGCCAATCTCTACGTGAGCGGGTTGCCGAAGAATATGACGCAACAGGATCTGGAGAATCTGTTCAGTCCGTACGGTCGCATCATCACGTCGCGCATACTTTGCGACAACATAACCGGTAAGTACGTCGACGCTGGCCAGTGGGAAGAAAATTGGCTCCTTTAAAACATCCGACGGAGACGATTTCTCGACGAGTCACAATGAAATCTATGCTGCATTTGAATTTTCCAGAAACGTCTCGACTCGGCAGTATAATCTCGTTTGCGATAAGTTCGCCGACTCGAGATGCGTACGATTAAGACGCTACGTGCGAACGTGTAATCCGATAATGATGATTAAAACAAGAATACGGGTAGGTGCGTAGGCCATGGGGTTATACTCGTTGGGGGTGGGTCGGTGCGCCTTCGTTTCGAAGAACTTGGAGAGAGTATCGTTGATGTATACTTTTTTTTCTGATTTTTTTTTCGTTATCTCGTATCCTTTTCTGGGCAATAAAATTTTTCATCTTTTTCTTTTGCCAAGTCTTAGGCACGGCGTCGTTTGTCGATACGGAGAGCGTCTTTTTTTTTTTTCATTATTGCTGACTCTCCGTCACGTCCGGTTGGCAATGACGCCTCGATACGTATGACATGTATATATAATTTATATATATATATTATATACCGATATCGTTGCTTCGTTATCAGTCTCTTCATTGTCCTTGTGTATTTGTTAATATATTTTTTTTTTTCTTCATTTGATTATATCGTACGATCGACATTTTTTTTTGAAATTCCTGGTTTTTTTTTCGTTGCAACGAACATGCCTTTTGTTTATATACATATTTTTGTTACGTCACCCGTTACAGCCTCATGGCCTCCATCTTTACCGTTACTTCTCATCTCCCTCTGACACTTCTTACGTTTTCTCTCTTTGTTACGTTCTCGTTTTCGACGTCGGTCCTTCAACCTCTACGCACGTATGTGCATACGCCGGAGATACGCCGACCTGAGGCCGTTTCAATCGTTCACTTCGACATATCATACGTCAATGGCTTTTCCACGTACACGTCGGCCGCCCTGCGAAGCTCAGTCTGACGATTGTTCGTCGCCCCGTGACGATCGTCCAACAGCTTTAATTTTTTTATTGTCCACAAACGTTTGGCTTTGCAGACCTTTATTTCTTTCTCATATAAATTCTCGACTCTGAATAACTCGGAACACTTTTCTCTTTCTCTCTGCGGCGAGTGCGTTCGGCAATTGGCCGTATCGTCGCTATGCGGTTTGTCTGCTCGAACTATAACCTCGCTCGCTCCTTTACTCGTTCCCTCATTTTCTCATGAATCAGTTAATTCGTTCGCTCGGTCATTCGGCTCGCTCGCTCACGCCAATCTGTCCTTTGTGAGAGCCGGCGCTGTTGGCTAGGAGACGGAGCTTGCTTGTGAGTGAGAGAGAGAGAAAGAGTGCGAGGGGAATGAATGAGCGAGAGAAAGAGGAAAGGAGAGGGCGAGAGTTGACGAGGGAGAAAAAAGGGAGAACGTCGCGAAGAGAGTGACAAGGAGAGAAAGAGAGGGAGAGAAATTTTTTAGCATAATTAATTCTCGATATCGCTCGCCTCTAATTTCGAAAATTGTAAAAAAATTTTCTTACCGATATTCTTGTATGCCCGACGATGCCGACAGCTTCCAATGTTTACCGTTGAACGCTTTTGTTTGATTATTTTTGTTGTTGTTATTACGTTTTTCTTTTCTTTTTTTTCTCAGTTCTCCTTTTGTCTTTCAATTTTTTCTTTACCCTCTCGTTCTTATCAGATTACTTGCAGTACTTGCATTTTCCACTCCATTCCCAAGAGAGTTTCAATGATTGAGCGCGCCAAGCGCGCTTCGATTGTATCGATGGAGTAATACCGTTGAAATAATATAATGTAATAAAATACTGTTGAAGAGAGTAATTATCGAAGTGAAAGAGTACAGAAAAGATAAGCGGACAATTCGTTTCGGTATATCGACGGACGGGTTTTGTATTTTTTTTTCTTTTTTTTTTCCTATTACCTTAACGTCAACATTCGAAGCTGTTTCGCGCTCGTTTAACGATATTTCGAAAAAATTCGGTAAAACAAAAGGACGTGCCGAGATACGAGAAATCTGACGAGAGCGGGAACGGGCGACCGCCAGCGGGCCCTCGGCCTCTGGAAATTATTCGAAAATACGAAACAGGTTAGGGGCGGGCGAGGAACGAGCTGTTTTTTCTAATATAACGAGATATGATTTTGCGTTTCTGTTTAGTACGACAGTTTGTGACTGGCGGCGGAGACAATTTGCCCGGTACGTAAATCATAATTTTTTTCCTCTTCTCCTAGTGACGAAACAAAATTAAGCCACAGAGGGCAATGCATTGAGAGAGAGAAAAAAAAAGAAAAAGTAAAAAAAAAACAGAGAAAAAGTCAAAACGTAACGGCGATACATCGACGGACGGTTGTAGAGAAGGCGGAGGAAGGACGGAAATAAAAGAAAAAGACAAGAATATATCTCTCTGAGGGGGGTGGGTGGGGTGGGGGACAAGGAACCACAGAGAGAAGCTCTGGGTGAGACGTCGGTGAAAGAGAGAAAGAGAAAGAAAAAGAGAGTCAGTACCCAAGAAGACGGAAAGAAAGGAGAAGGATGGCAAGGAGCTTGAGAGAGAAAAATAAAAAGCGAGACGAAGAAGAAAGAAAAGAGAGAACAGAAAGAGCATAAAATAAAATGCATTTGTTTGATACGTCGGATTTGCTTGCCAAGCCGGGCCAAGATGTGTGCCGCGTATTTGCTTCTTCTTTGCCTTCTCTCCGACGCGCACTACCCTGTGCAGTATTACGACATAAAACCGAATCCAGAGTTACGCTGGCATCCTCCTAGCGCCGTTTGTGTTTGTACTGCTTGACACTCGTTTGTTATTATTATCGTTATATTATCGTTATATTTATTATTGACATATAATCCGGTTCTATGGAAACTGTCTTGCGCGCACCGAGCCACTCGCTTGCCTACGTCGTCAATTGCTTCACGACGCTAATCAAAAATAATTTCCCTATTTATTGACTCACGAAGGCCTTTTCTGCCCGACGTTCCATCTCTTTCTTTCTTACTGTCTCTGTCTGTGTCACATGGCTTCCTCTTTATCTATTCCTTGCTCCGCTCCACGCTACACTCCGCTCTAATTTATTTCTATCACTTTCTCTCTCTTTCTCTCTCTCTCTCTCTCTTTAACTGTAAAAATTACGAATCCCCGAATCTCTCGATCGGCGGCACTCGTCAATTCGAGAACGGAGATGGAGAACCGGATGGAAAAGGCCATATCGGTAGAGACACTCGTTTCCGGTGGTGTGTTGCGCCCATGGAAGTAGCCGTATTTTGTTACTCGTGTCCTGCCGAGCTTAAATGGGGTATGTGTGTTAGTGTGCCTAGGCGTATAACCTCTGCTAGGGGATTCCATGTTAATAACGGGACTGATTAACCCGAGCTGCTGATCTCCAAAGACCTATAAAGCTTGTCTCGATCGCAGATGATTCTTTTTTTTTTCTTCAATTTTTCCTTTTTTCCTATGGTTCGCTCAAACGCGCCAAAGTATCTTAAAGCACTGTTCACATGGATCAGCAGAACGTCACGGCGATTCGTGCGATTCACGATTGAAACGGGGGGGAGGGAGGCACCTCGTGGATTATTATAATAATTTTCGGTCGCCACGATGGTACGCATTAGTATCGAACGCAGCGCGAAGAATCTTTTTCTTTTTTTTTAATCGTGAATCGACAGGGTCCCGTCGGAAGCTGCTCCGCTCCGGAGCAGCGTCCGACCGTTGCCCGAACGTGACGTGAACTTCCGGTGCTGATTCATTGGGGGGTGCGCGAGAAATATGTAAATTAATGGAAAAAAAAAAAAGAAAATTCGCATACGCGTTCTCAGTCGCTACATAACAAAACTGCTAGCAGTCGATAACTATCCGTGGTGCGCACTAACAAGAACCCTCGCTTACCGGCACGGTATTCTCTTTCTGTCCGTGACATTGGCAGGCCTGTCGAAAGGTGTCGGGTTCATCCGGTTCGATCAACGGGTCGAGGCGGAGCGCGCCATCCAGGAACTGAACGGGACCATTCCAAAGGGTTCGTCCGAACCGATCACAGTCAAGTTCGCAAACAACCCGAGCAACAACAACAAGGCGATACCGCCGTTGGCCGCCTACCTTGCTCCACAGGCCACACGTCGATTTGGCGGCCCGATCCACCATCCAACCGGCCGCTTCAGGTACATTCCACTGTCGCCACTATCCAGGTACCTACTACACGCCTCTACTCGGCTCTATCCAAAACTTCTCTCACGTGCCGGATCGATGATCGTGCCCTCTCCCACTTGGCACCATCCGTCCTGTCTCATCCTGACCCCCCCCCACCCGCCGCCCCCATTTACATTTTTACATCCATCCAAGCCGTCTGTCCCTCGGGCGCTGGGGGGGGGGTCCAAGGAGGCCCCCCCCCCAAGTCCAGTTCCGTCATTCATCCGCAATTACGATCATCCTTCTTCTTCCCCTTGGTCCACTCTGTTATCTTTCTATCTCCGTGCAATTATCTGGTTTATCATCCCCTTTGTCTGTATGTCTTTGTAATTGTTTCACGTGTCCTTTTCTTTCTTGGGAGTTGGGGGGGGGGGGGTGTATTTCCCACTACCGTGTCCTTATCAGTTATCCGTAGATTTCGTTAAGAGAATTTATTTTTCTCTCTTTTAATTGTCATGTGGGGTTACTGATACCGGTGTGTGTCCTATTTTGAGCTTTTTTCGGTGGTACAGCAGCTTTGTCTCACTCTCTCTCTCTCTCAATGCTCGCACGATCACTCGAGTACCCTAGGTCGATGAACTCTTGCGGATAGGTACAGTCACGGCGCTCTCGAGGACTCTGGCGACGGTATCACTCTGGGGAAGGTGCGCTTGGCCAGCCAGGCGCACCTCCGAGTACCTTCTTCCGGATCCTCTTCGCACTTTGGCTACCGCCCTTCTAGCGTGAGCCGGATGCGACCTGAAAGTGAGTGTGAGAGAGAGAGAGAGAGAGAGGAGTCTCGCAAGACGATGATTTCGATGATCCCGAGGATAGCTCTCGTCTATGTAATTTTAAGCTACGGAGGTACAGACTGAAAATTTGTTTGATACTGTTTTTTTTTTCGCTGGTACCTTCGCTGTTACGCGTTGCAAGGGATGTCATATATGTATATATGCTTTTTGTCCAATTCTCAAAAACTACCTTAGTCTGTACTTCCGGTGAGCTCGCATGTAACCCAAATCGTCTCGCTACTTTATCGGCCTTTAAGTCTGCACTTGTGATTTATGTATTTTCCTCGCGGTAAGGTTCATCATCTGTCGTCGACGATCTGTATTAACCTAACCTCTATCTTTTCGTGAAAAGTGTCCCCGAGGCGATGGAAGAGGGGCGGCGGAAGTTAACGTTTGGCAGAAATGACGATCGAGAAGTTCGATTTTCAATTAACGACCTTTTTTCGGCTGGGCTTATTGCTCCCTCCACCCTCCGTCCCCGAATTATTAATCGGACTGGGCTTGGGCGATAATTACGGCGATCTGTTTATTACTCTTCCGGGCCTTTCGAGAACGTTCCACGAACTTCCATTCGCTCCGGGGCTGAAAACACGGAGGAGCAAGGCACACAAACCTTAAGTCTCCATCGTAGTCGACGGCATCGTAAAGCCTACAAAGTCAAAGGGTCGAATTATTCGAGTATACTCTCGGACCGTGCGGACTTGCCTTAAGGCTGTCGCTCGCAACTCGCACACTTTGTATATAGATATACTAGGCGCGTGTCCGTACGTCTCTGCGCCTCCCTGGAGGAACAGTGCGCGCGAGCTGCTTCAAGTTTCTTTCAACTCCCGCCAGAGTATATTCTTTATATACCGGTAGCTTATCTTTTTTTGTTGTTGTTCTCGGCCACAGAAAAGAGAGTCCAAACAACGAAAATATGACGATCAGTGCCATTACGTTCGAATTCTTTTTTTTTTTTTCTTGAATTTTGACTGTAGCTCTAATTTTCTTTTGTTTTTCTCCTCCGCTGTGCGACTTTTCTTGTCTTTGGCCCTTACAATAGATTTTTTTGTGTATCCTTCGTTGTCGTAATCGTGGACGGTGAGTCTTGTGCTCTCGATGTAGATGAAAATTTGTCAAAATTACGAAAAAAAAAAAAAAAAAAACCAAATATTAGGAGAAAGCACGCAATCCGTCGGCTCTCTCAATTCGGAATATATCTCTCTCTTACGTTGTTGTTTTGTGTTTTGTTTTAGCACTGGCAAGACCATGCTTGCCATTAACAAAGGCTTACAGAGGTCAGTATTTTTTTTCATATTATACGTTTTCTTTCTTTCGGTTTTACTTCTTTGTGTGGCTTGGTTCTCGTTCGTTCGTTTGTTCCATTGGTTTTGTCTCCTTGTCACATATATTCCATTCCTCGATATCTCTTATCTCCATTACTATTCGTTTCGTAGGCCATTTTATCTTCGTCGTTCTCCCCTCTTATTCTTTTCGGGTATTCCGTAACCCCCCCTCCCCATCCCCCTCCTCCCCCCTCCTCTTCGTTCGTTCGTCTTCCTCAAACTTTTCCCACTTTTTCTTCTACTCTTTCCTTTCATCTTTCACTATCCTGCTATTATCCGTTATCTGGACAGTGCGCAGTCTTTTTTTTGTCATAGTGTTTAATTACTCTAATAATTATATCTCAATTAATCCGAATCCTGAGACGAGACGAGGGTGAGATTATTTTATCAGCCGTCACTGAGAGGCTGGAAAAAGTCCGATTGACAGGAACAAAGGGACGGACAAATCGAGATATCCGAGAGTCTTTTACTCGAGCGAAAATAATCGTCCTCGTGACAAACGGCGGTTTATGGTTTGTAATTTATTTGAAAAAAAAAAAAATCGAATGAATTATTGGTACGGTTTTTTTTCTTGTTATTTTTCAATCTTATAATTTCGAGGATACATTCTGTAACGTATAAGCCAGCATGCGATTGGGTCAAACGGGAATTGCAACGAGAGAGCAGAAACAAAAGACAGAGTGAGCGAATGTATAGGCACGTGAAAATGAAGTGTAAAAAAAGTTATTTTTTAAAGAAAATGTACTTTCGGTCTTATCGTTTCGCTTTGGTAAAATAAAAATACAATCTTTTCGTTACGACGCGAATAATTTTTGTCCGTGACGACGTCAGTGAGTGCAGGAGTCTCCTAAGCGGTTTGAAAGTGACGCAATGTCCAGACGCGTGCAAATAAAAGAGAGAACGATCAGTCAAAGGGAAGCCTCATTTCGCTGCTGTCGGGCGTGTTTGTGCGCACATGCACACACGCACGTAGATATAAAATGTCCCGCCGTTAGATAGCCACGATTAACCTAGCTAGTCCTTCTGTTTACACTTGAACACATTACAGGCGTGGACCCTTGTCCGCACGCGTGCCTGGCTCTAGCCCAACCACGGTGGCCCAACCACTTTGACATTGTGTGTGCGGCTCGCGAAAATTGACAGATGGACTAGTTGGAAGTCAGAGACACCTATTGGCACGCGAAGGTATTAAAGTATCGAAGCCGCCATCTTTGTTCAAACCGATGAACCACGTTGAAAGTTTCGCGTAACACGACAGCGAAGATTCGAATTCTTTTTTTTTTTTCTTGACTTGTGTCCACTTCTGTTTTTTACGTGTATCTTGTATCTATGATTCCGTGTATCTTGCGTATATTGCAGTCGTAAGCGTGGGACGTGTCAAACGTCGGTTGAGCGTGTTAAGCAATAGACGAGTGAATGTTCCACGTGTGGAAATTTATAGAGGGTTACATCGATCACGGGAAAAGCTTTCAAAATGACAAGTAGATGTCAGGAAGATCGTTTGGTAAACGAGGGACGTACGTGGATACTTGTATATTTTTTTTCTGTATGCACTGGTCGATGGATGTTTACGAAAATGTCGCAGGGCGATGATGTATGCCAATGGCCGGCTGTAGGATGAACGGGAAACACTACCGTTGGTTCAGTTAACGTTGCTCGTTCGTGACATTAATTGCTTGAACTCTGTTTCTAGTTATTTTTAATAAATTTATATTTATCCGTCGGAACTACGAGATGCAAGATAAATATCACGTCACGTGAGAAACTGTGCATCTGGCTCGACGTTTAAATTTTCTTTTACGTATTAGGAAGATACTACGGTCTTGAGTTAAAAGTCTAGTTTTTCTTTGGACATTCGTATAATAGTTTTTTTCATTAATTTTGCAATGGCAACTATTGCTTGCATTGGCAACTATTGATTATTATCGATAACGCATCGTGACGTCACAATCTGTATGGTGTTTTGTATTAACTGACTCGTAGTTTCGTCTCGTCGCTGTGGTAGTACTCATTGATTTACGCAATGACATATTTTTCTTTACTCCGGTCAATCGTTTCTTCAGGTTGAACAGGAAATCGAGAAAACTTTCAAACGCGAGGTTAGGCGTTCCGTAAGCAAATAAGCGCGGACTATCGATATATATTTTTTTTACCGACGACACACCGATGCGCAATTTTGTGTCATTAGGCAGCAGCAAACACGTAAGTAGTCCGGTGCCCGTACTTTCGATTAACGATAAAAGGCCGCTGGGAATTTACCCTGAAGCTCTTGCCCCCATTAGTCGTCATTGTTTGCTCTCTCGCTCGCGTGACCAGTCGATGCCGCGTGAAATTTCTTTTTTTTTTCCTTCCAAATTATGACTCGTTCACGATTTTACGTGTTCTCAAGACAACGTATAAGCACTTTCGGGTAAAGAGACGAAAGCGAAGCGACGCGAGCAAAGGAAAACGGCGTTTTTGTCATAAGGAATCTCGGGACGTAGTAGGATGGACTATGCTAATGGAGCGAAGAAATTAGAGAGTAAAAAAAAACAGCGAAAATTTTGTCGAAAGGGAATATGTGGAAGAAGCGAGACGATGATTGGTGTGTTGATGGGAGGGATGTCCGGATGTTCCAGGTACAGCCCGCTGGCAGGTGATCTACTGGCGAACTCGATGCTACCGGGTAACGCGATGAACGGTAGCGGATGGTGCATCTTCGTGTACAATCTGGCGCCGGAGACCGAGGAGAACGTCCTGTGGCAGCTCTTTGGGCCCTTTGGTGCTGTCCAGTCGGTTAAGGTGATCCGTGATCTGCAGACCAATAAGTGCAAGGGCTTCGGATTCGTCACGATGACCAACTACGAGGAGGCGGTTGTCGCGATCCAAAGCCTGAACGGGTATACGTTGGGCAATCGCGTGCTCCAGGTTAGCTTCAAGACGAATAAGAGCAAAGCCGCGTAGGACGAGTGTGCAGAAACGGCAACGATAGCAGCAGCGTACATTCGGCAGCATATCCAGAACCTCCAATTCGCTAATCACGTCAACGCCCGGAACAACAACCCCAGTAGCAGCAGCAGCAGCAGCAGCAACAGCTGCAGTAGCTGCAGTAGCCACCACGTCATCAGTCGAGCTCCGAACCAGCAGGAGCAATGCTCGAAACCGCTGATCCAGCAGCTGGAGGCTGCGCCATCCCGCTCACTCGCCGGTTGGCCGCCCCGGGAAGCGCAGCTGTCTCGGAACTTGTCGCGTCCAGGCATCGGCGAGGCTTAGTGCGGATCAAGATAATCGAAGGAGTGTTCTGCTGCCTCGTACCACGTACGCTACACGAGGATCGTACCGATACAGTACGAATAGTACGGATAGTCAACCTCCACTCTTCCTTATCCAAGGACGGCACCTCGATACACTCGAGACTCACTTGCCTCCCGAGCGCCACTTGCGTACCTCCTGGTGCGGACGTAGCCGGTACCGCGGTCGTCACTCGATATATCATCGACTGGCGCTCGTGGCTTCCGGTACGACCGCGAGAGAGGACTGGGTCGGTTGGTCAAGCGAAAGATATTAGCGAATGAGAGAAAGGGGCTGGGGTGATCTTCATTAGGGGTGCAGACGGTTCATGCAAAGGTGTGTTCACAGTTTAAGATGACTAACAGATACGAAACAGGATCTATTGCCTGTTGCCACTCGTTAACGTTAATAGTATTGAGACCACGACGAACGCGAGCCGTTCGCCTGGTTCCGGGTATACCCGCGATCCTCGTAGGCGGTTCCGTATTTATTGACAATTATTACTTGACTCTTTATTCACTGACGAGGATCGCGCCTGGGCTATACCGAGGAGCCGGACCGGTCGGCGGTTCCCTCTGTTGGCGACCAGCGAAAGATTGTGAGCGACGAGCTCGACCCTGACCGATCTCAAGGAGGGCGCAAGGGGCGCCCGAGCTAATAGTTATCTCGAGAAAGGACGAGGGTGCCGTCTTGGTCGATAGTTATGGCGTTTATTAAAAAATAAATCGCGATCGTCGATCGCGACGCGTCTCAAAGCGCAAACTATGTAAACCTTCGAACACGGTGCGTAAGAGTATCCGCCTGCGAAATCTGTACATATTTTGATTTGTCCATGCGTGCACGCGTGGTCGCATACCTTCTGTAAGCTCGTTGTGGACGCGCGGGTACAGCTACACGTTTATGTGCGTACACGAAGAATACATGGTATACAAAATTCAGACACGCATCACCCAACACGGGGAACAGAGAACACCGCACGCACACGCGAGACACCCAGGAACACGGCGATCGCGAGCGTCGTCCGGGACGCCGTTGGCAACGCAAGACAAAAGACAGAACTTACGAGGAAATAAAATAAGAAATTACAAGAAACATGTACACTGCGCTCTTCTGTAACATACGTATTTATTATATGTATCGACGCGCGAGCTGCGCGCTCACGTGGAGTCGGACGATCGGGGGAACTTTTGTTCCACTTGATCGCCCGTCGCGAGACAACCGCGAGAAACGGTTGTCTCGCGATCGCGTCGGGCAGCTCGCGCGTTACCGCTGCAAGTGCATAATACACGGTTATACATACTCGTTTATGTATAAGTTTTAGAGTTAACCAGAGAGAGAAAAGAGGAAAGGGAAAAAATACAAAAATTTGGGGGCGAATCGTAAACACAACCGGGCCGTGAGCGAGGACGGGTCTGGTGTACGGGCTGTATCAAACAGGTATTATTAATTAAGGAAAACGTAACGTTTAACGAGGTCGGTGGGGGATTATACTAGTGGGGACGGAAGGAGGAGGAATCACGTTTGTGGAAACTTTGGGACTCGGCGTCAAGGGCCCCATTTTATACGAGCCCTCGGGACTGACCAGGAGTTCAGCAGCGCTGTTCGTACGTTTGGGACTCGCGAGTTAGAGACTTGGGCGTCAGGCTTGATTTGTGTGGCCCATATTTTTTTTTTTCTTATTGGGAGATGCGGAGGATCGGTCTCAGGGGGGGGAGTCCTCGAGGACGTAGACGAGGTCGCTCGTTGGATGATCTATTAGGAAATGCGTGGAATTAATGGGTGGGTGGAGGGGAGTCTATGATCTATTGATATACAATCACGTGTACCACTTATGTCTGTGTGCCATTGGCACAGCCGTAATCGCGATACAATTGTTAGAATTTACTTATGTGGGCTATTACGCCCTCCTAGTGTCACTCTGTGTCCGAGATACGTGTTTTCACGGTTTTACGTATTTTACGTAACGATTGTCGTCGGAGTCCGATCAATGCGCACGAGCCGAACTTATTGTAACTAGTTACACCGTGCTAGTCAAAAAAAAAGTTAACGTAACTGTTCACCGTCACGTTCAAAGTACTTTACTGCATATGTTTATTAGATTATTATCGCCTAGGAGTATAAGTGAGCGAATAGGACCTCAGCGAGATTGAGTTGCGATAGGAGAGAGAGAGAGAGAGAGAGAGAGAGAGAAGAGAGAGAGAGAGAGAGAGAGAGAGAGAGAGAGAGAGAAAACAAATGGGATCACAGAGAGAAAAGGAGATGAGTAGATGAGAATCAAATTGTCAATCCCGCATTAATTTCTCTGTAGCAAATGTTCGCGAGATACTACGTCTAGTCCTGATACGTGCAAAGGAGACGCGCGATAAGAATCAGCCGCGTTGCAACGAAACACACCAAATAATTGAAAGCTAATAAACGGAGGAAAAGAAGAACGGATATACAACGTTTCTTTCTTTTTTATGGCTAGACTATAGGAAATTTGAAGGAATAGGTAAAGAGCGGCTATTGGCGTCACTTAATTTGTCGATTCTAGTTAAACGCTCGGTCGGCCGATGTTTCTTTAGACAATTCGGTAGCTATAGGCGTGTAAGCGGCTTTATCGGCGTTTACAATGATGCGGTTACGATGATGCTCGAAAACCTGAAAAAAAAAAAAAAAATCTATCGCAATTGTACGCGTCGCGTTTGTAAGTCGCGTTTAATTGCTTCGACTTGGTCGACGTTTTTACGCGAATTCCACAAATATCGCGGATAACGCGCGAAACTGCATTACCGACTGATTTCGAGCGTGATCAGTGCTTCGGTTTACCGAAAATATTATTATTATTATTATTACAACTATTATTATTATTATTATTATTATTATTATATTTAGTAACGTGAGAGAATGTATTGTGTCTTATTTAAGTGGATATTTTTGTGTCTAGTCCGGGAGTAAGTGAGAGAAAGAGAGTGTGTGAGTGCGTGCTTGGGGCAGAAAGAGAAAGAGAGAAAGAGAGAGAGAGACAGATAGACATACAGAGCTAATCGCTCTGTACATTTTTTTTGTCGAAATTCTCACTCCCCTTTTCTACTCCCTTTACGATCTTACGCCCAATACCCATGATCCTCCCCTCCCCCACCGCCACCAACACGAGGGGATGGAATTACTCGAGTCATCGAATTTCCAGGATGTTCCTCTCGTTTAAATGCTATTCACCTTTTTCTAGGTTTTATTTTATTTATTTAACGTCTATTTACTTAGTGTTGTCGCGTGATTAACTTAGAAAGAGAGACTAGTGACAGAACAAAAAAAGAGAGTGAGAGAACGCGAAAGTGTGTGTGTATATGTGTGAGAGAGAGAGAAAGAGAGAGAGAGAGTGTGCGGGAGTTGGTACAAAAAAAGAAAAGAAAGTGACGCAAGACGTTCGCTTGTAAAGGAACGAAGTAGTGCAAATTGAAATAGCATCGATATAGGATTTACAATGAAAAAAAAAAAAAAAATACATACGTGACGTTTGATAGGTTCTCTACGCCGTGAAAATTTAAATGCCACTTCGATCATTTCTTATTCTGCTTATTATCACTATTACTATTCTACTATTACTACTTACTTACTATTTACTACTACTATTGCTGCTACTATTACTATTATTATTATTATCACTATGATGCTTCTTCTTCTTCTTGCTGCCTATATTATTATTATCATTATGATTATTATTATTACTTTTATTATTATTCTCATCATTATCCCGATTACGCCGAATATTATTAATGTCATCATTGTCGTCTTTATTATTCTTTCTATTATTATTATTATTATTATTATTATTATTATTATTATTATACTATCGTATATTTTTTGCGCCTCTCTTGTCATTATTTTGTAGTAACCATTTGATACTTTATTACAACTTACTTACACACCACGTACTTACATTACTCATTATTTACTACCCACGAATTGACTACTGTTCCTGTTTACCGCTGACACGTTTCTTGCCCACCCCCACCCACCCTCCCTCCTTCCCCTCTTCCTCTATGCACCCGCACATCACACGGGAAAACTTATAACTATCACTGCTAACCATCGACGTCACCACTACGAATTATTTATTTATTTATTTAATTATTAATAACATACTGCAATTATGTTTTATTTAAGGATTAAACTGATTTGTGTTTGGTTCAAGAGTCGTTTGTTTTATTTCAATTATGAGTTTCTTTGGCGTATATATCCACGATCCTTCTATCGTTCATACAATATCCGTGTACTTGATTGATTGGCTGCGCCCACGGTGCTTGGACTGTTCGCATTAAATATTGTACATTGAAGCATGTCTCTGTCGCGAGTTCGGCGTAGCCGTTCAATTATACGCTGTCTCAACACCAATTAGTCTGCACGTTCCAATCGTCGATTCCATTTCAATTCTTAACCTACAAGCATAAATGAATGTGCGTAACGATCGCAATCGACGTCCCCTCGTGTATGTACGTATCTCAATTGATTTCGTTGACATTGATCCTACGATTATCCAGTGTTAAAAAAATAGCGCTTTGCCTAGAATGCCGGAAAAGGAGATTTATTAGTGGGGGAAGAAAAAAAATAGTTTTTTAGTGACTCGCGAGTCCTGCGACTGACTGCAGCGCCGTATATCTAGACTGTACAGAAAATAAACGATTGGCACAGAGTTTGCCGGAACGAATATATGGTTTTACCGGGATTTTCGCGAGCGGTGGCCAAATAACGCACATGTGGTTGGGAAAGTTTGTGGGAGAGATTCAGGAGGGTGGTAGTAGGGGGGAAAAGGGTGGGGTGGGTGAACTTTTTGATACGCACAGCGCACAATATGTCAGACGACACAAACGAATCTTGAATCCTGGATTGACGATGAGGGAGGGTGGGTGAGGGGGAGGGAAAGACACTAAAGTCGTAGTTTTTCTTCGTTCAAGGGTGATTATACGATACGAATTGTTGTGACATCACCGACGTGTTTTTACGCGAGCCCAAGCCCCGGCCCAACTCGCTCGCCGCAATGATCTCACACGAATAACAAAGAAAAAAAAAAGTAAAAAAAACACGCTAATCTACTTAATATAATATTACATATGATTATTACGTTAGATATATTATGTGTATTGTATTTATGTCTTAATAATCGTTGTTAGTTATATTGCTATGAGGATGACGATATCGAGGAGGACGCGGACGATGATTAATGAATGTTTTATGATTGAACGGTGATAGTTATGACGAATACGATTAGCGATTATGCGGGGGACGAGAATCGTTCGTTTTCGGAATCTGCCGATAGGAGCGCTGCGGAGCCATGGAATAGGGATGCGATATGTTTGTACCTTGAAAAGTGGACGAGGAGAAATGTGATGACCGAATTGTCAGTGACGAATCCAGGGGGATGCGAGACGTACGAACGCAAGGGTAACAGAAAAAGAAATGAAAAATTCATAGACACGCACACGTGATACAGAAAGACGTTACACGATTACACTTAACACACATGATTACACGTATGTACGAACGTTAAGGGGACACATATACACACGCGCGCGCACTTTCTGGCCGTTTCGATCAGTTTCGATTGGAACGGGTTAAGAGGAAAAATGAAAGAAAAAGTCAAAAATGAGGTTATGACGACAAATCGGGAGATGAACAAAGAAAAAATGTTTTAGCTTATTTGTCTAAGGTATATGATATTACATTTATTATTATATTAACTATTAGTCACATTATATTATTGTACTACTACTTAGTACTCGTACTATTTATAAAGTCTCATTAATATCGCAGAAGTGAAAAAAAAAAGGAAAATAGCGGCACGTGCTTTCCGTCGGTAACGACGACGGGAATACGTTGCGCCGTGACTTTATCATTGGCGCATTCTGGATTTTGTGCGTGATGGCTCTTAGATTCTGTGCAATGAACACAAAGATGAACAAACAAAGAAATAATAGGAACGAACGTATTTCGATAGAAAAAAAATGGCGTGGATGCGTGCGTGTGCGTGTGTGGGCTGTGTGAATGCGTGTCCTAATATGGTTTGCTTGCGAAAAAGAAGCTCTGTGCGTGGTATTAACGTTGAGGTGAAACGAAAAATAAGTAAGGAAGAAGAAAACCAAAAAAAAAGCGAAAAAAACAGCGTTGAAAGAAAAAAATATTCAACATGCATCGCCGAGCGACGCGAGCGACAACGCGACGTGTAATAATAACATTATAGCCTTAGCCGAGGGAGTCCAAAGTGGTGCTGTAGTAGACAGAGAGATTATCTTCCCTCGTTATCAGTGAGAATTCCTTATCGAGATAAATGACGGTGACGTGACGAGAGGTGAAAGAAAAAGAAAATTCTGATCGTATTGTTAAATCACAACTAATCAACTTGACAATTAGAATCTTCTCGAAACAGTTCTGGACCCTTTAACGAGTATCGATCATGGTACGACAAGGTTAGAATTGTAACGATTTTTAAGATTCTATAAGAAAAACCAATCTCTGATTCGTTTGATAATAATATTTACAGCATATTAACCTTGTCGTACGAAGGTCGATAAATGAAAATCTGTAATACTGACTGATCAGCGTCCAGCTTAAGATCGTGTCCGTCTGTCTGACCGACATCTTTTCTATAGTCCTTGCACGGGGACGCTTATCGAGTTCACCCTATATGGAGATTATTAGACGTAAGAAAATGGCGGCGGTTCACTGCCCTTGAGGATCGTGCAAAATAACGTTGCCTCGTGGCTGATGTAAAGTCAAGGCACGAGACAACCGAGGGAATACGAGAATTAGGCGAAACCACAGGATATATGAGAGAGAACTGAAGAAAGTTTGTGAGAAAGAGAATAAGAGAGAGACAGAGAGTGAGTATGCGTTATGTGTGCTTGAGTGAGAGTATGCGCGTGTGCGCTTGCGTGTAAGAGGGAAAGAGAGAGAGAGCGTGAAAGTGTGTGAGCTGGACAACAAATGAAAACGACAATTTCGTTCGAATAAACATCGCGCCCTCTACGTAAAATTCTTCGATTCGCCCCCCCCCGTTTCCTGCCCCCGCTCTGCCCAACCCCATTAAAATCACAGCCAGTACCCATAACACCTTGAACCTCGAAACCTTAAGTCCGTAGCAACATCATCCGATGCCCATGATAAACCAGCACCGATTATTATGTACCCAGAGTACGGAATAGGAACAGGGGAGTAGAAATTATGGAAATACGGGAGTGCAGTTCCGGTTGCGCATGCGCAGATGCCTTGGCAACGTAGTGTCATGTGCATTTCGGTCACACAGCTGCGCACGCGCACGGGCCAATCGGACACAACGGAGCACATTTCCGGTCGTGACTAATAAGTGACAAGCATAACAAACTCTAGCTCACTGTAGGCCTAACTAAGATATTAACGTACTATCTAAATTAAATTAAAGAATAATGATGATAGGGAGACTGGAGGGAGGGTACGAGTGAATTGGGAAGAAGTGGATTATGGGGAATGGCGATAGCGGAGGACCGTGTTACATAACCAAGTAACTCCGTAAGACGAGCCGCAACGATCGAAATAAAACTGGGAATGCATTAATCCTTTTAAAGAAAGAGAGAGAGAGAGAGAAGGAGAGAAAGATGCAAGAGAGAAAATACGTGAAATAATCTATAATCTTCTTTACATGTTTTAATTATTCAAATTATTATTATCATAATTATAATAAAGCTATGAATTAATTAATTACTTAATATCTATAAAACTATTTAAATAACGACAAAAAAACACGTGGTAGCTAGTCTGTCAATGAGTGTATAATATATTTCAGTACAAGATATTATAGCGATACAAGCTATGCGAAGACGCGGCTATTGTTTCGATGATTGATTGAAAATGGCGGCGCTCAGTTTCACCAGGGACTCTCCCGATTATTTCTTACGATTTAGATAGGCCCGGACAACTTTAGTCCGCCTTGCGACGACAACGAAAGACGACAGGATTTTAAAAAAGTCGCGAATTTTGAATAGCCTCGTTCTGCGCGACGATTTCGAATTCTCTTCGAGACTTTTTAATTGGCCGATGGCGAAAGGCGAAAAAAGAAATATGGCGATATCCGATCATACACGAGCACCGCTCTGCGCGTCTTCTTTCGGTTTCGTTTGCAACTATATGTATGTCGGTCCCAGTAAGAGTCCCCTCCATTCCATCATATTCAATGTGAACGAGGTGACTCATCGCGGGCTGTGGTTTTGCGCTGATGATGACAGGGAAATATGATGACATTCCATTCCGTGACGAATGAAATAATTTATTACGACCCTTATGTATTTACATATGTAAGGGTTTCAATCTAATTAGACTACTGTTACTACTCGGCTAGTTTTCATTGGCTGTTATCGATACATTCCATCCGGTTGTGAAAAGGCTCACGTATGCCATCAAGACTCAAGGCTCCAATGCCGTTAAGACTTTTTCCTGCGAGTTCTTACTTCCCTTTGATTCTTCAAGGAAATTTCAAAGAGATTCTTCATGATTCAGTATTAACGAGTTAGATTGTCACTCTTTATGTAAAAAGACGTAAAGCGCGACGCGGCACGAGAAAAATGTATACACGGTGTCAAAATTGAAACGGACATTTCCATCTCCCATAAATAACATTCCACAGAAATTTCCAAACATTTTTTTTTCTAGTCATTTTAAAATATAACGCGGACATTTGTGATCCCTGCTAAATTATCGAAAATATTCAATCGTATTATTTTCTTTCATCGGCAATTATCGATCGACATTTGCCGTGGTACTGGAAGTAAATGATTTAAATCTATTAAGACGAATCATATGGTTTATATATAGAGCTATAATGATTAAGTGTAAATATGTTAAGCAAAAAAATTTATTTCTAATCGATGCTACATACGGGGAGTGTTGCGAATATTTCATCTAGAAATTTGTATGAATTTTTTCTAGCAAAAATATATCTCTTCGGATATTGAACGTACTCTTATCAATCTTTATTCAACCACGGGCCATTATCAGTATTACGTAAAAACAAATTTTTTATTTTCTGTTTCCTATTTTTCATTATAAACGTTAACTCCGCTGTTTCAAACTTAACACTCTTTTTTATCTTTATCAATTCCTAGCGGCTTTTCCATTGTTATCGAAATTTCCCGTATTTGCACGCGTTTAACAGTAAATTTTGGCGTTCGCATAAGACACTTCGCACAAACAAGAATAAGCGTAGAGAAATACAAGGGGAGAAAGCGAGAGATTTAAAAGAAGACTCTAAACAAGAGGAGAGAGAGAGAGGGAAACAAGGGAATAGAGAAAAGTGTATTGTATTTATTGTATACAATTGTGTCTATACTATACAGTATATATACGATGCATATTGTACACAGCAAGTACAATATATGTACATATATATACATAAGTAATATAAAAAAACGACAAAGACATTACTGTAACGAATCTACTCCAATGACGTTTACCTAAAAAAAAAAATAACGAATTGAATAAAGAGAAAAGATATAGAGAAACAGAATGGAGATGAGTGACTGTCGTTTGTACGTCTTTGCTTGAATCGGCGAGTGATTGCGCACGAAAGAAAGGGGAAACCTTGTTAAAAATCGTAGGGAAAAAGGTCAGGGGTCAATTGACCTTAAGAAGTTCACAGATTATAAAGGATAATAGAAATTGTCGGATTAAGTGTTGTTCTTTACAAGAGATTTGTGGGAGGGGTGGGAGGAGGGGAAATAAGAAAGACAAAAAATTGTTAACTTTAGAACGTGTTGAAGGTGGTTAGGTAAAGGTGAAAAAAAAGCTGTGGTGGGAATTTGAACGGTGATGATAATCAGTGAGAAAGATAACGAAGGGAAACGAGCTATTCGTGCTAATTAATGTTTAAGCGAATTAACATGGAGATCCGCATGGTTTCCGTCACAATTAAAAAAGCAAAACCGTCTGAACTTACCGAAATAGAGATTCTAACGCGATAATATTTACATATTGATAACGGCCGCTCCGATTCCGTATCCACATTGTGTGCTAGTCTGGTCGATGTTGAGTTCAATGCAATTTCAATTTGATATTTCAAAAAAAAGTCCTTCGAGTCGAATTTGAGTTCGGCTGTGAATGGATTTTTGGAAATTTATTCGAATTACTCGATATCGATGCAAAAAAAGAAGTAAACGCGAGATTGCTATTGTTTCAGGGGGGGATTAGGGTATAAAGTATATAGAATCTAGAGAAACATAACGAATTGGATGTTGAGGTTATGTCTTTGAGAGATAATATTTCGAGGGAGACTAAGAGATAGGGGTTGCGTCAAAGTGAAATATGAGGAGGAAAAAAAAGAATAAATAACTAGTCAAGGACTATGCTCACGGAGACGACGGCGTCTCGACTCATTATTCAAGTCAGGGACAGTCAACTAGGTTCACGGGAGAAGCAAAAAAAATAACGACATACTCATACCTTAAACCTCGAACCTATTGAATATCGATAAACTGCGTAAAAGAAAACGAAGGTACGCGAGGAGGATGAAGAAGAGAAAAAAAAAAGTAAAACATATGTGGATATTAATAAAATAATGTATTTTATGACGGGTTTATATAATAATAATAATGATACTATTCTAACGATAATTGACCACTATGGTGTAACTATACCAAATAAAAAGTATAAAAAGAGTAACGACTACTGCTGGGAGATCACTCGGTGTGTACCGAGGATGGATTTGACAAAAAATTTCGAGTAATGACGTCATCGATATCCAATATCGCGGCTAACACGACGATCACGATATTACGTCAGGATATCGTTAGTGCAAACTAAATGCGTGAATCTCGTAGAACGAGAGGTATCTAGCAGGACGAATGAGAAAAAGGAAAAATGCTCGAAAATTTCGTGATATCGAACTTACGTATGTCCAACGTACTAAAAAAAAGACATCAACGCCATCATCGATACCAAAAATCGATACCGTATCGCCGACATCAAGCATTCGAATATCGATAAAACCGTCTGCCGGAAGATGATAGGAAAATGATCTGTCGAAAGGAAGACGTCACAAGAAAATCTCGTGCTTCGGAATCCACGGTAGACGTAAAAGAAACAAATTTTTTCACCAACTTCTCCTCCTGCCCTTTCACTCTTCGTATTGATCAATGAAAAAACAATCCGTTCGTCGTAACTCGTTTTCATTCCTTCGTCCGTCCCTTTCCAATTGTTTTCCCCCTCTCCGACTCCATCACACTGCACAAACTAGTTGATAAGTACGATAGTCGCTTGTGCTCCGTATTACCGTGTTTGTCGTCGTGACGTAAACAGAGAACGAAACTGCCAGAGATAGTTATAGGAGAGGAGAGGAACAAGGATGGGAGTCAGTCGAGAGTATGCACGATCGAAGTATCTGAAACGTGTAAAAAACGATAACCAAGTAATTATGTAAAGAGGTGCGTGTGAAAAAAAAAGTTAAAAATTCTGATGTAACAAAAGTGCCGAAGAAGCATTTAAAAATGATTTTAAAAAATTATTAAACGTCACTAGCGGAAAGGATGAAAAGTTGGAGAAATACATTTGTCCTGATGATCTTTTCTCATTAAAATTGCGTCGATCTTGTACGGATCGTGATGTATCGAGGAGTCTGTAAAATCTTGCGTGTCTCGCCTATTATTAGATACGCGTCCATATCTTCGTAATAACTTCTCTATAGTGATTCATCGTTTTGGCTTTACAGAGCCATTCCAGCATTTTTTCCCTCTGGTCACAGCGCTCGAAAACTCACTTGAAAAGAGGGGTCTGAGTTGAGCCGTTTAACTGTATAACAGAAATACGTGTATAAAGGTACTATATTTCATTATAATTATTATTGTTCGCAAAACAATGTTTATTGACAGCCGGATATGCTTCCTCTGCGAAAGAAAGAGAGAGAGAGAGAAAGAGAGAGATAAGATATAAGAATAGGGAAATACTGTTGTCTATAACGTGAACGCATTTTTTCTGCCCGACAAGTCACTGGTTGCGTACACGCACACTCTCTCTGACACACACATACAGGCACGTGACACAATGCGAAACTACGTATAATGCAAAAAACACAAAAAAAACTAATCAACGTCATGAGGTTCTCGCAAAGCAAAAATACGCGAATCGCAAAGGATACGTAGGGAGGGGGGTAAAATTTAAGACGTATGTAGAGGGGAGGCAGAGCGACTCGCGACATTATTATTCGATTGCTCATAATACGATCTCGATGATCTTTCAGGAGTTGAAGACGAATGACAGAGAAGCGATGAGAGGGAGATGAAAGAGAAAAAAAGGAACGAAAGCGCCCGTCACATTGTTGATATAAATTGCGATCCATGATTATTACTACTTACGAATATAATTATTATCTTGCATTGTCTAGTCATACGTTATTATTGTATAACTAATGATATTAATTATTAATTACCCTGTACTACCTAGTCGCATTATGTGTTGCATAAACAAGGAAAATGGGAAAAAACGTAAAAAAATGAAAATTAAGATGGCAAACAAAAATAAAAGAGACACGCACGAGATGGAGAAGTGAGTAACTAGTTAATAAAGTGTCAGGCGGAGGAAGAAATATAACAGTAAAAAGTAAACGTTCAGAGAGAGCGCGAGAGAGAGAGAGAGAGAGAGAGAGAGAGAGAGAGAGAGAGAGAGAGAGAGAGATCCTTTGCAGACGTAGTGAGCCGAAAAACCGGTTGACTTATAGTAATATATTTACATTTTAAGAGATTACGTACAAAGTGTGTACCTCTTTGTAGTATACAAATTGTATTTTTTCTCTTAAATCGTTTTGATAAGTACGGCATTACAATTATATCAAATCGAAACCAGATTCTGTCCGAGGATGGAAAAATAATGGCAAACACGTGTGTCAAGTGTGAGTATAACGAGTGCTCGATCGTGACGAGGACGAGCAGGAAAAATTGGAAGAGTATTTATTAAAAGAAAAAAAAAAGGACACGAAATGTACTTCTTTCCGTAAAAGTTTTGTAGTCGATAACGTGGAATGAGATAAAAAAGAAAAACGCAAAAGATTTATTCTACCATGCGGAGAAAGAGAGGATCGGTAGGCGTGGTCGGCAGGGATGGTAAAGAAAATTGGCGTCGATACAAATCGTAATTACTATGACTCCAACTGGACGCGAGCGAACTACAGCTGCTAGGATATTGTAGTTAAATATTGTCGCGATACGTGCATACGCAGATACATTACGTTTGCGGGAAAGTGATTCCGTTCGATAGGAAATTATTTTCTCTTGTCGTAATGTGCCTGCGCGTGGATCAACGAGTATTAAATATGTGCGGGGGCCGTGGAGAGGAGGGACCTTCCTTTATAGCGCACCAGAATATAACTGACGTCTCTTCGTCTTTCGATCCTCGCTGGACGGCGCTTTTAAAAATAACTCTGCTCGCATCAAACAAATCAGAACTTATTATACTTCACTGTATAATCCGTCTTCTTGTGTGTGCGTCGCCTCTCCTTCCTTCTTACAGTCGTCCGTTTCCGGTAATACGTAACTTCCTCCTTTTACGACCGGATACCAAGCATTCCTTGACTCTACGAGTTCTCATCTTTTTACCGTCCTACCTTGAAATCTTCCTACCTGATAATTAATATTCTCGTCTTCTTCCTTCTCCTTCTTCTTATAAGGTCCTGCTCTGGTTCTGCGTCATTCCATTGCTTCCTTCCCATTTCCCTCCCTCCCTCCCTCCCTCCCTCCCGAGGAGAGCTCGCGGGCCCTATATTGCAATATTTGTACTTTTCCATGTTGAAACCTCGATATACAATAAATTATATTAACAAACTTTGATCGGGGTATTTTAATCGTTATCTGGGATATATTGGACTGGCTTACTTACATGTAGATACTTAGATTTGTTCCTTGGTAGTAGATATTTTTTATTTCCTTCTTGATTGCTTGTATACGGTTTTAGTTACGGGATAAGCGAATGAAGGTGGACATTTCGTTATGTTTTTATTTTTTAAGTTTTATTGAAACCCATAGTCATTTTTGCAGTACAAACTCAGATACTGTTGTCTATGCACTTGGACCCATTTGTTTGTGGAACGTTTGGGTGAAGGGATCATTTTTGCTTATTAAACAGTTTTGTATTTTCAAATTAGAGGTTAAGTTTCATATAAGTAGCCATGGGTAGTAGGTTTTACTTTTGACACGGACAAGTATACGTACTAGCACATCTCATTGAAGGAGGCAGTCATAAGGAAGGGAAGGAAGAACAAGTATACGTGAGTCATAATGAAGTGTAAGATGAAGCATTATACGACTTGAATGGAGATGCATTAAGGTAAGGAACAAATATAAGAAACTTAATCATTTAGTTACTATCAGTTAAGAGACAAACTTCTAAACACAAAATAATCTTCAGGCATCTGAGATCTCTATAAAAGAGGTATATACAGTTTTTAATTTCTCGATATTCATAACACTTGTAGAATCATAAATTTATGAAAGGCCATAGGTTATTCTCGAAATTGTCCTTTTTATGATGGAACATAGAATTCATTATTAAATGAATGTAGCAAGGATAACAAATGGAAATTTATGACTTTCATATAATTCATATGCTAATGAGTTATTGTTCACTAAAGGTTTGTACCAGTCGATGAATATAAATTAATTTTCTCATAAATGAAAACGTCATAAGAAACTTCCATAAACATGTAATGAACATTTATATATTTACATTTCACTTTCTTTGTTTCGGAGCGTATTCTAAACCTCTAATGTAGTTCTTGTTGATTTGATACTTTCCTGAAATAAGTTAGACATCTCAGTTTGCAAGTTAATGAATTATCTTCAAAATAAATATAAAACTGAGTGACTGCATACCGGTAAGTAATTTATATACATAAAGTACTTGATTTCCTTGGACCAGCACACTAGGTGTTTTTTTACCAGGAACGTCCGTAATCGTTGCACTTGCACCAATTCCTTGACACTCCTTACTAAATTCTTCAAGCTTGATGCCAAAAGTCTCCAAATTATTGATTAACGTTACCTATAAAATGTGCATTAAAGGCATCGGAACAAAGTTTTATTCTATAGTTGCAGTAAAGCACAATACCTTTTTGTTTCCAGAACGCGTAGCAACGGTAATGTCAATTGGTTCCAATCGTCCGGAATGTAATAGTTTTGTACTACCGACTGTAATAGCGTGTGTATGCGTCATACGACCAATGAACTTATTTATTCCATCTTCCATGGTTACAGTTATTTGATGTTCTTTTGTACGCAATATTCCGGCCAGCTGAGGATTTAGATTTAATATCCTGCAAATAATTTAGATATGTATAACATAATTGTAAAGATTACTTTACGCACTAAGAATCACTCCTCACTCACTTTCCATCTTGAAGATTTTCTTTCTTCACGTATTCGGTAAAACATTTTCGTACCTCAGCTCTTGTTAGAATGTCACCTTTTCTGCAATCACGGTATTGATGTGAAATGAAATTTTTTTAATTTTCTTAAATTTTACAATAATGTTATCGTAAATGATGAAATACATCTCGGCATCTGATTTGCAGAGAAGATCTTGCATTGTCTGCAATTATTGTATCGGAGTAAAATAACATGATTCATATCGGATAACAATATACTTACTCATATCCAAATTTCGACAGTACAGGAAGTACATCAGCAGTAACTCTATAACACTCCGAAACAATTGGTGCATTTGAGACAGCTGGTTCAGGTCGTGGTGTCTCTTCGGTTACCACTAATTGCTTAATTAATGGATGATCAGCCTAAATGGAATAGAACGGTGGTTGTGACAAGATTGAAAACTATTATTTTGTCGATAAGCAATGATTACCTTTATGAATATCAAACTTTCAACACCTTTAAGAACTGAGGTATCAATGACTCCTTTTGCCTTCATTGATGCTAAGAAGACAGATAGTTTTTTGAAGCTAGATTTCTTTACATCTATACTTTGTCCTTGAGGACAGACTGCCATTAAATGATTTTTAAAGAAGTTCGATGACAACATTGGTAAGTCTCCTTTCTTGATTGTTGTCTTACACGCTTTGAGAAAACAGTACTCTAATAGAGCGTCCATTTCTTGAACAGGATCTAATGCTGGTGCTGATTCTTCAGCCTGTAGGTTTTGCGTTGCATCTTCGGCAGGATCAATTGAACCTGCCTGTGATATTAGAGTTTGTTGAATGTTATGAACGTGTTTTATTAAATGAAGACTACCTGTTCCAACAATACCTCAGTATCGTAGACTGCTTTTGATTCCGTTAAATAATTATTAACATCCAGAGCACCTACTGTATCTGACAAGGAGTTGCGTTCTTGTACCGTGCCTTCCGTTTCAGATACTACATCTGCTAATTTCGATTCAGCTGATGGTTCCTTCTTTTCTTTACTAATCGGAGGACCCAAATTGGGTCTAACTGGAGATTTTCCTAATTGGCAGAGCATATCGCCTATCACATGAAGAATCTCCACACATTTTCCTCGTCCTGCACACATATATAAGTCTTCGCTGTTGTGAGCAGTTACTCCAACAGCAACAGCAGCCTAACGGAATTAAAATTATTATATTTACATTTTTAAATTGATAATCGTTGCATACTACCAATGCAATGATTGCATACTTTGTTCTCTTCTGTGTTCACGTAAACAGGAGCTTTCTTTTCTAGTTTTCCAAATGAGTACAGAGTTGCTGGACCTTCCAGGACTAATCCAGGTAACATTAAGTCAGCACCACTAGTTAGTTTAGGTACAACTGCCTGACGTGTTGTAAAAGCATATAACAAACTTGGATGATGCCACAGAGTAAATATTGTAGGGAAAAGCTGTGATTCCATTAAATCAAGTTCAAAGAACATTGGCACTTTAGCAACACAATACAATCTACTCAACTGACCACTGTGCGTAACAATTTTTAGTGTACTTATAGCTTCTTTCTTTGGTAACAATGTTTGCACTTGTTCCTCTGTTAAACTGGGAAAAGCCTTCAGTATTTCCTCGCATAGTTTCTTCCTGCAATGATACGATGAAATATAATATAATTATGCTTTTCTGAAAATTATTTAAGCTGATTAATTTCATTTATTTTAAGTAGAACACAAGTTCTACCCCTCAGCAGCCTGGTATCAAATTATACATATTTATACAAAGGTAAATCTCACTAACCTTTCAGAACTTTTCAGTTGTGTATTAGATTTTACTTTAAACCGTTTTATAAACATTGTGATATACTTCAAAGCTGCTATAGTGTTTAATTTTTAAATAATGGATCTATCAAATGCACACGACTGTGCCTAACCCGTTCTAACCTCATCCGCGCACGTATGTACCACGTCGAAAATACATCCAAATAACCAATGTCGAGGTACCGTGGTCGAAAGACTGATGGCCAGAAATGAGCACAGAGGTGCTCAACATACATAAGCAGGGAGAAGCACAGCGCTACGGTTTTAGAAAATACCAAAACCTAAATATGCTTGGTCAGAATTTCCGATTTCCTAATTTATTAATATTTCAATTTGAACGAAATTTATTTTCTATATTATACAATTTCAGTTCAATTTTTATCTACTCCGTATATTCTTCGAAATTTTGATTTAGCCTCAATTTGCGTGGGTGGGAGGAGCCGGGGAATGGGGGAACCGCGAAGGCAGTGATCAAAGCAAACATATCTTTAACATTTATTAACATATCAAAAGTTGTCGTCGTTATCACTTTGATGCTGGCTGTTTACTTCCTAAAAATAAAAATAAAAATGAGTATCATTGTAATAGAATTATGTAATAGGTCTGTTCTTGTTACGTAGACTTTCTGCATTTTTCAAAAAGTGCAAATTCCTATTGGACGATATTTTTTTAGTAACCAATGAGAAGCTGCACTTTTTGAAAAGTGCAGAAAGTGCAGGTAACGAGAACAGTCTTAATACCACTTACCTCTTGTATTATGTCCATCATCGACATATTACCAGCTGATTGTAAAAATTCATTTATTTCTTGAGGTACACAAAAATGACGAGTTGCATTTGGTTGAATACCCATATCTTCAGCAATAAATCTAAATTCTGGCGTTTCTCTCAGTTCAGAGTTTAGTTCTTCGTAGGTAAATAATGTTCCCTTTGTAACAGATTCATCAAGAGGTCCAAAATCAATTATTTTTACTTTGTCCTTTTTATATCGTATCACGTCAATTACATCTGTAAAAATAACCTGATGGACTACTAAAATAATAATAATGATAATTAAACTTACAATTTTCTGCATTGAATCGATGCTTAATACGCTCCATAAATATGCTTTTGATGTCCTGTTGTATGCCGTATTTTTCTGACTCTATATAACTGTAGCACTGAGACAGATCACGTTGGGAAATACCTGAAGATAATCAATATAAGATTTAGAATCATATGTATAATTTAGTTACAATAAATAATAATTAAATTACCAATTAGTTCATTTTTAACAACGAAGCAGCGAAACTCTGTACAAGGATTAATATCTCTCCACCGTTTAAGTACCAAGCAAGGCTCCAAACAATGTCTATTATCATTTGACTTGATAATTCCTGTCAGATCTCCTGAAATTCTATCTGAACTTTTTAGAAGTAAATACACTTCTTCCAAAGTTGTACATTTCAATGTTTTTGTTGGTGCGACCCAAGTTGCATCCTAAAAATAATATTTTTATAAGTCACTACCTATTATATTTTCAAAGTAGTCAACTGCTAATAATTTACCGAAGGTGTACTCCAATTACACTTTATGAAAACTGCTCCAAATTTATCAAGAACTTCTTGTATCTGTTTACTGAAGTCAGGAAATGTGGGTTGACATTCTGAATCCTAAAATAGCCCATAAACCATATACTTATTAAATATTGTAGAACATTATTTTTTACCATTATTATATATATACATACCTCAGCAGACTCCTGATTCACAGGTGAACCATCTGACCACTCTGAACTATATGGAACGCTCTTCGTTGCCTCAAGAGGCAAAACAAAAGCATCATGCTCCAAATATTTAAGAACATTGTCAGGAATTGGAAGCACAACTGCTTCTAAGGAATCTTTTGTAAATCGTGGATACCAGACAGAAAAGGACAACTCCCGTTTCAAATCGTTAACCATGATTATAAAAGGTTAAAACTACAATATTGAATTAATGAATTAAATCATATCATTTACTTATACATTACAAAAATATATACAAATAAACTACTATGAAAAATCGAATTCATTTCTTAAGAAGTATTTAAGTTTACAAAGTATCAGAAAACAAATCTTACACTTGTATGAAGATTATCGAATTAAATCGTGGCACTAAATCTAATCAAAAATATACATTAGATACATTTAAGACCTCATGTATATTGTATTGCCTACTATTGTTGTACACATAAAATTCAGATAAATGTACTGTTTTGACAAAATCTAAAATCACGTAGCAATGTTTTTAGACGATAGTTCTACCGATAAAGTAGCTTTGTAACAAACATAACGGTATTAGGCACTACTTTATCATTTCAGGAAGAAAGTTGCAATGTTGTATTGTATATACAAGACGACGCCTCTGTGGTGATTTCATTTCTATATAAAATAGCCAAATGTAGAATTCATAAGTATTTGTTTAATATTATTTGTCTACTACTGTACCCGGAAATGTTACGTCGATTATTTTATGAATTGTGGAAACGTGCGATCAAATCTGGCAGTAAGAAATTATGAAGACTTTCGCTAGTCCCAACATAGTGAGGGCTCCAAGTGTTTCTGATATCTCAGATCAATGATATTACTTAGATCAAAATGCACAGCTGAGACTCAGCTGTTCGCGAGCCTTACGAATCTTGCCTAACATCATACGTATCTTCTGTAAACTTTGTTTTAACAAGAAGATTCAAAGGCCAAAATTAGACTGAATCATACTCATACCTGATGTTAATGTCAGCAGCGTATACAGTGCTTTGTGCGTAAGACTTCTATATTTCTTTTATTTTGCTATTTAACGTGTACCTAGTTCAGTTTAAAAGCAATCGTAAATAATTTCATGAAATTGTACTTCTTAAATGAATTTAAAGATCAGAGCCAATAAGATTACTCATATTCTTTGCATGCATCACTTTTTAGTATAATGTACATATATTTCCTTGACAAGTACCCATATAAAATAAACGAAACATATCATTAGCTAATCTATATAATAACAGACGCTTAAATCTGACTAGGTAATCATCAAATAATCTGTTTGAATTTTTATTAACTGTGTATAATGGAACTAATGTATGTACTTTCAGGAATATGTCAAAGAACGGTTTCTTGGTGAGACCGAGGAAATTAAATATTGTGACATATTTATTGTATGTATTATGCCACTCATATTAAAGAGATGTATAAAACCATAGGTGGTTAATCTCTATGGGAAATAGATGTGTCATTAAACAATGTCGGAGCCTTCATGTTCATTAAATAAAGAACATACCTCCAAATCCAGGAAAGACAAGATGGTTAAAAAGGATTGGGAATATTTTGGTAATTGGCTACATTGCATATGTATAGTCACCTTTGACCTGGAATTAGGTCAAGCTATTGAGGTAAAATAATTCACTTATAATTACATAATACATCATATATTCCACATTTTGGCAATATTTAAATTGTAAATTCTTATGACCATAATGATACGAATATATATATAGATACATATGTATTTGTTACAGGCAATATATCCAAAACACATTAAATTAACGGAGCAAGAAAGATCAAATGTATGTTATTTAGCGTTTCCTGATTCTAATTCAGGTTGTATGGGAGATACTCAATATCATGTGAAAATTAGGCAAAATGGAAAAACAACGCAATATACACAAGCTCTAAAAGAGTACAATAGAAAGTGTCCAATTTTTCTACAAGCTGATAAAGATTATTATTGGGGCTATGTATATTTTCGACAAGTTAAAGATAAGACTCTACCGAGGGGATATTTCCAAAAGGTAAATAACTTGTAAATTATATAACTACTATGATATGCATTATCTGTATGTAATAAATGGTAAATGATTTCAGAGTGTCGTTATGATAACGAAATTGCCATTTATAAATTTATTCAATGAACTATGCGCCTT
The DNA here is from genome assembly GCA_030142655.1 of Trachelus tabidus. Lineage (NCBI taxonomy): Eukaryota > Metazoa > Arthropoda > Insecta > Hymenoptera > Cephidae > Trachelus > Trachelus tabidus. The sequence goes on from JARQTI010000723.1 coordinate 1,115,024, forward strand.
GATAGCCCCCGAGTTTTTTGAAGTCGGCGTTACCGTTATGGATACAGTAATTCAGCAGGTTGATCAATGGCCTCCGCCTCTTCCTGGACAAATAATTCACCTACCTATTATGGGTGTTTTATTTCAAGTTAGTCCAAATTACAGATTGCTATCGTCAACTGGTAAGAATATATTTTTTCTTTTATACTTCTATGCATTTCTTATTGCAGACTTACATTCCAAACCAAAATTACAAAGCTCCTGTACCGAATATCCCTGCAATGGAGCATGTTTCTAATAACCAAGTGCGGAGGCTGTTCTTGACAACTGCTTATGAAAGTGACATGTTTCGCAGTCTTGCCAGTGTTGTAAGTCATGTTCATCTTTTGTGGGAGCTTGTACTTCTCAGTGAACCAATTGTTGTGATGGCCAGTTCGCCAACAATTTGTTCTGAAATGGTACAAGCGTTGACAACGTGAGTACATCATCAATCGTTCCACTGCGCGAGTCGTTTAAATAGAACAAAGTTAAGATTAATCATTTTTTTTTTTCAGAATGATCGTACCTTTAAAGTACTGTGCTGATCATCGTCCTTACTTCACAATACATGATTCTGAATTCAAGGAATATACTACAGATGCTCCAGCTCCTCCAGCTGTTATACTGGGTGTCACTAATCCGTTTTTTGCTAAGACGTTACAACATTGGCCACATATCATTAAAATAACTGATGGGATAAGTACTGGTAAGAATGTTATTGTAATGTAAGTTAACGAATCTATAGATTCTATGCAAGAGTAATAAATGAATAAATCGTTTATATTACAGAGAATCAAAAGTATAGAATAAAAAAATCAGAAAATCTCAAAGTATTAGATTCAAAACCAGGTGTTTACACTCAATACAAACCATTTTTGCAAAAAGACAAAGCTATATTAAAGAAATTGTTAAGAGGCATTCAAACCAAAAGGCCTGGCGAAGTTCAGACTGCTCTTTTGAAAAGACATTTGTGTGAATTGACTGAAAGTTTTATGATTCCGCTAGAGAGATATATTGCCAGTTTAATGCCTTTACAAAAGAATATATCGCCGTTTAAGGTATCGTATAATATTGTAATCATTAATTTAATAATGATAAACGTATAGCATATGAGAATGAAAATAGAATTGCCATTGCAGGCAACGCCAATTCCACAGCTATTTAATCCCGATGATTTTTTGGCCACGTTGAGTAGTGCAGGCCCACAATTGACTATTGGTATAAAAGGTGATTGGGTTGGTCTGTATAGAAGATTCTTCCGTTCCCCAAATTTTGCTGGATGGTTTCATACCAGATATACCGAGCTCACACAAAAGCTGCAAGCTATACAGCTGGAAGCCCTATCCAGAGCAGTAAGTATAAACTCCTAGAAATTTCAATTCAAAATATTATATAATATTTCATTCTTTTTCTGTTTGTCTCTATCTTAGGATTTAAAGACGTGGGTTCAAGGCAAACAGGAAGTAGAAATTGTAGACATGATACTAAGAATACGACAGAAACTGGATAAAAGTTACGACGACGACGTTCCCATTGGACATGCTGTCCAGGAAATGCTTAGGGAAAGAATAAACGACATCACTTGTACACTGCCTGATGATTTAAAAGTCATACTGAATCAAGAGTCTTGACATTGTAATTTCATTATTAGTGCTATAATGATTAGTCCATTATAATTATCGAACAGATACAACCTTAATAAGGTAACCTACAATAACTCAAAGGGGTATGGCGTATAACTAGAACGTAGGAAGAGTATCCATTGATCGTAACGGCAATAATTTGTCGGTAACAGATCAATTTCAAAAACTTACAGCGTAGCTACAAACTTATCATTATTTTCCTTGAAGTTTTATGGATCTTCCACTAACAATAACGCTTTACGATTCAAACAATTTGATCTTTTTCCAATTACGTCTCATAAACTTAAACTCGAATTATCACAGTGCATGAATTAAATTGCTTACAAAATGAAATTATCAAAAGTATTATGAACTGTGTCTCTCGTAGAATATCGCATTTTCCACAGAGACAAGTCTCAGCATGAAATCTAATTTATATTTCAATTGTGGTCAATGTATTATTTCATATACCAGACAAGTACGATACATTATTTAGACATTATAAGAATTTTAGTAGGTTCCTTCTAGTTTTCTAAAAAATTCAAGGGGAATGTGGTGGTAATCTCATTAATTTTAGTACATAAACGCATTTCTCAAATATTATATAAAACACACCTGTTGCACACTTTGACACAATTGTAAATACGAATCATTGATGTTATTAAAATCTATTTTAATAATAAACTTACAACCTATTATTATTTCATAAAACCAAACGACATTCGGTTGATGTATGTAACTGTAATTAATTTTTTTTTTAAGCAGGCATAAGATATTCCTATTACCTTTAATATCTATATTTTTTAACATCCACGCTGAAGTCTTCCCATATTTCTTCTTTATCAGCTGACCACTGTCTTAACTCATGACAATGTTAACAAAGTTAGTGTTAATGAAATAAAATCAGATCAATTTACTTAAAATACTATTTTGTACAGAAAAATATATGCAATTTTCGAGCGATTTTGTCAGCCCGCCATTCGCGTGCTCGAACCGTTAGTTCTTGTTACGCCTGCTACCCTCTTTCGATAGTACACGTTACTACTAGGTAAACTGACATTATCGTATCGTGTTGTGCACAGCACTGTTTCAAGTACGATAGTGCAGCACTGTGCAGGACACATAGTAGTAAGGATAGTGTCAGTGTAGTAGCTGGTGCAGTATAGTAGAACTATATCTGCCCGGCAGAAAACCTAAATTGTCAGATTATAATATTCAACGTGAAACTTGGAGTAAGATAAGGAGATTACAATTACCAAGAGGGTGGCTCAGTGAAGGCCTCCGTTTAGGATTAGGAAATGGACGGCAAAGTGGACGAGGACAGCCACCGGAGCATTAACGATGGCGACTGGATATGCCCGGATTCTCAGTGCGTACTGCAATGTATAAACGTTCGTCTCCGGCCCAAAGGATCACCGAATTCATCGATCCACCTGTCTCCCTTAGTCCACTGTACGTCCTAGTATTTCCTATCCTTTCCATTCTCTCCACTGGAAATGAGCATTCATTATTTATTTTGATTATCTCATTTGTATTTGTTTATCTCTTCATATTAATTATATCTTTATATTTACTAGTTTGTCATTCATTCTTTTTATGACTGTTCTATTACTTGTTATTCTTATTTTAGATGTGCCAATGTCAATTTTGCCAGACGAAACTCTTGCAACCGTTGTGGTAAAGGTATGTATTATAGGATTTTTGTCCTTAGGTATTTGAAAAAGAGAGGAGAAAGTTATCATTATCAATCTGTTATCCATTATGCTTTTTCACATTTAAAAAATTTTGTATATTTTACAAGTACAGCTATAGTCCAATCAGAAAATATAAGTGACAGGTTCCAATACTTCTTGTCAGTATCGAAGATTCTAGTTGTATGCTTGTAATCTATATAAGTATTTAAATTGACTTTTAACTATAAACAATTATATGCAGATAGAGGAGAATGTCCAAAGAAAAAGAAGCTTGGTCAGGAAATAGGAAAAGCTGCGGCAGAAAAAAGTAGAGGCTTATTCAGGTAAATAAACATCAAGAAATTAATTATACCTAAAATCATTTATCTTCGGGTAAAAATTATTTGTATTCTAGTGCCGATGATTGGCAGTGTAGCAAATGCGGAAATGTAAATTGGGCTCGTCGACAACAATGTAACATGTGCAATGCACCAAAGTTTGGTGAGGTCGAAGAACGAACGGGTTATGGAGGGGGTTACAATGACAGAGGAGTTGTTGAGTACAAAGAAAGAAAGGATGACGATGATGATGAATACGATGAATTTGGACGACGGAGGAAGAAACGAAAAGTAGATAACCGATCCGATGACGATTCCAAAGATTCGAGGTATAACAGTCCACCACGTAATTCATCTAAAGAAGAGGTGGTGAAGGAACAACCAGTAAAAGAACTTGTAAGATTCTGAAATAATATTTATATCTGCCATGGTCAAAACATTTAAAACTGATTATTTAATTCATTTCAGGCAGACGAAGAAGAAGAAGAGGAGGAAGATGAAGAAGAGGATGATGGCGATCTGTCAAAGTACGATCTTAGCGAATGGGATGATTTTGTTCCAGTAAAAAAAAGGTGCGAAACAGCAATAATTTTTCTATATAAACAGTATCTTCATGATCATTGTGTAAAATTAAATATTTTTTTAGTGCAAATGGCGATTCAGCTGGCTTGGAAGGACAGCGGTCAAGGTAAACACGGTACGATGAAATTTAAATGATACAGTCATTTTGAATTATGCAGTAGTAAATTCTTTAAGCAACAATAATTTCATAAACCTGATACAATTCAGAATGACTACTGAAATCAGGCCTTGTAAGTAATAAATGTATCTTATTTTAATTGCAGAAATGGAGGAAACTGGCGGGACTCAGGCACATCCAGCCAATGAATGGCTGGACAGGACAGGTTTGGTTTGGGTTTTGGGTAGAAAATTGATTAAAATGACGTGTCATTAATGAATATTAAATTCGGGCGTTTGCTAAATGTCTCGACTAGCCTGAATGAATGTCACAAAGTGCCACGAATAATTTATAGTTTTGATTGATCGAATGGTGAATGAATCAGATGTACGTGAATGTGTTCCTAGTGTTCCATATTTAGCAAACGTCTTAAAAGTAATAAATTCAAGTATTACAAATTCATTTCTCTTGCAGGTCGATGGAAGTCAAAAGAGCGAAAACAGAGATAAACAACAGAAACACCCAATGCAACAAATTTAGACATTTAGAAAGCACCTTTAAATAATATAAACAATATTACATGATGATCTTATCACGGATAGTCATTCATAATAGATTACATTTATGAAGGAACACGATTATTCACTGTACCTAAAGATACGGACAGTGATAATAGTAAAAAATTTGGCAATTTAGGTAAACAACATAAAGATACTGATGCCTAAATCCAAAGAGAGAAAAAGCTTGTAAAAATAATTCGCGTGGCTACTTCTTTAGTTCTACAAATTGCTTCGAATTGCAATAATGTAACTTTATAGAGAAGATAAGCACGTAGTCCTTTTCGGGTGTACAGAAAGAGAAAGCTTGAAGAATACAAGAATTACTAGAAATGTGGAAAAAGCTTACATTCTCCAATATTTGCCTAGTTGCGAGACTCTGAAGTTCAAGTAATAATTGATGCAATTTGCTTCAGCTGCAAACAGTGTCAAGTACTTCCATGAAAAAGATTGGTCATTCATTTTTCTTCAGTTTTGTGGAGATAACAAAATAGTACATAATAATAACAATTTGTAAATATTACGTAAATATCATGTTATTGTGACTTCATTTTCATCGGTCGAAAATTTTATATACTAGAGGCCCATTGTGCGCGCCGACTTGCGAGCTCATGGAAGATTTAAGAATTATTTTTTATTTATAAATTTCAAATCCCTAAACTTGTAGATTAAATTAACGACTCAGTAAGTTAGGAGATTTTTAAATAAAAAATTGTCCTCTTCTACCGTCCTCGTAAGAAAATGTCTTTTCAAATTGTTTATTTTATTTTACGTAATTTATTACTTATGTAATAAAACGTATTGGAACTTAAAAAAAAAGATAAAAATACCATTCAGTGGGTAAAGCACGAAACTTATTACTTCGAAACAATACGTTGGTTATTGTAAGTTCGAGTCATTCAATTGTATTTGTATTAAAATGATTAAACTCACGTTCGTGACCCAATAGCATCTCCTGCCAATAGTATATTTTGCAGTTTGATAATGTTCGGAATTTTGTTTTCTCATTCTCTTTAAAAGATAAAAAAATAATTATCAGTGTTGGTCATTGTCTCACTATATTCTTCCGATCGTTATTAATCACAAGTACGATTCCTTGTATACATAATTTTTTATTAGATATCCATTTCGTTGATTACCTAGATAAACTTTTAGACTCTCTCTCAGGAACGTACTCTTGAATAAGCGACGTATAATTGGCCATGATCGAATACAAGTTTTCGAAGGTCGTTTTCAATTTTCTCAAGGGTTTGATTTTGAGATTTAATAATGGTCATTGCAAAGGCCAACTTGATCGGGAATTGTCTTCTTTTGAAAGTAAAGGGATAGATGTTTTCGCAGTAGAGTATTATATGTGTCAAAAACACAATCTTACCAGGTGTACAATTTATGAACAAAATGCAGAAGATATTATGATTAAAGATCAAGTAAATTTATTTTCTTCTTTTCGACTCTATCATATTGTACTGGGAACACTACAGAAAGTATCAAGCGGTGAGTACGTTCAGTGGTTTAATCTATATAGGAAGCTGTAATTGTTGGACTGTCAAGAAATTATTGATTGATTCTTGTATCGACTTCTTGTAAATATCTTTATTTTATTTTTCATTTATAATAAAAATCATTCGTCAACAACATAATTGTTCTTAGTCAATTATTCTTATATCATTATATGCTACGTGGGGTCATGATTATGCACAGAGTTGGTCACGAAGGATTGGTGGGGCGATATCATAAGAGTTGTTGTATCAGGTATATATATCGTATATATGTACAATTATCAATTTGAGCTTGCTTGACTGTGTTAAGTATTTAGTGATAAGGAAGGATAAATTATTGCCGACTCCGTATCAACTATTTCTTTTTTTTTCCCTTACTTTTTCTTATTTCCCCCAAAGTTCTTCCGTGCGACTGCCGTTTCTATGCGAATTCCTTACCTTGAGCAACACGAAGAGCAACGTTCAAAGATAAATAACTTTCTCTCATCCAGGAATCTCAATTGTCGTACGCGAACTCGATTTGTATTACCGGCTGAAGAAAGAAAAAAAAAAATAAAAAACAATCGGTTTCTCGGAAAACCAAACTTTACACTTATTTACAATACTGCTAATAAACACATTCCCAGATTTGTAACAGTTGGAATTTACATAATCGTTCTCTACGGGTCTCAAAGACTTGTAGTTAGGTAATAATGTTTACCTAATTAAACACATTGGGCTGATCGTCACGGCTAGAAATTTCGCGTGCTCCTACCTCCATGTCCACGATTTGATACATCACACCCCGATATACAAGACCACGAAGATATCTACGTCGGCCACGATATTGGACATCGACATCAAGGTTGACATCGATTTTAATTAACAATGACGATTAGATACTCAATATGGTTCAGCAAACTCTCAAAAAATTAGAGTACCAAATAAATGCAACCAATCGAAGAATGAGAGCCTTTCGCGTGTGTCAGAAATACGCGAATAGAGTACACAAGGTATTACCGATGTATGAGTGTACCTGGTCTCGTGTGTCATTGGACGAGACTAAATGTAGCTACGGCTGGGTAAATCGCTCACCTCCTAGTAAAACTCTCGTGTAAGAAGAAGCGAAACGTCGTCAATGTTGAAGGGAGCGGAGTGGGAAGGAAGTACGTCACGTCTCATAGAGAGAAGTGAGATGTGTGTATTACTTGGGCATGAAAAACTGCTGATGCGAATGCGAATTGGGTGGTGGATGTAGATTAGGATGTGGCGGTCCACTGCCCCTCGTGCCAGTCGCATAAAGTTGCTGCTGGAAATTGTGAAACTGTTGGGCGTAGTTAGGGTCGGACATACTGGGTCCTCCAGCGACGAAGGGACTGTTCTTAAAATTACTGCCACCACCACCCATACTTGGTGGTAGAGGCTGAGAGGCGTCAGGAGGTCCCAAACCCATGGGACTGGCCTTACTGCCGGGCACGTACATGCCAGGATTCGGTTGATTGGGAACTTGAGGTACCATGTCAGGAGGGAAGACTTTGTCGGGGTCCATTGGACTGCCGGGGAAAACACCGCCGCCGACCATGTGCTGCATGCGCATCATGTTAGGCTGCGGTCGCATATTGCCAACAGGCCTCATAGAGGGATGAATGCCTACGGAAGTGTTCATAGGTTGGCCGTCCATCCTGGGTGAACCACCCATACCAGGTAGGCCACTCATGTTTGGCATACCGGAGTGCGGACCCATGTTGTTCGGCACGCAGCCATTTGGGAAGTACTGAAGATTCACCGAGGGTGATGGCATCTTCGATTCGAGATTAGAGAGCGGGTTCGTGAAGCGCTGAAGGAAGTCTAGGCTTGGTGGTCCTCTTGGGGTGTGACCCACGTTAGGCCTGGCTGGTAAGTACTGAATGGTGTTTGGTGCACTGGGCTTAACCTGCACGTTGGCTCCGTTGTAAGGACTTGGCCCTGATACGTGACCCATGAGTCTTGGGGGTCCATGAGGTTCACCGGGATATGCACCGCCTGAATGCATCATTCCGTGACCCATCATAGGATGACCAATCTTGTTGGGAACACCGGGACTACCTGTATGAGGTGTTGGACTGTAGCTCGTCGGTGGTCCACCGAGTCCGATGCACATCCCACTCACATCACCAGGTTCGTTAACATTGCCGGATCCACCAGGCATGTGACACCCATTCATTTCTCCCATTTGCATCATGTGCATTCCATGAGGATTGAACGGCATCATTCCTGAGTTACCAGAATGCATTGGACCATCATTTCCTAATGCATTACTCGCAGCCGTATTCGTCAACTGTTGACTCATCTGAGCCAAGGAAGTTATGGGATCAAAATGATTTGCGCCCATTCCACCGAGATTCCCAAGCCGGCCATTGCCTCCACCCCCGCCGCCAATATTGTTAGGATTTAAAGGTACGTTGTCCGACGGTTGGCTAACATTTGCTGACGGCCTGCTGCATGGAAAAGATGGACCCAAAACTGAACCGGGCTGCGGTTGATTATTGGGATTTCCAACCGGCGGCTGTTGGGGATCTTTTGTCGATGGTGGGGATGTATCTGCCTTCATATTAGGCGATGCTGGAACTGTTCTAGGAGGTCCCATACTGTCAGGTATACTGCTGTTATGAGGTGCAGGACTACTTTGCGCGCTGGCAGTCGTCTTGCCCGTAGACTTTGTTGGATCCGCTGGAGTATGGGGTGCTGCACTTCCTGGAGTATGTGGAGTATGAGGTGTGTGTGGACTATGTAAAGGACCAGCAAATCCTCGGTTCATACTATCCATAGACGGACTTGCACCTTCGGATCTAGCAGGGAATTGATTGCCACTCTCCATGCTTCCTGGCAAGATTCGATTCGACATTTCTGTATTATTGCCCGTGCTCCTACATGACAAAAAAATTACATAATATTTAAGAGAATAAAAATGTTTTTCAGGGGTATTACTTTCATTGAATAGGTATTTATGAGAACTTACGTAGGTAGACTCCCATCCTTGAGACTCGTATTAGGCTGCTTCTGTATGGTAAGTTCTTGACCCTCGAAAGCATTGAGATATTGTATTTGCTGTGGGCTAGGAACTGGCATTAAATTTGCCTCCTTGACACCAGCGGCGTTTACCGTACCACCATGTTGCTGTTTTTGTTGAGCTAAAGATTGCAGCGTCCGGCAGAACATACCATCCACTGATCAAGAAAAATGTGGAGCTCAATAGAGTTGCTTTAATCTTACCAATAGAGTCTCTTTATGTACTTGTCATACTGCGGCTTCCATGTTTATATTTAAAAAAAATGGGTTTTCATGCAAAACAAAAGTCTTACCGCTTGGAGGTTGGTTTGTTGGGAAGTCGAGGGAAGAATCCTTTTGTGGCGTCGCTCCACTGGGACTGAGGGCAGCGAGATGAGAATGAGACACGGGTGTTCCAGGATTACTGTGATTTAATCGCGCGGTTGAAGATGTCGTTGCTGTACCAACTGCAGGATTTGGCGAGTCCTGACTAGTTGGACTCTGGCCTGGCAAGTGACCTCCTGGTCTTTGGTTACCAAGTTGAAATTGACGATTGCAATCTGCAGGTGAATTTAGGGCTGAACTTGCTCGCGGCGACGGTAGCGATAGATTGCTCGTCGGATTGTTCGGCGAGGAGGGATTCGGACTCTGGATGGCAATAGGTACACTCGCCGACCTCGTCGTTTGATGATATGGAGGAGGTGGTCCTTGACCACGAGGTACACCTGCCATACCTGCTCCGCGTAGGGGGACTGTACCAGGACTGCCAACTCCAACCTTTAACGTAGCAAATTATATGTTTTTTTTTTCTTATGTCTAATGGACTAATTTGAGAAAAATGTAATAATAAGCCCGTGCATCTTACTTTATTTTTTCCATCGAGAAATTGACCAATGCCAACGGATTTGTGCCAATCCACAATTGGAGGACATTGACCCTGAGGTCCTGTAGTGGGAACATTTGTCGGTGGTCCGGAAGTGACTGGTGTTCCCTGGGCAGGATCTAGAGGGCCACCTGCCTCGTCTTTGCATTCGCGGAATAATATTTCTTGCATTTTTCTTATAGTCGCCAGTTGCACCTCCCGATGCTGACGTTGCTGTGGCGTCAATTGTTCATCGGGGACCTTCACACCTTGCAAAGAAGGCTGCAGACCGCCAGGACCAGGGCTGGTGTTACCTCCTAATAAGTTAGGACTATGACCCATGGCGGCATTGGTAGACGGAGGTTGCGAATTAGCTAAAATAGTAAAGCGTTATAGATTAAAAGTTGTCTTATGTAGATAGAAAATGTTTGAGAATATATAATTAAAGTTTGTGAATATTCTGATAGTATTACTATAAAAAGTTATTCATTTTTTCTATTTACACAAACTTATACGTACCTGGATTATTGGGGGAGTTCGGCACGAGGCAAGGCACATCTAAATTTGTATCATCCAAAGATGACTCTGGGTTACCCAAAGAGTTTCCACCGTTAACGTTTCGGAGATTAGGTTGCTCATTCCAAAATGGTGGAGCGTTTGGATCCAGTGCAGACAATTCCGGGGGTTGCTCCGTCGGGAATCCACTATTTGGCGCACCTTGCTGCCCTTTCTGTTTCATCATTGCAAGGTTGTTTAGCCATTGAGCAGGATTTTGACGAAACTGATTGACTTTATTTGGATGTTTCTGAAATAATAAGAATTATTATTTTCTATACACTTGATAATAGATGGAGTAAATTTTACAAGAATTTATAACAAAATATTACCTCTAAGTATTTCTTGGTGCCTGGTTGGGCACAGTGATAAGCAATGATAGATGGGAATTGTCCCTGTAGCACTGCATCTGCACCTTTATTCGCAAGTGTTGTTGAAAATACAAAGATCTGGCTTTGTTGTTGCATGTACTGTGCTTCGCCACTACCTGCTCCAGCTCCCATTTGCTTTCCAAGTACATTACTCACCAGTGGTTGAATACCATCTGGTGCAAGACCCACGTTACCTCCACAATCTGTAACACAAGTGGGACCGTTGCAAGTATTCGAATAGCTAAAGCTATAATTTTTGTTATGAAAATTCTAATATTATGGTTCATGTATACACATAATTTTCTCTAACTTACTTTCCTCAGAATGTTTTAAAATGTAAATCATCTTAGTCTTTTCTAATTGAGAACTGTAGAATAACATTCATGTGGATGATATATAATAAATACCTTGGATAATTAATAAATTACAACAGCAATGTTTCTTTTCAAGACTTCCAGGATTTCATTTGAACATAAACATAAAATTATTTGATCTACTCCAAAACAATGTTAAGCACAGCAGAAACAAACTTCCACATAGCGAAAACATTCAGATTAAATAAATTAGAGGTTTGTTTGTGTAAGATCATCTAACCTGCTAACTTACCACCAGGTAGATCCTCTGTTGGATTAGTAGGATCATTTTCTTGTTTAACAGAGTTCAAGACTGGTTGATTACCACTAGGACCATTCTGATTATCTCCAGACATCGTGCTCTCCCCGTTAGCTGAATCAAGATTAGAGTCTCTAGCACACTCGGTGGCATCGTCGCCAGTAGCATCGTCGTTATTGGCAGCCGTACCTTCCTCCTTAATCTTAACAGAGTCCGTATCTGGTTCTTCCTTGACCACCGTAGTGGGAACACAGCTTGGTTCACTAGATTTCTTCTCCGTTTTCATGTTCGCAGGCTCGATAATGAGCTTTTCAGCGTCAGACTATGACGGACGTTTTAGAACCCAATATCATGGCTACGTCCTTACTGTTCCGTTGTGCGTGATCTTTAGAAACGACCTGAGCCGTGGAGGTTAATCAAAAGCCGTGTCTACAGCTAAACTATCTAAGCGTTACGTCGAATCAAGCCGTTTTACCAAGTGCACCCGATCAGACTAATATTCTCGTGGTCTGCATGATTCTGGAGTAATGTGTCTATCTTAGGGCGATGCGTGCGTGCTGGGCATCTGCGAATATCCCCGTGCATTTAACCGGTTGCCAAGGATGCTCCTGATCCTGACTTACACGAGTCTCGTTACTCAGCGAATACTTCTAGCCAAGAGTTATGATAACTGAGCCTCAAATCCTCTGGTGCACGAAACTTGAAGATGCCGAAATGTCAGCAGCCTCAGCTCGGCGCCGAGCGCATAGCCCTCCTCTTCGGCTGGTGCTGCTGCTGTTATTGCTGCTGGTTACTGCTGCTGCTGGCTACTTGCTCAAAGTTTCAGAACGGATCACGTTTCTTTCGAGATGGAAGATAGGCGCCCTAATAGTCACACACGCACGCACTTGGGGCCAATGCACGCCGCACTTAAATTTCTCTTCGTCTTGCGAGCATTGTTCTCCTCAACTTTATTTGTCACTTCATGGTCGCTTTGATTATTTATTTCTTTTACGCACGGCTGCCAACTGCCAGTCGAAAGTTGGGCACCGTTTTAATACGCTTTGAACAAGGACGCCTGCATAGAAGCCGCGACGACAGAGCAGGATAAACAGAGCACAGCCATAGCTAACTCGTTCCTCCACTTGATCACACGCAGGTTACTATTTTGGTCTTTCTTTCGTTGAATTTCCACCCTCTTTCCAAGCTTAGTAGCGCTCACCTCCCATTGATACGTAAGACTCCTAGATTCCGCGAGTAGCTCGGAACTTAATTTACCTGTAGATAGAACACACGCGAATTTATGCCCACACTTAAAGTTCGTGCGAAATTAAATTTGTAATATATAAACCCAGGGTCGGATCTAGCGACACGAGCACCTGCGTGCTTTTGTGTTCCTTCCAAGGGTTGCTGGGTCCCATCCCGCTCAGACGCGGTATTTTCAAAGTCACTCACAATCCTTTTAATTATCAATCCTCAACTAGTCACTTTTTATTATCCCTTTCTCAACCTATGTAAATCCGATGTCTTCCAATTTGTCTGCATCGCAGATAAGCACTTACAGCCAGTTGCTACTCACCGTTTCTCTTTTTTTTTTCAAGTTCTAACTACATACTTGCAATCGTAACATGCATTTATCATTATACAGACTGAATTCAGGAAATATGCACTTTGAGGGTGCAACTACACGAAAGGCTCGATTAGTACTTATTGCAAAAATTCGCAACAGGGAGAGTTACATATTGGAACGTGCGTAAACAAACGTACGAAATTCTTAGATAATACCGGTCGTTGTCTGCCAAGATAATTCGCAGAAAACATTATTTAATGCACTGTAGCACGTTGTATCATCTAGATAATTTACTAAGAGCAGTTTGCATTAAGCTAGGCTATATATAAGTATATGAGTGCACCTGCTACCTGCACTAGAAAGTGCATCGCGAAACAAGCGGTAACTTACATTGTCGATCCATAATATATTCATCGTCTTGTTTGTCTTATTGTTCTATGCTTAATCATTGATTATTTCGTTGGCAATAAAAAGAATTCTTTAGCATATGAATGAATTATGACGTATCTTTCAAAGTATTGATACTTTTATGTGAAATTATTGATTTTTCGAAAGTCTATAGTCGTTTAATAGTTATTGAAGATTGAACAATTATTATTAGAAGCGTAAGTTGATTATGAAATTTCTTAGACATCGACTGATTTAATTTTGTTTAATTCGTTACTTCAGGACACTGTAATAATGTATAACCTACTTTGCTGTAGGTTATTGTTGAAAGATATAGCTAATCTTTTTATGAATCAATTTTATTGTTTGTATTTGTTGATAATTATTTACAGTGTTATTATTTTATGTTATTATTCAGTGATGTTTACTTTATCTTAGATAATGTTAGTGATTAATTAATGATTATTTAATTATATGTTTCACAGGTAGAGTAAATCATGTCTCAACTAGATTTAGATCCACAATTTACACAAGGTCTCCGTCTTCTACATTCGACAAATAAAGATTCTGTAGAACAATTGCGTGCCCTTTTGGATGAGGCTATCAGGCAGAAACATGGGTCTACAAAAATGCTTTGCAATGTTTTGCACAAAAAGGTATTGTAACTTATTTACATTACTGAATATAATCAGAATTCTTACATTAATATATCTTGTAGTACACGATGGAGGAGCCAGTATTAAGTGACCACAGTAGCAATAGTAGCAAGAAAAGTAAAAGTTCAAGTTCTTCGTCCAAACAATCAAGCAAATCTAGCAAAAATAGCTCACCAGTTAATTTACCAACTCGGGATACACCACCGGATGTTCTACAGTCGGATGATACATTAGCTTTAGAAATTTTGGAAGATGACTTGACATGTGTCATTTGTAAAGGAATGGACGTTGGAGCAAGAAACAGACTTGTTGAGTGTGTCGAATGCCATTCATTGTATCATCAAGAGTGTCATACTCCACATATTCAAGATTCTCAAATAGATGTTCCTAAATTAGTGTGGTATTGCTCAAACTGCTCAAAATCACAACAGGTGTGTGTGTGTGTTTATATACATTCTCTTATTTGTTTTTCAATGTGTGACTGATACTTGATAAATTATAATATTCCTATTATCATTGCAGGCTGCCAAAGAGAGGGCCTCACCAAAACCTGTAACTGAAAACAAACCTAAGGAACAGAAAAAATCAACCAGTTCTAGTAAGTACAATAATTCAAGATAAAATACACATGTATATAAATAACTATTGTAGTAAATTATTAATTATATCTGACAATATCTTATTATACAGGCTCAAAGCACAATGATAAGTACAAGTCATCATCAAGTAGCGTAAATCAATCGCAATCCAACAATGGCAGTAGTTCCACGGCAAATGTAAGTACGGGACCAAAAGTTACACCAAACATTCATATCATCAGTGCTGACAAGAGATTGAAGGACATGATGAAGAAAGCTAAACAGGATAAACGTAGCACAGGTAATACGACTAACGGTACTAGTAAGCATTCGTCATCAAATTCATCAGTTTCTTCAACAACAAAAAACACTCAAGAAAAGTCACTCCTATATAAAATGAAGCCAGGTTCCGAATAAAATCCTGAAGTTCTTCCACCAGGTCATTGACATTTCTTATACTGTTTTCTAGCACTTGTGCATGTATATTTTTGCATTGTATAGAAAACTTCGCCATTTGACATAAGCTAAAACTGCGTAATAACACAGAATTCAGTTTATCGTTTCATTAATAAAATGGAACTGTGCTATTTAGAAATACTTTCACAATAGACGGAAATTGACAGACCGTAAGCGAATTTCATGTGTACTATATACTATATTGTATTATATATAACACGTTTTATACATTATTACAAAGCCTCCCATTGTACAGATTTGATATTATCAGTAGGTTTACTCTGTAACGCGTTATCCAGAATGGCGTTCATCGTTAACGTAAAGATTTATGCTAGAAAACTGAAAATATCAATCATTAAGATAGGTATGCACTTTAGCATTCCGTGTCGCCATATAATATACCGATGACACTTAGTATTCTGTTACTTATGACAATTTTCTTTTCTCTTTTTTAATGTAAAACGATTGATATAGCTAATAATTTTTTATAAAAGAAAAAGCCTACCAAACTAAAAATCTATAACCTGTATAATGATCAGACATTATTATCGATTATTGAATGACATATTACTCGCTGTATTCTGTAATATTCTCATTATTTTAGTAATAAAGTAAATGTGAAAAATATTCTATGTACTCAATCACTCACTAAAAGCATAACAATAAGTCCAGACTAATTTCCTTTAAGCACATTTTCTTCATCCATCAATATCTTACAATTGAGTTACGTAAATAGACTTAATTACAATCCCCTTTGATCTGTCCCAATTAGCGCTACTTTTCGAGTATATAAAAAATGTATTATTCTATGAAAAAATATAAAGTACTCTGAACCTCCAAAAAGTAGACTAGGAGAAGGAAATGCATGCAGATTGATAATAAAAACAGATATCGTTTATAATACCAATATATTTTTGCGATTTCTCAAATGTTTAGTTGTTTGTCCCTACGTCCCATTGAAAATTTGGCAAGAGTCATTTCGTTTTCGAGTGTGACTTATAATCTAGGCGGGTGCGGGATGGATGGATACTATATACATGGGGTTTCATGGGTTACACTGGCATGCGCACACATATACACCCTTTCATTTTGTTCACGTAATAATAAAATATGCTTGTTGCCTATATTATAGAAATGTATTCACTTATATTGCCCCAAGAGGTTCCTGAATCTAGACAAGGAACCCATCCGAAGCATCCACCGTATGAATGACAGTACATAGCAACAAAGTTACTCTTGTAATTTACAGTAAACGGTCGATATCCGCTATATCCTAGAAAAAATGGCGTCGAGTGATCTACTGTGGTTGGAATTGCAAGAGTTCTAAAATACAATATTTTATAGAGAAAAGTGACAAGTCCTTGAGACGGATGGAGTCAACAATAATCAGTCTACTTGGCTACATTTTCTTTGCGTTGCATTTCATTTTTTTTTTTTTCTTACGAGATTCCTACTCCGAGATTCTCAAAAGTTTAAACACGTGAATGAAATTAAGTCGCGTTCCTTGATTAACAATGAAAAACACGTTAGTTTCTGAACGACAAAGAATAGATGATAACTAGCATACGTGGAACATGCTCTTTTAGGGAAACCTTGCTGTTCGTAATCGCAATTCTACTATATAGGTATGTATAACAATGTGTGCGCATGTACGTGTACGTCAATCTATACATAATTGCAGTACTGAGATTCGCGAGACACGCTTAAGATTACAAATGAATTTTACAAGAGTTTCTTTTATCTTGGCATTTACAGATTGAGGCGCCAGTTTTAATTCACGTAATTCTCGTGTTTCATCTCACGAGAATTAAACCGATGGTATCCCGCTGCACGTCGAGTGGTCGGAGCTATCGATTAAATCAGTCCTTTCTTGCGTATCGAGAATGATATGATTCGCGACTATTCGTACTTGGTGATGGCAAAAAGCTTTTGCACAAACAAAAAGAGAAAATTACCTTGACACGAAAAAAAAATGAGGGCAACGAGGAAGACCATGATACGCACTAGGTACGATACCAACGAGATAAATATACACGAGAAAACTCAAAGCCTGACGCGCGAAAATCAAAATTGCCAAAATACAAGTAATTCAGATTGACGTACATTCTTACGGTACTAGCTTCTTCATAGTATAAATAAATACAATACATATAGAGAGATACATAGGTTAGGACCCTTAGAAGAAGGGAGTCTGGGGACCTGGATTAAATGTTGTATTACATGCGAGTATTAATTAAGTACAAGGATGAGCACGCCCCCAGCCTCCCTGGGCCATTCGTTAATGAATAACCATTTTTATAGATTCGATCAGACGTAACGGATCTAATGGCTCGTCATTAGATCGGTTCTCGATTAATTGTTTGTAGAAGCGCATAAGTAGCCTTGGCAGTGCGCGCTGAGTTTAGCTGTAATAAAGATGACCTCGTTCGAGAGGAGATTCCGAAAATACATCGTCAAACGATGCAGCGAAGCAACTTAATACGATTTCGACAGTCTCAAGAGAACTTAAAATAAACGCAAGAGAGCTGCAGTCAATAGAATATAATAATATCAAAAAAAAAAGAAAAAGAAAAAGAAAAATGCATTCAACAATGAAAATACTGTAATAAAGAGGATTTTTATCACTACGTACGACAAGTGTCTTCAATGCGCCCGATAAATCTTAGCAATATGAAAGACGCGCGCCTCATCAGATGGATGGCCATGAGTATCACTGTATAAAATTTTTTTAACATGATCAGAGCCCTGGACACTTTTGCGCCCGACACTGGTATAAAACCGCCTTACCTCGCCGAGTCCCTATGCTCACACGCTTAACAATTACTGATAATTCTCAATTAAATGATAATACCTATAATTATATACTTATTATATAATAGTCCACAATAATCCGTACGCGTAATTCATAAGTGTAATATAGATTACTTCGCAAGTCGATCATTGTAAAATGATAGTAGCGATGGCGTGTATTACTACCGTGTAAGTATATAAACTAAATAAAAAAAAAAATAATAAAAAAACAAACGTAAAAAAAGATCGTAAAAAAATGTAATTACGTATTCGATATACGTAGCTAGGCCTAGAGTAGACTGAGCTGCTCTTATAACTCTTAACCGCTTAATTTCTCATAACGTTATCGTTAATTACCTTAGAATTTATAATTATTTCTTACTCTGTCTCTTAACAGGGCGCTTCCTCAAATATATATATATATGTGTGTGTGTGTGTGTGTTGTGTATATATATATATTTATTTATTATACATACATATATAGTCCCTCTCTAGCTAGCTCACTACAGTCCGCGGAGGTGTGTAATGTATTCTTTTTGCTTTCATACGCGTGTATACACACAACACATGTTGCACGTATATACACTATGTGAAAGCAAATGTATATGTTATACACGGGATGGCCGGTGGGACGTAATGATATACAAAAGATGAATTGGCCAGATATTAAGGATATCTCTGAGAAACTGATGTTGATTGAAGCGAGAGATACATTATAGACAGATTGGTATTAATGAATTGCAGCATTCGAGTAATTTTAGCGAACTGTCAGAATGTTAAGAATTGTACAGCCGAATCAATTAAAAGATCAAATCCTGCAAGTGACTAATTATAGTTTGTATGATCCATAAGCACGTACCAGTGCTCTCTGTGAGATGACGCGATCCCTGTGAGAGGACTCGATTGAATTTTAATATCTGGCTTAATATTTGAGTAAAAATTGTCGTCGATCCATCCGGTATACATATGACATAATGTAAATAACATAGCAATAATTATATCGTAATGAAGATAGTAGGCATAGCCACGCGTGCTCAGATCACAGACTACTTGCTGTCGTACATCTTCTTGTACAAACAGTCTGGTGGACACTATGGCGTTCTCACTTACTTTTATAACGTTGTGTTGTGTTTCGTATGTTGCGGGCGTGCGGACGCGAACGCGGAATCCAAAGGGGTCGCGCGATTCCATGCTCCGCAACGGATCATGTCTTTGACCTTTTCTTTCTTTCTCTCCTTCTCTTGCCTCTTCGAGCAACATTATACTTAACGCGAGCTCCGAACGGTACTGCGATTACGAAAACTTCATTGTCCTCGCCCGTATAATGACACGCTACTCGCTAAACGCTATACGCTACACACTACACGCTACACGACACACGCCACACGTCACACGCAGTCACGACGCTGTCCTTCATTAAGGAGTATTACATAGAGATAGCCGAGTTGCCCCCCTTTTCACTCGTCGCATCCTTTAGAATCCTGACATTCTTCATTTCTTTGTTGAATGAGTTACGTTAGTGTCTTCCTTGTTTTGCGTCCTCGAGTACTTGATGAAGAATGTGGTGAAGATGCTCCTCTATGTTGCCACAGCGAAACGGTAGGGGTTATGCACTGTTTGGTAAATGCATGATGTGTATGTTTGTACATGTAATGAGGTGTATGTGGTGCGTGAAGTGGAGGCACTAGTCAGTGTTTTTTGGGAGGTCGACGGGTTCAGGAATGGAGGTCGAGAGGTTATGTCAGCAGGCACTGGTCTCTTCACCCTCGAGCGTGCACGCCACGTTCTCCAGCCTGTGGGCTAGGTGTAACTTGCGGCAGCCCGCATCTGTCTCCAAGGCCTCTAGGATCTGAAATTTTTGGAGTTATGTTACGTGCTATCAGAGTTAATTGATAATAGGATTGATTGATATGTTAAATATCAATGTCAAAGCTTAAGTAGAGACGGTATGTACTTACTTGTTCATAATATTTGCTGACGTAAATATAGAGCTCTTTCAGCGCGGCTATTACGTCAAATTCATTAGCATGGGATGCGCTGAGCTGCTGCATGGCACTGGACATCTCCTGATCAGTGATCTGTGGTAATCTTTGCACGTCGGTATAAAATCGGCCGACCTTTTCCCGATAGTGAGGAATATCCTTAGCGAAGAGTAATTTGTTAGACGGGGAATCCTTGCCTAACCTATGCTCGGTTGTTGAACATGAATCCATGAATGTTTGAGCTATCACAGAGAGGCTCGAGTCCACTGTTGTTGATTTATTTATGTCGAACATAAAATCTGGATTCTTTATGAAGTTCACCCAAAACCTGAGTGGTAGACTGTTTGATTTCCAAGCATGAGGTACTTCAGGATCAATTATACCGTGTCTCTTCGCTGCTTCATCCAGGAGGTCGAACAGCCATTTGACTGCACTGGGTAAAGCTTCGTTTGCCGTAAGTATCGTGTTCAGAAAATCATCCACGAACTTTTGCACGGTTCCTTTAGTCGACAAGAGTCTCGTGAGAAATATTTCTGGAATAGCTTTATGCGTACGCTCGGGATGCGGATGTTTGCCACCAGCAAGTCCTATTCCGGGTGGGTAATGCCCTTCCTCGATGGGCCTCACTAAATGATATAGTCTTTGATTTCCACCATGAGCACTTTCGATGTCACCGTTTGCCGTTATAATGGGCGGCGAATTTTGGGAGTTGAAGTAAATACCGCTTGGAGGATGAGAATACATAATTGGACTGATCATCGCATGATTCGGCGTGGATGGAAGATGGGCGGACGAACAGTGATTTACATGATGATGATGGGATGGTTTGCAGTTGTGACAAGGTGGTTTACACGTTACGGAGAAACCATCATTCTGACGTGGAATTAAAGACATTACGGCTGACTCCTTGACGCCGTAATGAGCTAGGGTATTTATCTTCTTCCAGTCACTGTTGCACTTGGTCGTAAGGTCTTCATCTTGAAGTGTAAGGTGTCCGCCTCTACCGTGCCTCCATTCCAAATCCACTTCGTGAATAGAGGGTCTCAGAGAGAATGGGGTATTCTTATAGAGAGCATCGAGTATTTTTGATTTCACTTGACTTATCGTATCGCAATCTAAAACTTTGCATTGAATTTTCTCATCGAGGTCATCCTGAACTACGTGCAGGGTGACCACGCTGTGTTCTATTTGTTCGCGGAGAAGTCTCTCCTCTGAAAGGGAGTATCTAGCGTCATGGGTTATCACGTCGACGGGACCTTTTTCTATCTGATGCTTGATTGCTTTAAATAGCAAGAACAAGGAAGAACCAGCATAATCCTTTAAGTAGTTGTACATGCAAAGAGCCATCCAATTTGTGAGCATCTTTTCTACCACGGATTCAGTTCGCCTCAGCATAAGCTGAGGGTGTTTTGTGTCGACGGATTTGTCGATTAGCCTGAGTAAAAGATTCATGAGTATGTCAGTAGCATATTCCATTTTTCCCATTAGTACGACCATTAAGAGAGACGCTACATTAACCTTGTCTCGGATATTAAAGTCTTTTTGCGCCTCCAAAGTCTCGATAAACGTTAAAATGAAACACTTATTATTGATCAGCTGTTCGAACTGTATCATCGCTGCGTCATAGTTTGTCCTAGATGTGTTACTACGGACTCTGGGATCATTCAATATGGGATGATCTATTACACCAGGAAAGAAAACTTTCATGATATAATTCTTGTGGTCCAAAGTTGGTATTCCAGATGATTCAAGGTCCGCAGTTAAATCCGTCATGTCCGTTTGCAATTCGGCAAATGCTTGCTTGCATTCCATTCTCACATTACTTTCAAGCGTGTCCATTTGAATTTGTATCCTTTTATATTCCCGTTCTGCCTGTGTGCTCTTTCTTCGGTACACCACCAGGACCAGTACGAATAAGAAAACCAAACCGAAAGTTCCTGCAGCTATTCCAGCGATTGCCTCGGGTGGTATTGGGTAAGACTTGATGACATCATAATGCAAATATCCTATGCGAAATCGAAGACTCTGACCAACTCGTACAACGACCAAAGGAAGACCCTGCTCTGTTTTAACGCCCAGTTCATCCGTATCGGCAGGTTGTTGATCTGGCGGAGTACAGACCAATTGTGTTAACGCAAGCGACGTTATATTACAAGGCATAATGCCTACAGTGACATTCACGTCAGACTCATCACTCGCATAATTTAGATTATCTCCCTCTATGACCAAAGGATCACCCTTATACAGTTTCACGTTACCCGGAAACGCAAAGAATTTTGGATCTTCTACGTAGAGCAATTGATTTCTCAAGCTCTGAAAATGCTTCTCCAAGTCTCGTACACTCTCCACATGATCCATAACGAATCCGATCCTTAAAGCTAGTTGATGTTCTTTAATTTTTAAAGCTTGAGAACCGTGCTTGTGTAAAGAACGTTTATTACGTTGAAGTGATCTAAATCTTTCTGCTACACTAGGGCTCGGACATTCCATCTGCGTCGGGTTGAGCACAGAGCAGATAGTTTTATTGACTGGCAAAAGTTCGTTGTCGAAATACACTTCCATTTCTGGCTTTTGGATGGTGTCCAGGTTGGTACCATGAACAGTGATCATACGTCCACCAGAAGCGAAACTTCTTAATGGTTTAATTTCCATGATCGTTGGATCGTGAGTATAGTTGTACGGATTGCCTACTAAGGTACGATTAGCTCCGTCGATGCTGAGGGTTAGTCGGCGGGTCCGTCGCACTTGACCAGCTTTACTCGTTATGCAGGTTAATCTAGTACTGCTTGCTTGCGTCGCGTTCACGTGACAAGGTAGCTCATCCAGGTACGCAGAGATGGTGCTACCAATATTCAAATACATGCCGGAGATGGCGAGCTGAGTTCCACCGCTTTGGGGCCCCATGGCAGGATAAACGCCAGAGAGCTGGATGTCCTTGTAATTGAAGAAGACAGCACTTTCTGTGTAACCAGCATCATTGCCAACGACAACCGATGCCCTGTCCGTAGCTTCGTGACGCCCGGTGCGACAAACAATACGGACGGAAACTTCGTAATCGACGAGAGTGCACGGAGTATTCCCAATGTGTATCTTGCCCTCTACGTCGCTTTCCTTGAGGCCCAAATTACTTCCCTCGATAGTGACCAAGGTACCACCCTCGATGGGACCGCTCAAAGGTTTTATCATGTCTATTCTGGGTTTAGGACACTCCGCGAAAGGTGACTGCAGGCAGGAATGTCTATAGACGCAACTGTTACCGCACCAGGTACATTCAAAACGTGGATCCCTCGTTACACAAAGAGAGCAGTCCGCATGTTCACGATGAGATCCCAACACTTCACACTTGTATAGCACAATTGTCGTTTGATCCACGTGATGATTCGTATTCCAAACTACTGTCACCGCAGCTGAATATTCACCAGTCACTGCCTCGTAGGAGTAAATCGTCTTGTCGCATACTATGAAGCGGCTGGAGTCGACCCGAGCTTGAACGCGCAGGTTCGCCCCTTCTATAGTAACGATACACTGGAATCCAGTGTGTCCCACTTGAGGATGCGGCAGATTCTCTACCTCCAAAACTATTTCCTTAGGTACATTATTCGGGAGCATCAAAGGTTCCTTACGTTCCACAAATCTTGGGCAATATTGAACACCGTGAGCTGCCAAATTGGCTTGATTCTGTAACGCAACAAAATTGTGCATGAATGGATGGTGAAAAAAAAAACATGACATTCAATATTTCTTGTTAGATTAGCAAAAATGTCTTACATTTTCACCAGATATGATGTTGCCCTGACATCCGCTGGTATTGTGTGTACATTTATTCTCATAGACACACCAGCTACAGGCCCATTGGGACTTTACACAATCTGCACAGACTGTATGCCTCGAACAATCAAAGTATGCAAAATTTCGTGATACAAAGTCCTTGTTCGTTTCGCTGGAACGTACAGATAGAGGTACTAGGACGTGATCAGCATCCTCAGGAATGCTAGGTCTACCAAAGACAGGTGGTGTAGGACAAGATAATCCGTAACCAGTCATTTGGGCGTCGATGGGCTCAGCCTTGCCAAAGACACACTTGTACTTGGCACCGGTTGGCAGTTCAGGTAGAGTTCTGATACTTAATTGAACAGTAGTCATCTGATTAATTGGTATACGATCAGGAAGGACTTGTTCGAAATCGATGCATTGTTGTCCCGTGCCCAAGGATAACCATCTTGGACTACTGTGACTCGCTTTCTGGCAAGCTCGCCTGACAGTGCACCTGAAAGATAAGTATTTCATATGAAAATCTCGAGCGATATGGCGCGACATTATAAATAGCCGAGACATGACGCCTGAGCATGCGAGGAATTTTTTTCAGTTCGAATTTCATCGGCTCTCCGTTACTCCTCTTCTAAGAAATGCGTGGAATAAAAATAAGGTGCACGTTTCAGCCGAACTATCTGCGGTTTACATCCCTATCAAAACAGCTGAGAATAGAAAGTTTACTGAACAAACAACAAGGTATTACGGGTCCTCCAAAGCTGGACGTAAGATAGATTGTGCATAATTAAGTACTCGTATCTTTAAAGGAGGAAGTCGATTTTCCGGCCGGTCTTATAAAGGCGGATGTTCATGAATCAGGATTGCCACTACGAGCAACTCACCGTTTTTCAAGGGAGCACCAACCGCAATATGGATCTTTAGCATCCAGACAACTGCTGCAATTCGTGTAGCCGCTGCAGTGTTCAACTTTGACTTTAGATATCTTTGACGTGGACAGCACATAGATGTGCTCTCCGCCAGGTGCAATAGCAGTGTCGGGCAGCAACTTTTGTCCCTTGTCAATAACGATGCTCTCGTATATGGAGGCTTCGATTCCAGAGAGCAAAACCTTCTTGAGAACACCGTCGTGAGTACCCAGGAATGCAACTGTGTGACTTTCCGTATTTGTAACAGTTATGGACGTTACATACGCATTTGGAAAGTGTAAAACGGCTTGGCCAATGATCGGAGAGACTCCGGATATCTTTAGGCCCACTTCACAGAAATCCAAAATATTTCCTGTAGTCTGTAACGCAAAATTCGATTGAGTGAATACAGAATGAGACAATCAATATGAGAAAGAATATCCTTTCTTTTCCTTGTCCTTTGTATACTTACTCCTGCTGTGGGACATTTTCCATCCAGAATCGGACCACTGACGTATCCCATATTCCTATACTTGATGCTACCGTTAAAGCACATGTGTATGTTCTCGTTGAACTTTGTTTCGATATCTTGTAAACTATAAACGCAGACTGCCGAACGTGGGAGGGGTTCGTTGGTGATACCTTTACTCGGAGAAAAAACAGAAACGAAGACAGGATCGCCGACAGCAATTCCTAGCTGCATAGCTAAATCAGCACCAGCTGCAGCGACTTTAGCATCCTGTACTAAATTATAGAGATGTTGTCTACCATCGCCAAGATCAACGCTGCACTGCAACGTCACTTCCGTGTAACTGTCATAGTTTGGATCGCTTATGCAACTTCGTGCCAGTCTTGAAATATAGCCCAGCTCTTCCTGTTCAGGAAGATAGGACTGTTTCTGGACAAGTACAAAGTATGCGTAGTCACTTGCATTGAAGCCATATACGTATTTGACTAAAAAGTGATCTCGATATTTGACGTCGATGTGTAAAATTGACTGCTTATTGAATGTGTACTCGGCAAACTCTAAAGTGTAGAGATTCCGACTGGAAATGGCAGGAACATCATGCCGATACTCTCCGTTATTCGTGAAAGTGGTGCCCACATAGAGGATATTAGTCTTTCCCCAAGGATTATATCTTTCTGGACCGATGTACGCGTAAGTAGAGGAGTTCTCATCGTTAGCTGCTACGCTAGTAGGAATGAAATCCGGCTTAAGGGATATGTTTGCCATTTTGTACTTTTCACAAGCGCCTTGAAGTAGGGAACCGCAGGCAATCAGAGTGCGGGATTCGAGGTCAGCGACAAGCAGCTTATTTACGTTATCCATGAGGGATGTAGTCATGTCCCTGGACGGGCAACCAGTCGCATGGCACTGCGGGTTGTCCATTCTAGGCCCTGTAGAGATTAAATTCCAGTTAATCGGGTAAAAGAAACCAGGTGTCAAGTAATTACGACTAATGTTACAAACTGTAAAATGTACCTGTTGAAACAAGTTCTTCGAGTCTGAGATTAGAGTCTAACTGCACAAGTCTATTAACGGCTCCTGCATAAAGTCGTCCAGTGGAAGGATCTATGGTGAGATGATTGAAGCGCAGGGCTCCTTCTCTCGTCGTGTTTGGATCCAAAGGGTACAATTCGTATCGCTGTCCAGCCGGGAGCGGAAATTGTGCAACTACGTGAGGTGACTGATTTTCTGACGATGGAGGGATCGAGCTGGCTGGCGCATCCATAGCGGCAGTTACCAGGGTAACCAAGAGCCACGCTACGATTGATGCGGACGAAAATGATGCTAAGCGAACGGACGGCAGCGGCAACCGGGGCGGCGGTGGCACAGGTGGCGAAACAGGAAAAGGTTTCAGTCCAAGGAGTCTCATGGTGTGCTAAAGACAGTGGGTAGCTCACTTGTGTACAGGACAAGGAAGGGAAGGTTACAAGGTGTGATTGGAGTGTGTGCCCCGCCGGTAGTTGGCCAGTTTCGGGACGGCACTACCAGCTATGCCTGTAACCAAGCACCAGCATGATGCTCACTGTCTTCTCCTGAAATCAGAAAAACCACAGATGTTTATTATTGTTTCTATCTGTATATTCAACATAATTAGCAATTTGCATTTTTTAATAAAAGGCTTGAGAGATGTTTGTTAATAGTCGAATGGCACAGACTGCTTCTTCGATGAACAACTTGCATTCAATGTGTTCTTTGGCTATAACACTAGTTAGTGGCCTCCTGTTTTGCACAGTAGAATTCTGAAGAGGGAATTGTAATACCGAATACCTACTTAAGAGATCATTGTTGGAAAGAGATACGGTGAGACAGTGAATTGATTTAAGGAGGAGAATATTAAACAAATGTTATATAGCATCATTCCATGTCTATTGTTTCGAACGTCCATTATTAATGGATCTAATTGCTATGCCATTAACAAGGAGTGTTGTGCAAGACACTTCCAAGGAGCACATGCATTAATGTAAACTTAAGGTATAGTATATAACACGATGGATAATAGGAAGAAAATCCATTTGAGAATTAAAGAGTATTATCCTATTATGTATGAATGCATCATACGTGATTTAGTGTTGTATTATTCTTACAAATTTCAAATTTATAATATTTTGTTAATCAAATTATTTTTTATCTTACAATTAATAGAATTGAATATTTGATAAATAAATCTGTCTCAAATGTATCACATCAATATTTTCCTTGAAAAAATAAGTAAACAAATTTTGTAACAATGTTATTATCTCCAAGCATATCATAAACAATTGTGAAGTTCTTAAGTCTATATTTAAAAATGGTTGAAAGTTGACAGAAGAAATTTCATAGTTCCTAAAAAGATCCTTTAATCGCAAAATACATTCGTAACAAGTGAGAACTTAAGTGCTGGCAAACTTCATTATTAGTTTATCTAAAATGAGAAACAAGCCGTGAAAGATGACATGCAAGAAAGTATTTAACATCAAGATATATAGAAATTAATAAAATTAGACTAAGATGGTACAAGTACGATTAAGAGCGTGCGGCAAATACGCCGAAACGAGATGAGAGATAGCGTCGCATTAATTCGTAAAGAATATTGCGAGCGGTAAAAGAGTAAGAAAATGTATAATACAAAAGAATTGCTGATAATCATAGAGAAAAGCCGAAGCAGATGGCTCCACGTTTCCGGAGTGCAGCCTCTGGTTACACACCGCCCTTCAGCAGCATAGACGAGGACTGATGACGACACTAGGTGCACTTGACAGCTAAGGCCACCGTGTCTTCGCGCACAAAGGCAATCTTGTCCTAGCAGGTCGCAAGGAGCGGCTCTCATTCGGAGTACAGGAATACGTATTAGGTTCTTGAGATCGTAGAATTTTCAGTAGTAAGGATGACGATGCCGGAGAGATAAAGATATGTCGTGAGTTAGAGACAAAAGAAAAAGGTCTTCGACAAGGAGAGACGAGAGACGTGAGACGACGGGAGTTTCCACGAACTACAAGGTGGATTTCATGGATGAGGACTAAAAGGTCTTTAAGGAAGGGTGGCTTTTATCGAGGATAAAAAGATATAATTCATAAATCCTCACTCGGTTACCTTGTTTGCGAAGGAGTGAAGGTTTCGTAGGGAGTGAAGGTACTCGCACTCTGAAACGCTCTTGCGTTAGAGTCGCTAGGGCACATCGCTCGTGTCCACCATAACTTGGCAAGGTAGTCGCGCGTCCTAATGAGCTCTTGCAAACTACACTCCAGCACGATAGTTCCGCTAGCGAGATGTTTTAGCGCGTATTCTCAGCTCGCCGTAGACACACACGGTAGCACCGTGCCGTCCGTCAATTCACAATAACACTACGCGGGGAGTCGGAGTCGGCCGCCATTAAAATTCGACTGACGATGGGCTGCATGGGGTTGGTTGGGGGCTCTCGCTACAGCGTGTGCTCCATAGTGCGTTCAGCGCTCCAACCACCTCCTCTCTTTCTCAGCTCTTCTCCTCTCTCGCTCATCGTACTCATCTCACCTCACCATCCATCGGCTCCATTCCCCACTCTTCTGCCTTAACGCTTTCTCTCTCTCTCTCGTCGTTCTACTATTTATTCTCCCTCTTCGGATCGCTCTTTCTCTCTCGCTCTCTCACGCACGCATCCTCCACTCGTCCGAGCAGCATTTAACGCGGACGCCGCGTCCTCCTGCGGAAAAAGGACGAATACGTTTCCTGCTGACACGTAGCTCCCTCTGTCATTCAAAAAACGAATTACGAAACGACGACACGTAAAATGGCGGCAATGTCACTTCCGTGTAAAGTTACGTCGCGGTATTTTCAAATACTTTTGACTGATATATCTACAATTGAGTGAGAAAAATTAACGATAATCGTAAGGAGTATCGTTACGCTGATAGAAACGACTGAGATTCTAAAAGAGGCCATTCAGGGTTTGTCTTGCCTGCGAGTGTTGAGCATTAATTAAAGTTTCGTTGGTTTCATCAATTTTTTTATTAAGAGAATGCTATATAATATACTCGTCAGTACATTTTTATACCACTATCATATCTTTTACAGTCTATTCGAAAGTTTTGTCCCTGTCGTATCGTGAAATACTATTTTATTTTCCCTTGGCCGAGTCAAAGTTCTCAGTTGAAGAAGCATGAGCCTTATTAGCACTTCACCAAAGAACTGGTGAGCATTCTATCTATAATATAAACGCCGCGTGCGTCATTCGACGAGAACATATCGCAAGAATACCGATAATATGGATTTTATTTACTAGTTCAGTGTTCCTTATCACGATGCATTTCAAGCAGTACCGGACAATCGATTCAAATTGATTCAACTCAATTCGGCTGGTCTTGTCACAATTTATTTTTGTAAATATTGTTATTTACACATATACCTAAGTTTTCTTTGTCATCAAATATTATTGTAACATTTCTTTTCTTTATAGAGAGGGATGTGAATTTTCAGCAGGTTTATTTCAATGTATAACAAACATAATACATAATATAGCGGCTCGTAATAAAAAAAAAAAAAGATATGACGAACGATGCATAAGTGTAACGTATCATAATTGTATCGGACTGAATTTACTTGTCTGCCTGAACTTGTTTTTTAGTTTACCTCACTTGGCTCTCATCGGGTCTGTCATACAAATGTAAAGCTGTGTTGGTGTCGAGTGTAGGGTGACTTAATCGTTAACTTATCACGGACTGGTTATATCATCGAAAGAAAAAGTTCCTATATAGTATTTCTATATAAGCTGAATTTAGCATAATAGCTATCTAGACTTTTTCAGGATTCCAAATATTCCTTATATAGAAATACAATCTTTAATAGAAGTCCTGTAGTATTTATGCACGGCGCGCGATCGCCGAACGCATAGAGAGGAAGGCTTCCCTGAACACCGTATAAAAATTATAAAACAGAAAGGGTGTTAAAAATTTACGCCTAAAGAAGTATTGTACACATGTTCTTACGTATCGGTGATGTGTCGAGCCTCAATTAGGCCTTCGATATGACGTTAAAATTAAAACCGAGGACACAAATTTATTTCAGATCCGCTTCTAGGTAAAACTTGTTCACTGTCTACCCGCGCGCTACTAGGAATACGCCTTTGTACTCTTGGAATACATCAAGAGTGTCTCGTAGAGGCCATCGTGGGTAATTAGTCGATCGTTTCCGGTTTCTCATACCCACGCGGTCATAAATAATACTCCTCTGATTATTCCCAAATATACTCACTCGCAAATTTCTTGAAATTGTCATGCGTCCTTCTTGCGTTCATGTTGTTTGGCCATTATGATGCTCGCGAAAGTACTTTTCCCGCTTGCTCTTATTCGCCATCTCTGCGTATATTTTATTTTTTCTCTGGACTAGTGCCTCTTACGAACTATCGTCGTACAGCTTTTCACAAGTACAAGGGATCGTTGTTTAAGCTCTGCTGTGCTCGCCTCACGTAATTCCGATGTGTCTAGGCTCCTGTCAGTGTTACGTGTAATAGGTGTGTGTTCGTCGGTACTCCTGTGTGTCATATTATCGTCTGCAAGGGTGTATCGCATTATGCATTAATAGTATTCTTATGGATGCGGGACTGTTGATGGTTCTGGTTGTAGTTTTAGTGATCATAGTTGTGATTGTGGTGGCGGTGGTGGCTTTTGTGGTGGGACTCTGTGCTCTCACCGGGACAGATCACCTATCCTAATGAAGGAAAATCATGCTTATCGTCAACCTTCGGAGCATTCTGACGTCCACGTGGTGACCTCTGTTCCGGTTGAACAGATTGCAGTTTTACTGGATCCTAAGCAATCGTAATAAACGTGGATTATGTTTAACGCAAATTTGTGGATAAAGAAGAGATACTTAAAATCGAAAGTACTACAACTTATGTGAGTGTACGTGATACTTACAGGAGCTCCACCACGATTATCGCCATCTCTGGAAGTGCCACGATTGCCGAATCCGCGACCATTGGCACGTTCTCCGCGAGCACCACGGCCACCACGACCTCCGCGTCCTCCAGCTCCACGTCGAGAGTCACTGAATTGAATATCGATGCCCAAGACGCGCTTTTGCCTTCCAACGCGTTGCGGATACTCGGCTGCTGCATCATATTCTTCCTCCTCATCATCATCTTCCTCGGCACCCTCCTTCTTCTTCTCGAGAGGGTACATCTTCTTCCAGCGAGAGAGATCCTCGCCTTCGCCTGCTTTGCGCAGATTATACTGCGGCTTAGCGCGGGTGCTGCGTAGAGCCTTCCATTCGTCAAGAGTTAACTCGCGCGACTCTTCCTCAGCAGGTTTCTCTTCCGTAGAGGTATCTACAGCGTTCTCGCCTTCCTTAACCTCGGCTGACGGCTGCGCAGCATCACCCTCAGGCTTTTCCGGAGACCAATCCTGGCTCTCCGGGTTCATACTTTCTCTGCAAAAAATATAATATATTTTTCCCATGCACCTCATGTCATTAGGAATTTTCCAAATTATTTTTTCAAGTACTTACTCGATTTCGTCATTGTGAGTACCCCAGTTGTGGCTGCCAGCGCCGTCCTTCTTGTCCACTGGTTTCACTCCGCTGTAACCATGCCTGCTTTCATTAATAATCCATATAATCAGGTAACATTCTTGAACACAAACTGGAAATTATGACGTTTTCAATGCTACTTTAAACACATCTATTTTTTTTTAAGGTTTTAGCTTTGATAATTAATCACATGTTAAGAATGGGCACAACTTTAACTTGGCATAGTTTTGGTAGTTTCGAAAACGCCGTAAAAGAAAATTACGACTGAAATCAGATGAAATAAGCAAACAACACATGCAACAACGTGAAGTACATGGCAAAAATCCTTACCTCGGTTGCCTGTTTACAGACATATGTGACAGAATATTATACAATATCAGTTAAAACGAACAAAAATAAAGAAGGAATACATCTTAAGGCAGATTCCAAAATTTTATACTTTTGGAGTTTATCCTTAATCTGCACATTTGATACTATGCACTTAAACGTGTTTTTACCATGTTCGATACGGATAAAGCTTTTATGAACAAAACATATAAGATAAGAAGAATTTACAGTAAAGTTAGGATATTACAAGCAAATATCTGTTTGATTCAGTATAACGAAGAAACCCGTGCGCTCACGTTAAATCCGTATCCACGTTTGACAAACAGCAGCATAAAAAAACGTTACATATAAAAAGAAATTTCTAACGAGTACATACGTTTTGTCCGAACCGGACTGGCGATCAAACTCTCGTTTTCCGCGGTTGTCAAAGCCACCACGACCACCACGAGGTCCGCCACGTCCTCGTCCACCAATTCCACGAGCTCCACCTCGGCCACGGCGTTCTCCAAATTCACCGCGGGGAGTGTCACCGGAGCCGCGAAACTCGCGGGTATCACGACCTTCTCTAAAATTTGCCATTTGTTTCTGGTTAATATTAAAAAATAGATTTGTGCTTCCAGACGTCTAAGAAAAATTTAAAAAACAAACGGATATCAAATACTTAATTAAAAATATTTGATTAAAATGACATTGTACTAAATTGAAACTAACCCAGAAGGTCCACGTCTAATTTCTCCTTGCCCTTGCCCTTGTCCCTGTCCCTGCCCTTGTCCTTGTCCTTGTCCCTGTCCACGGGGAGTTCTCTCGCCATCTTCTCGGTTGCGCCTGTTGTTACGTTCTTCGCGAGATTCGCCAGAGAACTTAACGTTGCGATCGCCGCCACTAGATCTTGGTTGAGAAGGTTTTTTCTCACCTAAACATATAAATAGAAATTCTTATAAAAATGGCTTTAAAAGAAATTATAGAAGGTAGCAACCTTATAAGGTTTAGTAGCGCTCTTTCTTTTGACATAAAATAAGGTTTATAAGGCTGATTGTGAAATGGGGTGATTAATGAATGTCAATCAATTATGTAGGAACAAATGATATTAGTATCATTTGTTTACAGATAGTAGAATACCAGAAGCTAAATATATAAAAAATGAGCCTTGCAGTAGAAAACAAGAAAATTAAGTAATTTAATAAATCGAAGCTACACCAGAAATATAATGCGTAGCATCAGAAACAAAACTATATGTATATGAGTATCTATATACACATGACATGAAACAAATATAACAACAGTTATGTGATAAAACATAATATCATGCATTATTTTAATTCCAGCATTTGAGCATTATTTGTTACCTTTAAGGGAACTAAATACTTAAAACATTTTCATATAAGAATATTTGTATTGTCATACATAATGATCGACAATTTGCCTAGCACACATGCTCAATATATTTCCCATACAGTTAATCAATTTCCCCAATAACATTACTGATTAAATATCATGATTATTAGCAATCATAATTTTTCATTAAAATTATTATTCATATTTGATAAAAAGGAAAACTATCAGTATTAAGAAAATCTAAATTATCAAAAACAAGACTGTGAGAAATAATATGTGCAGAAAAGTAGTTGCTGAGATTTCGAATGAAACTAATACGAACTACACAAGAAGAGAGGTGAACGCAAATGATCCCGGCAATGCTAAAGGATAACAGTCGACCTCGTGGTCAGCAAATGCGCCAAAATCTTTAGATGGAAGAAAAGCCCGTTAATATTATCGAGCGATAAGTGGTTACAGCCATAGAAAGAAAGAAAAGCCTTTTCAATGTGCAAGTGAAGCACTAGAAAGGATAAAAGTAATGATAGAAATATAGTGCAAGGTAAAAGCACATGTACACGCGAGCCGATACGACGGCCATCATAAGCGCGCACGAGGCCGAAATGAAGTAGAATGGAATGCCGACTAACCTTGCTCCTTTTTAGGCTCCTGGACTTTCGAGGGTTGCTGCTGGGTCTCCTTTATCACACGAGTTTTTGGAGTCTTAACGCCAGCGATTTTTTGGGCGTCCGGTTGCTTACTCTTATTCTCCTTTTCCGAGAGCTTCTCCTTCTTTTTCGCCTCCTTCTCTTGTTCACGAACCTTCAGCACTTCTAGCGGGTCTTCATCCTCGTCCAGAGCCAACATGAATTTGTTAGCGACGGCGATGCTGTATGTGTTCTCCATGGCGTCTCGTATCCTCTTTTCGTCGAGGATTATGCGAAAATTTCACGGCTACTTTTGAGCCCTTGTGTAACAGAGACATCCAATATTCCAATATGGCCGAGTCGAAGATAGTTCACCACGAGGTTTGCACTCAGGGAGGGACCGCATTGTCATCTTGCACCCAGCGCACCTTTCCCCCACCAACATATACTATTTCTTGTTTCTTGTCAACTTTATTATTATTATAACATTACCAAAATTTGGTCTGTCACTTTTTTCATTGTTACATTACTAAATTGTTTCAAGTTCTTGAGATAATTCAAATATAAGTCAACGTGCGATTCTCCAATGGCTGGGACGATTGTCGGTAGCAGTTCCTTGTTCTTTCAGAAATTCAATATAATTCTGATGTTTAAGTTTGTCTCTGAAATTTATTGCCGTTATAGCATTCTTAGTATGACCCAAAGGAATTTTGGAAAAATGATTCTTTACTGTGAGACGTAAATAGTGTGAATTTTTCAAAAATACAGTAGCTGCCAAAAACAGCGGTAGCTTTAAGTTACTATTTCCAACGGATCGGACCAATCGGAGAGCGAAGCTTCTCGCGGGAAATTTTATATACCATTGTTGATTATATCATACATCAATATTATGCTTAGTGAATTTTATAAATAAATGTTTAAACAATTCAAAAACAAGATGATTTAATCGATACGAAAATTTTTCACTAATATTTAAAATAGTACTATTTATCAACCGGTTTGAAATGATTCTTGTTCTAATGATTTTTGAGTTCTTAGTAACATTGTCCACGATATATTATGAGGAATTACATTAACGATATAAAATGTGAAAAAACATTGATTGATATTAGTTAATCTTCGTCAATGATTAATATATTTTTAAGTTATATTTAATACAACTGAAAAAGTTTGATCAAAACCACCAACATTTGGTAACGACAAGTTGGAACAGTAGTAGCGCGCGCGCGCGAAAATTCGTATTTCTACAGCATTGCCAGATGTACTTGTCCTATTTAACTTAAAGTTCTCTTATATACGTATCTGTAAAGCAAAAGAAAAAGAAACATTTCTGCCATTAAATTTTCAGCCGAAAAGTTATCTGTTGTTTTCATGAGAAACATTGCAATAGTTTCATAGACAATCTAAACAAGAGTATGCAGTCTTATCTCAACTCTCTAATTATTCGCCATGTTTCATTACGAAAAAAAAAAATATGAAAAAGAAATGAAAAATAGGAAGTATATTACGAATTGTACTTGAGTAGCTAACTACTAGCGCTAGTTTTCCCACCAATTCTTTGTCACGGACGTCGTCGTTACGGAGCTCAGTATTTCGATTATGTAAACCTACATTGAAAATCTGCGATAAACCATATTTCTATTATGATAACGAAACAAATATTGAAAAAAAAAATGGAAAACTCAAGCTAGAATTCTTTGGCGCAGTGGTTCAAGCGATATATGATTTGGTTAAATATTCAATAGGAAGAAACTTTTACGGTGGACTGTATGGGAGCATGCGGCACCGTTGCAAACGTGTTTTGGCGGTTAATCAGTTGCACGCGGTGGCTACGGCAAGTAAGAGGTCGCGTGTGGTGTTTTGGTGTGTGTCGACGGCGACGACGACGGCGACGGTGACGAGAACAACAAATAATAAGAAAATCAGATATAATTTTTATACAGAAGAGTATTGCGTCCACGACGTGCCGTGGACAGAAAGAGGAATAAACGTTTAGGGGTATAGGAAACTGTGTAAAATGGAGCTGCACACTCCGAAACGGGAGTCCCGACCCTTGGCAGACGCATTGCCATCGAGTCCTCCAATGTGCGATACTATGTTTTATCCATGGAATTGGGGCGAGGAAGCACGAAATGTGAACCTTAGTCCAGGTAGCTCATGCTCTTCCCCGGAGTACAGGGAAAACGGCGTGGCCGCCATGCGGGCCGGTCCTGCTGGACCACGTTCTGGAGGATCTGAGAGCCATCGTCGAGGACGTCCACGAGCAGATGCTCTCTCTAATCTTATGATGCAGGGTAGCACTTCTCCTAGCAGCATCAAGTGTACTTATTGCAGCAGAGTATTTCCACGCGAAAAAAGTCTTCAGGCCCATTTGCGCACTCATACAGGTACGCTGCTCGAATATATCGATAAAATGGAATATTTACATAATTTTCGATAGCACAAACAGTCCGGCTCTTCATTATGAGCTCGTTCATATAATTTATAGCTCTGAATAATATTTCGCGTCCTTTTTATGCAGTTTGTAATACATAGTTGCGATCACGCGTCCCGCCAACCGCCATGATACAGCCGCTTTAAATAATTAAATGACTCCGGCGTGGCTAACGCGTTCGTTATACCAATCAATAAGAGTTATGCAAGATTCTAATTATATGCCTATCTAGAAAAAGCGCACTCGTTAAGATCCTTTTTAGATTTTATTACTTTATGCTATTTCGACTTAGTAATTCAGAGGTTAACACGGGGCTTCCTTCTCATGCAAACAAAATGTCCGTTGTTCTTTGTCCGAGAGCACAAAAGCTTCATACCTCTGATTTTAACGTATAAGACGACTACGTTATATTTGAATTAGTACGATATTTATTTCTTACATAGATTTTAAGTAATGAAAATAGTCATCATTCACTTGTTCTGTCATAAAGTTGTGAATCTATTCAACCGATCTGCGTCTTTATTTTCAGAATAGATAGAAACGCATTCCGATCGTTCATATAAAAAATTCTGCAATTTTGAACCTAACCATTTGAACAAGATAAAAGTAGACAGTATCTCAAAGAATTCGTTATGTTTAAGATGAAATTATTTACTAACAACCTATATACGTTGTATATAAGATTGAGCTACATTCTTTTTATATATGCGTGGTGTAAAATTAGGTAAATCCATTTTTGTTATAGGCCAGTATTATTCTCTTTGCATTGGTCTAAACATTATGAATATTTAAATACTGTGATGTCGGACTAAAGAATAATATATATTTTTTATTTTGTTTTTGTTTAGGTGAAAGGCCTTATCCTTGTGATTATCCAGGGTGCACGAAAGCTTTTACTCAATCTGGACAACTAAAAACTCATCAACGTCTTCATACAGGAGAGAAACCCTTTCTCTGCACTGAATCTGGATGTGAAATGCGGTTTACACATGCTAATAGACATTGTCCAGATCATCCATATGCTACCCTAACAAGGTCTGATGATTTTGTACTAAAGCCTGTATCTGGGAATACTGAATTACCCCATGATGTTACCCGTTGGTTGGAGCGTTATAAAATGGCCAGAGAGCGGGAGGATAGAACACCAACTGGAAAGAATGATCGGAAGAAGAAAACATGGAAAAGCAGTGCTGAAAATCATAAAAGAATTAAATCTAGAAAGGGTTTGATGATGGATGCAGCTGGAGAGCAAGAGAATGTGGATCGTAAACCACCAAACCAAAGGCTTTACTGTGGAGAGAGTCAGGATAGTCAAGAAGAAAGTCAAGATGAGGATCCAGCAGAAGCATGTGCTGTGCTACAAGTATCCGAAGATGAGGAATCGACCTCTCTGAAGCTTCCCATTACACCAGTACGACGGCCTTTAGACCGATTACAACCAAAAAAGAGATGGCTTCGCGAAGCATGTCTTGAACAACAGCTGGCTAAACCATTAAGATGGGACGTTCAATCAATGATCACACCAATATCATCGACTTACGAAGGTTCATCACTGCAAAATGTGACAACCACTTCGAAAGCTTCGTCTCATTCAAAGTGGACTGTATCTGCTATCCTTCAAACTAACGAATCTGACAGCACATGTCATTCAAGTGTAAGTATTGATGAACCTGTGCCAGAGAAATCTGAAATAGAACCCACAAATTCAAAGGCCCAAGTTTCTTGGGATATGGCTAATACAGTGAATACATTAGATGTTCGAGAATCTAAAGATGCCCAAAATACCATAGTGCCATCATCGCATTCTGTGGTACAAGGAAACTGGGATCAGCTTCAAAAAAGTGGAAAAGCACTAAATAGCGATATAACATCTAACGACAGTGTAAACCTTCGTTTCGAACCTTCAAAGTCTGATACTGCGTCCTCAACTTTTTATTGGGATCAGACGCCTGCGAATAAGAATGTATGTCAGCTCCAGACAATACAAAATGAAATTCAATTTGTGTCTGATGGAACGATAAACAAAATCCCCACAACATTACGCAACAGTGAAAATGAAACAAGGCCTACCGTACTAATGCTAGCTGGAAGTTCTAATAGTTTGAGTGGCAAGGAAATGAACACCCATAAGAATTTGTCCAGCAGCGAAGACAGAACTGGCGTCAAGGTTGTGGTAGTCAAGCAAGAGGATAGCGTGGTTAAGTTACCGTTGCCTGAGGACAGCCAAAAATGGCTTGGTGCTTTAGCCCTGATGGAATTGGCCAAAACGCAGGAAGAGGCTGCCCGTGCACTTGGGCTTACAAAAAGATTAGATTCACGTGACGTGCATTCGAGTCTCCAGTATACACACTTATAATAGACTGTGATTTCTTAGAGCCCAGCAGGTATTATTGAAAATTCGACCATTCAACCGAATGAATGAGAATTGTTTTTTGATTGTGAATTAATCGAACGACTTATAGGAGGAATTTTAAATTATCTCAAATATTATACTCTTCTCTTTATATCTTTAATTTTCGACTGTTTACGAAACCAAGCGATTCGATAAATGCCTTCGTTATACCTCCTTGCAGACAACTCATATCTTTTTTACTCAAAATCCAAATATCCTCGATATTATAAGTTATTGCAGGGTACTTTGTGTTATCACAAAGTCAGAGTGTACGTGATTTGATTTATTGTAACAAAACAGTTAAAGGATAATTGAGCTCTTACTAGTAATCGTAGCCCAATTTTCATTTAATCCGTGTGCCAATAGAAATTAACATCCGTAATCCGTATTCGTATCCTTAGTTTTCATTAAAAGAATAATAGTAAGAAAATTACAGTGGACTTGACAGAATCCCTTAAAAATATCGTTCACCATGACTTACACAAAGGATCTGAATACTTGTATTTTATACGTCGAGTGTCTAATCACGATTTGCAAAATACGTGACATTCTTTCCTTTATGTTATGCATTTCGATAAAACCGATTTATTACTAAAAATTTAGTACATCTTTAATCGGAAGAACGTGTCTTCGTGAAATGAATTTACCAGTACATTTTTTAATTTCTCATTAACTGTGCCACATTTTCGAATAAACAAATCGTGATATCAATAATACGTGAATAATTGCAGTTAGATATGAGTATGCTCATTTGAATAACACGTTTTCCTTTCTATTTTTGTAAGCATCCCTCAAAGGAATTCACGTGAGCATTACTGATCGGGGCTAAGTTAACGTTGTGCGAGGAAAGCAGACGTTTCTGCTTTTTCGGTACATTAAGGAAACCTAAGAACATCCTCCGGGTACAGAAGCCATATAAAACGGTAGACTCAAGCAGTGAACTTTTAACATTCGTAGTACTTAAACGTTTTAAATATACTTGTCAATGCTTTTGCACTTTTAGTGAAGCTTGAATGATATTAAAGAAATTTTATATATTTGACCAAGGTGGTCAGTCTACCGTTATTGTGATTC
Organism: Trachelus tabidus; assembly: GCA_030142655.1. Lineage (NCBI taxonomy): Eukaryota > Metazoa > Arthropoda > Insecta > Hymenoptera > Cephidae > Trachelus > Trachelus tabidus. The sequence continues at coordinate 1,155,066 of JARQTI010000723.1, forward strand.
AGGCAGTCATAAAAGCTTCATGTACTCTTTATTATAATTATTGGCTGTCAAAGAATGGCATCTCAGGCGGCTGCGTGACGAGTTTTGACGATAATCGAGAGAATGGAAAACTACGGTACACACAGGCTTTTGCTCATTATTATAAAATAATTCTACCAAAAAATGTTGTATTTTTAACGTTGATGTTTGATACAATTTTATGCTTTAAGTACAACGTGTACCTGTTGCTACTACGAAAGGAGCGAGGTGCGCTGCAACAGGCAGCAAACCAATTGTCTATAATAGATCTGTAAGGATCATATTGTTAGTTGGGTAGTAAACGGTTGTTTTTTCTTTTATATTTTCTCTATTACTTTTTTTTCGTTTTTCTTTTTTTTCGTAATTTTGATCTTGCTTTGCGTATTGAGTTCCGATGACGATAACTCTCTTCCTCTCTCCACTGACACACATGAATTAATTCTAGAACGTTCCTTTTTTTTTTTGTTTAATCAATCATATCCTTTAGTTTATTTTCTAACAATTATATTTCACAGCAATAACATTTATCCTCCAGATACTCGCAGCGATTTATTTTAAAGTGATACAAGTAATTTTTCGTTTCTTGCGATACTGCTGCGATCATTTGATTACGTATCTGTAGCAGGAGATTAATTTTTCATAATACCATTATCAAATTTCTCATAGCTTTAGCTGTGTTAATTTGCTTGCGCATTTGTGCTCGTACGTCATGAAATTTTTCAATGGCAATACATGACGATGGAACAGAATAGAGTATTATAAAACAGTAGAACATTATGACAGAACGTTGAAACGATTAAAATATTATCATTTGACCTTTTTCTCACTTTTTGGCCTATACAAATCTTTAGAAAGCTTACGTCACTTTTTTTCAAGTCTTTCGATATTATATCATACTGTTATGTGAATGAAGTGTATATACTCGTGATCATCTAAAATTGTATGGTAACCATACTACTTCTCAGCTGACAATGCGTCAAGTTATTTATTGAAACATTATGGTTGATTATGATGATAATTAATGGTAATATTAATGATAATGGTAATGATGATGATGATGATGATGATTACGATAGTTGTATTGTACGAGACGACAAGAAACATTTGTGTGATATTTAGTAATTATAGTAAAACTTTGTGAAAGCGATAAAAAAAGAGGAAGTAAAAAAGATTTACAAGGATGTTGAAACATTGAGTTTGTAAAGTATTTAATTGGAACAAAATTAGTTACTATTTATACAAAGATGGGAGTGTACACGAGAAATATTTGATATGGTAACCCCCCAATAGGGGTTCCATATTCATTTAATTTTTTAAGGAGCTATTTAAGTTCACCTGCGACAAGCTCTTACCTTTTTTTTTCTACCAGATGTACATATATATTTTAATAAATATTTTCAGACAAGATTTCTTGCGCATTCATTTATGTATTTGACCCATAGTTTGTATCCACTTGCATTCACCTTATTACTAATGTCTTATTAAAACTATCTGTATATGTACAGTAATAAAAGTTTCAGACAGTAACTCGTAGTTTGTCGATATACATGCTGCAAAATTATAATCCGGTTATATATGTATCCTCCTATAAGGAAGAGGTGCATTTTTGAATTTATATCAATTGGAAGTTTCAGTCGGATATAATTACACGGAATACAGTTAGAAGTAATACTATCGAGATACTTTTTTTTGGGATTTTGGTTGCTTTGTCTTGGATGTCGAAGGTTGCGGTTCTTTAATTCTTGTTGCGCGTTTTGGAAACTTCCTTTCATCTGCGTTTACTAATTCTTTATACGGAACGGAAGTCGCTGGTTCTGTGTCTTGAAAATTATTCTTCTTAGACTGCCTCGTATTTGTATTTCTTGATCTGGTAGTTCGAACGGAGTTTATCGGTTGTGGATCAATCAGCGGTATATCGTTTGAGCGATTAAAACTTTCATCTTCACTATCCGAATATACAATAACTTTTTTCGTACTAGTTATCGAACGTTTTGGAAGCTTCTTTCGATCTTTTCCAGATTTTTGTTGCAACTCGTTAGGCACGTTTTCAGTCTTCTTATCTGAGTATAATAATACTTTTGATGTAAGAGATTCTTGAGCTTTTATGGTACATTTTACTTCCTTCATTTCTTTTGCATTATTTTTCTTGCCTGATACTTTTTCAAATTCATCTACCGTAATGATGGGAATGTTCAATGCCTCTTTATCTCTATTCTCATTAACTTTACAATGCTTTGACGTGTCAATGAAATTTTCAGAATTATGGTTTTCATTATTTCTTAAAGAATGACTAGCTATCTCGGCTGTATCTTTGGCATTCGATACAAAGAGCTTAGTCCGCACACTTTGCTTACAATAAGTTTTTCTTATTTTATTCCCACTGACTCTCGGTGTGAGTTTTATATCAGATTCAACTGGCAAACGGTTGCTTGACTCCAGTTCAAGAGATGTATGAATATTCGACTCTAAAGTATCTTCCGTGGATTTACTAGACAGCAGAAGTCCCTTAAATAAATCGATTATTTCGTTGACTTTCTCATTATTTTTCTCGCTCAATGGATTCGCTCTGGATGAAATATTATTCTCAAGCTTCACTCTGCTTCTCGATTTTCTTACTGGTCGAACAGTTTCCTTTATCGTCGAATCTTCGAGTAGTTTAATTATGTCCTCAATCTTTGTTGCATCTGGTGTCTCTTTCAATGATTGACTGGTGGATAATTTCCGTAATCGTGACGACATTTCGGGCAGCAAAGAAGATGCCTTATCTATTGCATCTTCTAAAGAGAGCCGCTCGGCATTTATATTCTTTGGATTATTGATAACAGAATTAACATGTGCAAAGAGACTGTTTTCGTCCTCGCTTGATTCAGCACAATCATTCAGATGAAGTCTTGATTTTACAGAATTCAAATTTCTTTTTGATTTTGATTCATGTAACGAAGCAGTCGTTTCTTCGTCATCCATGAGATTCATACTGACTTTGGTAAGTTTTAATGGAGGAGGCGTTCTGTGACGTCGTAGTGATTTAATCGGATTTTTTCGTATGTTCTGAGTAGGCGTGACGCACACAGAGAGCTTAGGATTTGCGTCATGAGTAAACTTGCTTACGTCTATACTGTCAGCTGCAGGGACTGTAAAGTCTGTAATAATATAAAAAGATTAAAGATATTGTATAGCTTCCATGTCACTAGATTACAAGTTGAAAATAACAATAAAGGAATTCAATAAATCGATTGAATGACTCACTCGAATAATCGACGGTTGAAAGAATTTTCTGATAACGATATTCAAACAGCAATTCCTTGGCAGATACATAAATTGGATGATTTTCAAGATTATGAGTCTGACATATGTTAATAGCTTCCAAAGCAATATTCAGTCCTTTTTCTTCTTTGGCTAATTTATATCCTTTGATGAAACGACTGAAGTCCAATAGGAACAGAACATATTCCACCATGTTGTAATAAAATTCCCAAGGATGCCGTTCCAAATCCATTTTATTTATTGTACTATCCAACGATCCTTGGCTCTCCCTTGCAAAAATACTTTTTCGAATTTTAAACGCACCGTAAAAGTGCTCCATTGCAGCGGACGTCGCATTTTGCAAAGCATACAATTGCGCCCTGATATGCGTACTGGCAAATACCAAATACTGATAAGGTACATTTCTACACTTGTAGCACGTGCAATCTTTGTGCAAAAGAAAGTCTGATGGAACAAAGACTTTCCTTCTCAGTACAGGAGACGCAGGATTCTGTGCGATATCTCTGATTGGCTCAACCATACGTTCTGTCGATGAAAACGAATATGATGATGTTTCTTCTGTTTGCAATTTAGACTTCATGGACAGTTCAATAGATTCAATGTCTAATATATGCTCTAGACCTTGCAGCTTCACTTCACAGTCATCTAATTGCATCCGGGAAAGGTCAATGAAGCATAAATTTTTAAGACATTCTGCAACGCGTAAAGTTGCTCCAAGTTTTTGTGAGATTTTCAAACGTTGGATCAAGTGCGCTGAGATTTCTTTGAATGACAATAAACTGTTCAAACGTAGAGACAAGCGATTCGTTGAACTGAGTAGGACGTCGTATCCATATAATATTTTTTCTTTAGATTCCGCTAAAATGACAATTTTCATTACGCTTCAAACTAGCTACCGATTCGATAAGAAAAAGAAAACTTACATTTAGTTTCGATCAAATTTGAGCTCAAGGATATCATTGCGTAAAGACTTTGAACAATATAAATTGAAAAATTATATGTCTCATTACTGCGTATACTTAATTTAGGATTACGCAGTAATATATCCAACCTCATTAAATAGGTTGATTGATTACAAAGGATCGAGCTCTCTTGCAATATTGTTGCTTCATCGAACAATTTTGAAGCTTCATCGTGCTGAAAGAATTATTTATCCATAAATCTTTTGGAATGTATGTGCATATTTCTTTTTATATTTATCTATATATCTCACCTTTCCAATTTCGAAATAAAAATCGGATAAACTAATCCAATACATAACAATTGCTTCAATAACATTGTTATCGGTTGAATGTTTCAGATCTGTACTAAGCTTTGTGGCGGTGTCGATCCATTCCTTGTTTATATATCTTGACAAAATTGCTCGTCCAACCACTGCGGGTGAATATTAACATTATATATTTTGATATAATGCAATAAGATTACGTAGCATAATTGCTAATAATAACAATTGTTACCATAAACGATCACACGATGATTTTCCTGTTTTGTGGCCAAATTATACGCAAGTTTCCAAGCCTTGATTTCACAGTCAAGAAATCTATGTAATCGGCAATATTCACCAGCGATTACTATCGTTTGCAAGGTATGTTCAAATTCCCATGGTACAAAACATTCCAACTAGCATGAAATAGTTTGATTATTAATTATGAGTCAAATAAAAGAAGATATAATGAATTAAACCTTACGGTATCCATATTCTCAATGTATAACGCCCAAGTTTTCAGTGGCTGCTGTAAATAATTTTGAAGCCGAGAGTCTTCCTTTACATTGATAGTGCTATAAGCAGGCACCACATTTTCAGGTTCCTGCGTTGAATTCAACTTTGGTGCAAGCAAAGCAAACTTTGCACTGTCCATTTCACATTGTGTTTGTTTGCTCATAGTTCTTGTGTGATTAATGAATTTATAAAATTCAAAACCGGCAACCAAAGAGATATGAGACCATGTATGTTTCTCCTTCTTTAACATTGACACAGCTTTTTTTAGATATTCATAAAAGCGATCGGGATTCTCATAGATCAGTGAATGATATCCAAGTAACAGAACCCCATGGCCATATTCTAAAGCATTTGGATTCAACGATTCTAATTCATCTAGTACCGCTACGATGGCAACAGATAGATTGACACGAGCTTCTTGTAATCCTTTAATCTCTCGCAAACATAATTTCCGAAGATCATAGTCATTTAAATTAATATCCACTCCAATTTCAGTGATGGACTGCCGGTCTGTCTCCAGGCACTGTAGAATTGTCATTTTCATTATGCTCTCAGAAGTGATGCATTTATGTTTGACATTAGCCCACATACGAAATGCTTTTGTTTCGGAATTATTGTAGCTGATGAGACCATTGAGAGCTGCAGCAGTCATGGCTTCTCTATATTTTCCATGATTATAATGAATACTGCATAGTCTATGCAAAGCAGTGGACAACGTTTTGTCAAGATGTATGTAAGTAACAGACGAGTTGATGCCTTCAAATTGTATAATGCTAGAGCATAACAATGAAGATAGAAAAGTGCTCTCTTCGTAATAGTCCTTATAGGTAATGCACAAATTGTAAATGTGACTCCCACAGATGCTCCACATTTGTGTCCACTGTTTGCATTCGGATAGTTTCATCTCAAAAATCGAAGATATGCTCTCCTCAAGGAGCGCTTGTACTATTGAGTAAATATCTTTGAGCAAGTTTTTGTCGGAGGCTGCATATAGTACAGAAAGATATCTTAGCTTTAACACAACAGCATTGTAATTGTCTTGTTTCATCTTGCACTCCTCTACATTACAGGCCTTACATGCGTCTTTTAGTTGAAGGCTCAGCATTGAACCTGTAAATTGTACGAAAATCAGAGTTTCTCTTAATAGTTCGGCATTAATGTTCTGCCAGCTTTCATTTTTTAATGATTGCTCCCAGTATGTGAATAACAGTGTCAGAACTCTGGCTAGCATATACGAGTTCCATTTGACTGCACCATCAAACCTAAGGCCAGTGACAATATTTTTATACCGCTGCACCACTTGCCGAATAGAATCGGGTTCGCAATTGTTTAAAGACATGACTGGTCTTAAGTATATAATACAAATTTCTTTATAGAATTCAAAGCATTTACAGCACTCTTTGTCTTTCTTCATTGGACTTTCGAAGACTTTGCACAACTTTTTAAATGTATCGCCAACATATTCAATTTCTGATGAAGTAATCTGTTCTAAGATTATTCTGTTGATTAGCAACAATGCATAACGATAGTTTTCTAACTTGTGATTGTCTTCAAATGATATCTGTAAGCTCATCATGTAGGATATCATGGCATCACGAAAGTGATTGTAATATGATCCTTTGGATAATTTTATCACTCCCATGATTTTTTCAAAGTAAAAGTCAATTTTACTGAATACACGTTTCCATTGTTGGCCATATGCTATTTGCAACATATCACATTCATAAGTAATAAGTTTTGTAAGTAGTTCCCAGGTTTGATCGTTTAAGTTGTTAAATGTTTCATGTAACTGACGTTCAACGGCTTTTTGCCACAGATGTGATATTGTTATGTATATATCCGAAGACTTTTTTGTATCCTTTAAAAGTCTACCCGGTGTCAACCAGTCACAAATTTCCATTGCATCATTATATAATTGGGCTGTGAGTAAACACCGTAAAATGTGGTATATACTAGAGAAAAAGTTGTGTTCATTTGGTACTGTTACTAAGAGGGAGCAGATAGTTGTTGTCAGCTTTCCAATTTCCTTAATGCTTTCAATTTTTGACTTATCAAACTGATCTGCAGTACGAGAAAGATGCAATAGTAACTTGAAAATTGTTTTATTCAATCTTGCATCATCAAGATCTACTGTAATTGTTTTCTGAAAAATGTCAATCAAAATTACATTTCAGCTGATGTTAATAAATAAAGTTTCCTTACCTTTACATCTGTTGCTATTCCTTTCAATTGATGTGACTGAACCAGTTTGATCCAATCATTTAATCTTGCATAGATGTTATCCATTTTCTATAATATTGAGCTCTGCATTATGATCTTCTAATAGAATACTATTAAAATAAATTAATCTATTGCAGTATACATTGTTGCTTACAATGCATTTATGTATGCAAGTTACAAGTTCACAAGAAAATAAATATTTACACTTAAACAGGATAAACTACGCTAACATTAGTAAAAATAATGGCAAATAAAATGAAACATCTGGTTAATAACAATTACGAAATATTTATAATATCAGAAGATTTGGCTAATAGATTCCTTCTTTTGTAAAATTGTTAAATTATGAGTTGCGACCCAGCAAGGTCCAACAAGATGAATTTTGCTCCATAACTATTTGCAGCATAAAACATAAGTTTCTATAAAATTCATATAAACAATTTTGATGAAGTAGTACACAAAAAACACAGTATTAATATTAACTGAAATCATCTGGCATAAATAATAATTAATATTAGAAACGTTCTTCATTATTTAAGAAAAACACTAAATTCTCAACGCAAATTCACATGCAAAACGTTTTAACTTCGTGTCACTTCTTATTTAGAATTTAAAAGAATTCAAATTTCTAACCTAACATAACAATGTTGCACGTAATACAATAAATTTACTTACCACACATTAAATCGAGTAACATCCAAATGATAACAGTAGTATCCGGAATAAATCGGATCACATGGAGTTAAATTATAAACAATAAAGAATGAAACTAAGTAAGAATTAAAAATGAAAAAGTGGTAAATGTGAACGTCAAACGGCCATTATTATTTATATGCATATGCTGCCCTCTGTTAATCAAATTGCACAACGAACGGGCAAACAACTTTCAAATGCACCAGGATTCTGTGGGATGCTTATGAACCAATATTTAAAATATATTATTTGAATTTGTATGTTGCAGAAATGGATTATAGGCATAAAAGAAAGGCTATAAATGAATATTAATTAAATAATGCTTGATAAAAGTAATTTATTTGTTTCATTAAAAACCTAGACGTTGGAATGCAACTCTACACATGTGACGGGTATAATATGTAAAACTACATACTACAGTAATTATATATATATTTATGTGTATATATATATAATTATGCATTTATGATTTGTATGTACTCAACGTTATATATTATGTATAGCAATAGAATAGCAATGATTAGTATTGATAGTGAAGTTGTTGACACTAATCGTGCCAGTGTGCATTTGCTCTGTACTTAAACTGCTTTACAATGATCTATTTGACATTATTTCTTCTCATAACATTAATATTTACCTCGAGAGGGCTTTAATATTTACAAATATACAGCATAAATTCAATTCCGATAAACCCAGATGCCTATTGGGCAGGTTACGCGAACCTGCATTACAGGTGCTTTCATACTTTATACTTTTATGTATAATATCTACATATTTAAAAATATTAATAAATGAATACTGCATAGCAGGCAGTGGTCAGCCTTTATTTTCCTTTAAGAAGCAAAAAAATGTCACACTTAATTCGAAGTTCCTCCATAATTATCAACTCGTTCATTCGAAAATACTAATCCTCTTCCATTTTATTCCAAGTACAATAAAGTCCTGATTGCAGGAGCTCTCTTTAAGGCCGTTTCAAAATGCGATTTTTAAGCAAACACAATTTCTGGCAGAGTACCAATAATTGTGCATACCACTTTCCCTTTACTGAACAATATTACACCTTAAGTTTCAGAAGTCAAACTACCATTGGCCAAACCCCATACAAACAACCATTACAAATCAGTAACTCTTTAGTGAGTATAAATAAACGGTTGACTTTCCTTCGAAAACTGTATCTTCAATATACTATTCTTAACGCTCAAATATTATTAAAATATAGTCGCATAGCTCATCGTCATGAACGTCTTTTCAAAACGCACAAAAATGAAAAGTAAAGGATAAACCTCGTTCATACAGTTACTTAAATATTTAAGGAAAGAAAAATCAAGAACTTTAGGAGTGCGGCTTATGCTCAATACAGAAATTCAAGTTTCCTCGTGGAAAATCTAGACGAGTCTTAAGGACTTGAAAGCAAAAATCGCAAGACCACCGTGACATAATCTCTTTGGAGAGTTTGTTTGCACTTTCGCACTTAGTTGAGAGAAATCTCGTTATTATTTCAAGAATAACAAACATTTTCTGACAGCAATGCGAATTCCGATATTTTATATGAGAAAACAAATATATATAAATCAGAGATTAAACATGAAAAAAATCATAGGTATATCGTGCAAACAGACTTAGAGGAAAATTAAACGTAACAGCGGATGATTAAGTTATTAAATTAATATAATATTATTAAATTAAATTAAGTTCGTTCCACTCATTGAATATCTACACAATGTACTACTTTCAAATGACGAGTTGAACGTAATCTATGAACACGCACAGAATCACACAACAAACACACGCACCCACGTGACAGACGATGTTACAAGGGTTTCGGCTTTCCCTAAGTAGAGAAAATATAATTTACTTAAATTCTACTCTTACAGTAACTACAGTAATGTACAGAAAATATAAGAGGAAAAACAGAATACATATTATAAGTTAATAAATTGGTATAGTTCCTTGCGTTTCTCTTATCTATTTGTTCGGATCCTTTATTCGACGATTTAAAAAGCAACCACCAAGAAGAGCACCCGAATAATCCCTTTACCTTAAACATAAGCAGAATTATTTCAAGTTCCTATTACCAATAAAAGAAAACATGGTACGTATACAGTCGTCTTATTGATCGTAATTTATTTTCAAGCAATTCAATGTTAATGGGATATTATGAAATATCTAGATATCATTGACTTCTAACGACACTGTTCCACGATTTTATGTAATAGACATGTAAAAATATATAAATAGTTAAATAAGATATTCAATTTGGTAATAGTAATAGTATCTATCGTTACTACAGAATTTAAGCTGTACAACAAATTTGATGAGCTATTTTCTACTCGCTTATATGATGTTAATAAACAATACCTTTAACTTGGTTTACTTTGAAAGGATACGGGTCTTCGTGAAACAATTCGAGTTAATGACGGTATTAATTATTGCCATTTGTAACGCAAATATTGAACAATAGTGTCTGGGGAACGCCTGATCAATTTGTTATAAGAGAAAAAAAAACAGAGAATGCAGAGAAAAAGGAATATGATTCTCTTGTATAAGCTGCACTCTGATAATGCTAAATATAATTATACAATCAATTCGATTGAACAACAAATAAATAACAGCCTCACTATAAATAGCCAAACTAATCTGAATTATCATTCGTTTGGTTGGTGTACTGATACAAAACAAAATATCAATTGGATGTGTTTGGAAATTAAGCTGCCACGTGACAAGAGGATAACAAGTGCAGCTTACAAAGATATTATACATTATTATAACGACTATTTCGGGCACGTGCTTGTACAATTATATATAGGAGTACATAGGTCGCTCTGATAATTTGTCACGTTCAAATTTCAGCAGATAAGCAGCCTTTGCAAATTGCATATATTTGTGATTTGATAATTCCCTTTGTTAACAGGATTTGATTAGCAGGGAATCGAGATATTGTATTCGCACAATAACTATAAAATAATTTAATCACATGTATTTTAGTTCTATCAAAGTTTTGACTTTTCAGTTCACATAACGGCTATGGTGTTTCCTTTGAAAACGCAATAGTAACGAGAGAGAAAGCTCCATTATGTACAAGTAGAGTTGAATCTGAATTTCGTAAAATGACAGAATCAATCAGGCTGGCACCATAGGAAACACGAAGTGGGCACACACGTGATGGCTCTTTTCTCAATGATATTTTAAAAATTGTTTACGTACAATCAAGCAAGTTTTAGTCCGCGAGATAAATATTACTTTTAATCTCAATCAGCGTTTTACTATGTACAATGTACAACGATTTAACGGCTTGTCGGGTATTCGCGCATCTTTGATTCCTATACGTAGTAAATAATGACAGTTTGTACAGTGAATACATCTCGCATAGAAACGTATATGAAATTGTTTTTAAGTAATTCATTTTAGAATTGCATAGTGCACAAGCCTCACCCTTGTTATTATGAAAATTATAAGTGTGCAAGATAAAGGGCTCAAGGCTTAAGTAAGTCGATGAGTTTTTGAGAATAAAATAAATAGCATTGTAATACGGCGCGATCGATAAGAGAGTATCAATCTGATCGTAATATAGTATAGCTGAGAGAATCATATAATTTCAATAATTTGTATCGTCGAAGGATACTAATGTAAAACTATCACGTCATGATTGTTTGCTTTCGTGGAGTGCTCGAGGATGGAGAAGGGTGAGGATTTCGTTGTGATCTACTGTGATCCATTGTGCAGCTTCGATCACAGAAATTTTCGTTCCGCTTGGTCTTGTAAACTATTCATAAGAGATTCATTCGAATGTGAAAAAGGTTCCTTCGATATCCGATGTATCACTTAAGTTATTTCTTTTATATAGGAATTGCGTCCTAACTCCAGAAAAAAACTAATTCACGTTGTTGTCGTGCTATTAGAAATTTGGTCAGGTGCTCGCGCAACAATATTCTCCTCGGTGCACAGCCTTTTCGATTCTTTATGACTTTGACTCGAACTCGATCCTGATTTTCGTTTGTGACTCGAACTTGAAGTGTGTGACTGACTCGAAGATCCGGTATCATCTTTATGCTTACGACTGCTCGATGATTTCTTACAACTATCCTTGCTGTAACTATGATGACTGTCCTTGCGTTTCTCAGATCTTCTCTCGTTGTTTTTATTATCAAAAAGCTCGATTATTTTAGTGGGCGAAGACTGTTCGTTTATTGATTGACTTGATTCCTTGATCGAATCTTCTCGGTTTCTCTCTGTTTCTTTAGTTTCTGATTTCGTAGAGGGACTTTGATGTCTCTGCTTTTTATTATCACGTTCTTTTCTTTCTCGCTCTCTTCGTTCTCTGTGCCTTTGTTCCCTCGTTTCCTTCTCCTCTCTATGCTTCTTATCCACTTCCGGCAGGACACTTTGATGCTCGGGAGATTTTTCTTCCGCACTTCCTATTCCGCTGGTGCTCTGCTTCTCACTGTCGCTCGTGGATACTCCAAGTGTCAAGGTTTGATTATTCTCTTCGCCGGAGCTAATAGCACTCGGAGGCGTACTCTCGAGCTTCTCATTTTTTGCTCTCTCCTTAGCCTCTTCTTCAGCCATCTCTATAAGAGCCTTCACTGCGTTCTCCGTAGCACACTCCATCTTCGATGTGAACGCCATTACAGTCTTTTTCTCGAGTAGTTGACAATATCTATCTTGCCTTAGCCTGTCGTTTATATATTTCTTTTGGGCGATCTCAAAACTTTCCTTTTTAATTCTCTCAAGCATCTCCTTAGAAGCCTCCGAAACACCACTTCGTAGAGACTGGCAAACTTCTTCAACGTCGGTCTTCGACTTGTAAATGGCAATTTCCAATGCCTTGTCGACAACTTTCGTTGCGTAGGTTTTACCAACTTCTTCTCTGGCCGTGACAATTTCTGGTTCTAAAACTATTGAGTCGTGACTGGTGTGGTGTTGCTGTTGCTGTTGCTGATGCGCCATGACGGAAAACTCTGGCAAAACAGCATCTTTTTCAGAAGATTTCGGCGAACTCTCTGGCGTCTTCAAATTTGTTGCTGATCTTGACTCCGGTACGGATGGTGGACTTTCTTTACTTGGGGTACTACTACTGCTCGTTCTACTGTGATGATGATCTGACTTGTGGCTACTGCTACTACTGCTGCTGCTACTGTGTTTCTTCTTTTCGCCTGAGTGATGACTACTGCTGCTGCTACTACTACCGTGACTATGGTGACTGGATTTACTACTGTGATGTCGTTCTTCGTGTTTTTTATCGCACCGTCTTTCATCCTTCTTATCGCTACTCTGCTTCCGCTCGACAATCCTTTTTTTTGAATGTTTTCCATCCTTGTAGGAAGTTGATCCATCGTTGCCCTTATTCGCTTCTTTTCTGCTACTGACTGAAGAATGTCTCGTGTGGGCATCTCGATTTTTGTGATCATCTTTACGTTTACCGTGTTGCTCGGATTTTTTGAGATTGCCCTGATACTCCGCAGCGCGCTCCTTAGCCTTCTTCTCGTCAAGTTCCATGCACTGTCTATCAGTGTTTTCCTTCTGTTCATCAACACTAACCCTCTCGACGCCTTTCTTCTCCTTAAAATGATGTGCAGCTTCGTTCACGACCCGATTGTGTTTGATATTTAGATTAATCATAGACTCTGGATAATACTGCTTTAACCTAACATGCCAGGCAATGCTTGATACTGCTGAGATTGTTCTAAATTGGTGGATAATGTTACGCGGCAAGAAGTATATGTCATTGTCGTATAAATTTATCCTAGCATAGCGAATGCCTTGTCTACGCAATTGATTCAACTTGGCATCCTCCACCCACTGAACGCATTGTGATATAGGCGGTTCATGAAGATCCAACTGTAGTTTTTCAACGAGTTCAGTAAAGTCACCTGCATCGAAGGCAACTACGTCTTTTGTAATTCTGTTATATTCGTACGTCTGTCCTGCGTGAACTGCTTTCAACACTCCAACGGCAGCCGTCGTCATTCTATCTAAACCATGACCAACGTGGTCGGCATGTGCCCTTGTCCGGTCTTCAAACATATACTCACGAGCTTCGCTGAGTCTTGGTAAGTATTGTAGATTCCGTAGTTCGTTAATGCCCGTTCGACGTCTCTTGCATGGGCTTTTGTTTATATCAGCAGTAGGCACCAGTTGCTCCCCAGGCCTGATCCATAGGATGGGTCCATCATTCGATTCTTGTGGAGTCTCCATATTGACCACTGATAGCGGACCCCAGGGCATTGTCTGAATGAGTAATTAAAGAAATTTATGACAACAGTTAATTAAGTTTATTCTCTCATGCGTAGAAGAGAGATTGATAACATACCATTTTCAGAAATGGATTTTCTTCCAGTCTCTGTAACAGATCCGGAAAGTACCCGCCTACCTCCTCGTGCACAGTACCCACAAGACTTATTTGATGAAGTGGTCCGTATCTTACAGTACCGTTACTGTAACTTTTACAAACATGCTCCTTGTATTGCAGCATCGTTGTAGTTTCGATATCGCTATTTCTTCCCAGCACACCGTTTTTCACGGTAAGCGCTGGATAGTTGTAAGCCATATGGTCCAGGAGGTCAGGCAAGTACGCTGCTGCATTATGAACTATCCCCATGACGTGGTAAGCATTTCCATTCTCGTCTTCCCCAAAAACCACCTGATAATAAATCCATACTTAAATTATGCGATATCTCATGGATATTTTTTAAAGATTTAGGATAAATGCAGATAATTTTCACCTTAAAATATTCCTGTGCCAATTCCTCAACCTGCTCACTTGTCAATGCATCTATTTCATCCTGATACATGTGTACTACACTAGCACCACCGTTAGGATAAGTTTCTATGTGAATGTACTTCTTGTATTTTAGACCTTCCAAAGGATCATCGACACTTGACTGCTTCAAAGTTTTATAACTTTTTGTTTGAAGATTTAGTCTCATATTATTAATGTTTAATTTTGGATAAGACTGAGAAACTGGTTTATGGTTTAGGGGGAGCGAATGACGATCCCGTCTACATTGTACACCGATACTTGCACGTTTGATTTTGCTACGTTTGTAACAACGAGAACAATGACGTCTCTCATTGCTGTGTTCTTTACTTCGCTTTTCTCTTGAAGACGAAGAGGAGGAGTGACTCTTCCCATGAGTAGCCACTGAGACTGGAGGCCTTGTGTTCGTAGATCCTGGACACTTGGAATCCATTTCGTTCTTGGGTTCGATCGTTGAGCTAATATCCGACTGTTCATTTTTCACTGGGATTAAATAATTGTTCGACTGGTCAGGTGGTTCTTCTTTTACACAAGTATCTAATGGACTTGATTCCATAAAATTTTGTTTTGTTGCCACAACCTTTGTTTCAATACTTTGCGATACGTCAACTTCTGTTTTCAATATCACTGCTTGAACATTGCTGCCTTTTAACAGTGGACAGAAGGGTTCGTCCAGCAATGGTGTACCAGGACTAATTGCTTCGTTGCTCACGTGCTCCTCATTATATTTTGCTGTGTCCATAATGATTGTGGAATTGGTAATAGTGGTAGCTGTTGTTGTCGTTGGAGTGAATGTTGTGTCAGGACTGTTAGGGGTTGTTGAGACCCGTGGAGGGTAGTCGGGACTTCTCGGACTGCTTAATATTTCGCCACTGCTTTGTGGACTTTCTCCGAGTTGTGGCGTTTTACTGGAAACGTTTCCACATCCTTCAAGTTTCATGGAAAATGTTGACATATTATTCTCAGATATCGTTTGATTAACGGAAGTTGTGTCGGCCTGAAAACCCACAAGATTTAACAGTTATGTAGCTATGAATGACATATTTGTCCTTCTTTCTTGATTGTTTTACTGTGATATATACAATTGTAAATTATAGTTTAATAAATATATATGACCATATATTTTTTTTCCAGATTATGGTACTGATTTAAAAGTACCTACGTGGACAGAATGCTGAATGGAATCCTTAGTAATCTTTGAAAACTGTCTGATTTGGCATCGATTCTGTTCTCCTGCAATTACAAATACATATTGTTTTAACTGCAAAAAATTCTCTATTAAATCTGTGATTATATGAATCTCAAGAAATATTTTCCTAAAATTAAACAGTATCCATGAATCCCTGTAAATAATCATTAGCTCGTCATTTTCTCACAATCAATAAAATTAGCCAATAAAAAAGTAATAGCTACTTCATGATTAGAAGAATATAGCATTCATTTCTGCTTTACTATTTTGCATAATCTTTTCATTTAAAAAATATTGCTATCCTATCCATGCAATAGAAAAAGATTATTACATTCGTCTAATGATTATGGTTCGGTAGAAGATTAAAATTAATATATAAATAGTTCAGATTGTAAATCAAGATAGAACCAGAGAATATTACTATACGAACAACTCACTAAAAATGTAAATATTTGAAAATTGTGGTCTGTATCATCGATTCATATTAGACCTAAGCCCATGATGATCAAAGGCTTTAAAAAAATGCTCTAAACAAATAACTTAGGTATTAACATAAAGTGTTGTTAAAAATCATAAAGACTGTCTCGTATTACCGTCCGATTCCAATCGGTGATGATTATTGAGTTTGTTTGTGTCTTTGCTTTGGCTGTGAACCGACATGCTACGTGATGTCTCCGTAAGCAACGGGGGAGACAAAGTTGAATTGACAGCCCCAGTCCCATCGATCTTAGACGATTCTTCGCCATGCCCCGGTGCTCTGGCAACAGCCAGGCTCCCGGGTGGATTGTCGCCGTCGCCCGTGCTAGTGCTCGCCGATGACGCTGTAGCGAAAATCGTGGGCGTCCCGCTGGGCGTCTCGACTTCGCGCTTTTTTAACACTTCGTGATCTCTTTCCACCTTGGCGATTACTTCTGACAATCCGTTCTCAAGCTTCACGCTCGTTGAGTTCATAAGTAAAGTTTCTGGCACCCGTTCGTTTTTAGTATTTACATCGCATCTCTCGTTTGACACGGTACTCGCACTATTCTCGGTTGCCATCTTGATTCTCTGAGCAACATCCTGGCCACGGATGTTATTACGCAAGCGACGATTGGCTGTTCTCTAGGCGCTTTTCCATCATCTGACACCTTATTGGTTGATAGATTTTTACGAGGTGGGGGTACTTCCACTAGATATCCGTGGTACTATCAAAGGACATTTTTATCCGTGTGAGAAGGCACGATTTCCAACCTTTTTTCAAGCTTGTTTTGCTTCAATTAAATGTATCCTGTAAGTGACTTAAGAGATTTATCTAAATTTTCTGAAACTGTTATGGCATTTCGAGAATAATATACTTACAAGATTGATTTCAAAGAAGTATCTTTCATTTATTTCATCATTAGTTTTTATTACTCTTGTCATTTGTGACAGACATTCGGTGTTTCTCATAGAACAATCGCTATTAAATAATACTTTTATGTTTTACAGAGTTTGTTCTAATTTTTAGGATCTGGCTGTTTGTTATAAGCTGAAAAGAGGAAATATTTCATTAGTACTTGGAAACAACTTTAATATTACACAGGGACATTGATAGATGGTAGAATTATGTCGATATATATATATATGTATAGCACTCCTGAAACGTGCTTCAAGTCACGTAAGAGTGAACCGTCAAGTGTATGTACCTACATACAAGATAATAATAATATAATTTACACAATCCCGAAGAAAAATCATCAAAATAAATTCATGGCAGTAACTTCATAAGCGCAAATATAGGTATAACAAGAATATATAATAACTTAAACTATCATCTAACTATAAACAGAGAGTGTCGACATGTTGCATTAGTACGTTATCAATAGCGTTATTTCTTTGAGCAGAAATATCTCTGCATTTATTTTTTTAAATTTCAAATTTAATCCGTGATATAGATAATGATAATAGATATGTTTGATTTATTTCAAGTAGCGAAGTGAAATTCATGAAATTATATGACATCAAAATAACATGATAATGGATGCTTTCAATGATCTAACTTGTGTCAATATAAAACTACATCATTGATCACAATGAAAATATTTTACTGGAGCAATAGAATAGCGATACTGTGTCGAAAAAAATTCAGTAATCCACTAATTTACTACAAGATATGAATTGTCATTAATCTTCCTGTTACTTCAAATATTTGCCACTAGATGGCAACCAATTATTCTTGATAAGCAACCAGAAATGAGTAGGGAGATGCACAACGCTACGGTTTTAGGCGATACCAAAAACATCGCGCTAAATCGTAGCGGCGAGTCCAGGAGTAGGATTTCGTGATCATCGCCTCCGTCGATAATGCATATATCGTCGTAGCCGAGTTGAACGGGAACACGAACGTGTAGCCTGGCTGGTAGAGGTTCTCTGCAATTTACCGCTGGTTCCCAGAGCAACCCTTAGAACGGGGTCACTCATCAGATTTTGACTAAATATATTTTTTGTAATCTTAAATTCGAGTGCACAGTGTAACCTCGATAAGACTTACTAAGAGAAAAGCCAGCACCTCATGCCTGTCTGCGTTAAGGAGAGTAGCGATGCGGTGGTCTCAACATTGAGTATTAGAGAGAACTATCCCGGAACTGTTTGAAACACAATCTGAAAACAGCACGGAAAGCCAGCTCCTTGAGAATTATTGAAAAAGCCTATTGTTGAATCATTTTTATGAGATTTTAACTCGGCTACGGCAGGATATGCATTATCGACGGAGACGATGATCACGGAATCCTACTGCCGGACTCACCGCTACGATTTAACGCCATGCTTTTGGTATTGCCTAAGACCGGAGCGTTGTGCATCTCCCCACTCATCTCTGGGCAACTAATGTTACGTAGCATCTCTACGTTGTGCAAAATTTTCGTGGTTGATTTTCGGCCTGCGTACCCCGCGAATTCGCAATCGTGTGCGGCGGCGGCGGTAACGACGACACGAAACAGTCAGTGCGTACAGGAGGAAATAAACAGTAAGCGGTGGAGTGGTGACACAAAAGTGCGCGTGCAGCCATGTCTTCGCCGAATAAGAAGGTCAAAAAGCTAGAAGACTCGGGAGGTGAGGTGCGTGATTATGATTACGAGACGCAGAAGGCTCTCGAGGAAATTGACGGGTGTCAGAATCAAATCGATGGCCTCAACGAGAAGGCCAGCGACGAAATTCTCGAAGTCGAGAAGAAGTACAACAAGCTGCGCAAGCCCTACTTCCAGAAGCGAAATGACATCATTAAGAGGATACCTAACTTTTGGGTTACTGCCGTATCCTTTTTGTGCTGTGACAATACGCTTTCGTAATATCTGAAGAGCTTCTGAAGCGTTGTTGACGTTTGGCGGCTATACCGGCGTCCGCCGGCGCCTTACGCCATCTTGATTATTCGTTCTATACGTATATATCATATACATGCCCACGCGTTCTCACACATTTTGATTGTTACTCGCCACGCTTCTTCCTTTATAATATTTAGTTTAATGCCATAGTTCTTCGTTAACTTGGTTACATATATATTGCTTCCAGTTGATTGTTATTACTGCTTTGCGGTTTAGCGTTTATCTATTGTATGGCTTTAATTTTTATGATGAAAAATCTTATTGCATAGTTGTTCGTATGGGTATTTTTCTGGAAATTGTTTTCTACACTTATAAAGATAAAACGTGAAAATTGTTTAAATACTATAGGGCGTTTGTAAACATTATTTATTTTTCAAAAGCCAAATACTTTATCGATGTTAGTTTTATACTTCGTTATACCTTTTTATAAATCCATTGACTATGGACGATTTAGTTGAGAAATAATGATGCCTGCTGATTTTCCTTAAGTACATTGTAGTTTGTAAATCATCCACAAATAGCACCTATTCTAGAAGAGGAAGAAGAAGATG
The DNA here is from genome assembly GCA_030142655.1 of Trachelus tabidus. Classification (NCBI taxonomy): domain Eukaryota; kingdom Metazoa; phylum Arthropoda; class Insecta; order Hymenoptera; family Cephidae; genus Trachelus; species Trachelus tabidus. Next base: position 1,174,816 of record JARQTI010000723.1, read on the forward strand.
CACTGCGGTTCTTAAACAAATTGGAAGTTGAAGAATTTGAGGATATTAAGTCTGGATACAGAATCAACTTCCATTTTGATAAAAATCCATATTTTGACAATGATGTACTCACCAAAGAATTCCACCTTGGTTCTTCTGGTGAGCATAAATCTTTTATTTTTATCATGAAATGTCATATAAATATTATTAACAACGTCTGACCAAGTAGAGATTAATAAAATTGCATTAAAATACAATTGCATTAACACAGTGAATTAGATTAAAAGATGAAGGTTTTTTTGGTGATGTCACACGGTATGAGTATATAAGCTGCGATGAAACTCCTGCTCTTTTGCAGGGGATCCAGCATCACAAAGCACTACTATTCGTTGGAAAGAAGGTGCAGACTTAACTAAGAGGTCAAAAGATAAAGGTCCATTGAAAGGACGCAAGAGGCCACTGGGACACAGGACATTTTTCGATTGGTTTACGGATCATGGTGATCCCAGTTCAGATGATATAGCAGAGCTGATCAAAGATGATATGTGGCCTAATCCCCTGCAGGTAACATTACATATTTGATTAAATTCTAATATCATTCCCATACAAAAAATGAATATAAAATTAATGTCTTTTAGAAATAAAAATATAATGTTTTATCGCAGATTGCACATAAATTTCAAATGTTTTAAAAAAATATCTTTTTAATGTCTAGTATTATTTGGTACCCGACATCGATGTTGAAAATGGTATCGAGGGTGACGGAGAAGAAGTTGACAGCGACGAGGACGAGGACGAGGAAGAGGATGGTGGTGGTGACGAAGGGGATGAGGGTGGTGAGGGCGAAGAGGGTGATGACAGCATAGTGGTAGTTGAAGATGATGCTGACGAAGAAGACGAAGAGGAGGAAGCTGCAAATGATGAAGATGACTGTGTAAATGACGAGGATGACTTATTAGTGGATGATGATGCAGACCGTGAAGGTAAAATATATAAATTGATATATGTTTAACTAAAGTAATTAAGACTTTCGACGCATCGCAGAAATATTGAAACGTTAATCTTGTTCTGTTGCAGATGGCGAAGAACCCGAATAGAATTTCAGCGTTAAAAGATCGTGAAATCCATTGCATTATGGACGGAAAATCAGTGAAAATGTCTGAACAAACAATTGTGAATTGAATCAATTAAGGAGAAATAGGTCGAATCTCCGAGGGTTAAGCGCATAATGAGTAACACCTACTTGGCACCGTACTATTATAATTCTATTAATAATAGGCTAGGGTAAAAGTAAGTCTAGGCGCCAGGTCGGTGTTTCGCTCAGTACATCACTATATAAGAAAAAGAAATCAAGAAAAACCAATCCCGTCACCATTTCTTTATGAACGAGGTGCATCGCAAGAAAAATTTTCTTCTGCCGTGACAGTTAGTCGCTAGTTGCGTCGTCCATGATGGAAATTTCACTTACACATACAAATTCCAGTTTATGGACTACTCGTTTTTCTATGAAAAAGAAAAAAAAAATTAGTCGTCTCAAAATTTCCTTAACTCTGTAAATAAATAATTCTCACTTTTTTATCATACTGCAACGTTACGATTTTTGATCGTTAATATTTGATATTGTCGCCATCTCGCGTACAATGTAATGCTAATTAATTTCTTTTTTTCGGTCTTTTATCTTTTGACGTCAATACTTTATTGTAATACGTAGAAATAGCATATTTGTAAATCGTTTTAATTTCACTGACGGTTGCCTCTTAAAATTTAAGATATTTTTCGAATATCTGTAATTACGATTACCATGCCGTTTTTCGTTTTCTTCATTTCTAATATCTCGTCCATGGACCGTTTGATATATCGTCTTTTATGACTTCGTGTAGATTCCTTCAAGACTCCGTTCTTATACATTCGCAAAGATACTTGAATGCATTATATCTTCTTTTTTTTTTTTTTAATTTGGTCGCACATTTGTAAATAGCAGATACAGGAATAGCAGATACAGGTAGCGCCCAGCTTCATTATATTATGGAATTAACAAAGCTCGTGTGTATCTTGGAAAAGTCGAGCAATGTCGGGATAAATGTCAAATATAAGTTTTTGAAATGAGAAGCGTCTACCATTGGTTTACTTTTGGTTATGCAATTTTGTCATTGACGAGGATGCTTCTGCTGTTGATGCCGTCGCGCCTCGTTCCTTATCTTCCAGCCCTATGCACCATCCTTCCCCGAAAATTCCCATTTTTAATTACAAGTACCGATAACTAATGATATTTATATATCAAACTATTTTCCATAGATGATGTTAGAATTAGTATACAGTCTTGAGTGATGATGAAGTACCATTCATCCGTGCTTGGACACGTAACTGAATCCGTAACTTTGAAAAGGGTCATTTATTCAATACCTTTGAAAACTTTCGTGGGACATTTAATTCTTTCGCATAAAAAGATAAACAACTGTTTTCTACTATCTGGGAACAAATTGAAGACAACCCTTTTCAAATTAACTGAGCCAATTGTGTTGTGCAGAAAATCATTAGAATAAAATTGTCAGTTTGAAATATCTACGAGTTTTAATGCTATATCATGTATGCAAGTGTAATCTTGCTGTTATGGGTATAGATCCCAAAAGTCACTGATCGTACTGGCGTATATTGTTTCTCTGTCAAAAGTTTGTAAATCTACAGAGAACTAACGATACAGCCCATATTCAAAATATAATTTTCAACATATTTTCTCGTTTTACTAATTTAAAAAATATACTTATCGCATTCATTTACTTTCTTATAGCGAAAAATTAGATTTGAAAATTACCGAGCATTTTTAAATTCATTTCATCCACTTTTCTCTAAGATATTTAAATCAACGTTATCTAGAGTTTTCAGAGAATAAAGATATCGAAATAAACTGTAAAGAGCGTAGCGCGTCAAGAATTCACTAATTAAGCAGTGTTTTACTCGGTTACTTTTTCTCTACGTTAAAATTATTTTCTTTTATATTATCACTACGTTAATTGTATGAGAATATCGTAAAGAGACAAAGATAACAGAAACCTAAATCGTAAGGACGTAGATCTCACATTTGAAAGTTTCGTGAGACTCTACGTACTCAATTTAGTGGCATGGTTTACTGCTAAGTGCCCAACATTAATTTTTTTTATTTCATTCGAAACGTGTCTCCAGCAAACAGGCACCGCACATATGTCGAGCTCACGCACCATTCCGAAGAACAAAAAAAGCTTCCACTCGGCCGGCAGTAGCTCCGTTAGCGTTGGCAGACTCGGAGGGATAGTGGAATTGAATTTTTTTACAACGACCCCTACTGTCGGCACATTGGTTCGGCTATTATGCGTGTCACGGCCACATAACATTATTCTGATGATCGCATCATCTCAATTCTTGATCGCGCACACTCTCGGAAAATGATCGAATAGTTTGGCACCAAGAGTAAAAATATCTGGTATGAATACATTTTCTTCTCCACTGTTCCGGGACAGCATAATCACGCTGAACATAAATATAAAATTTATATGCACTTCGTACCATAAAAAAATTAACCACTATAATTAAAAACTAAAGGAATTTTATACAAAGAACGTATCATGTGATTTTACTATGATAAAATTAGAATTATTATATAATATTACTAATTTATATTATTTAAAACAGGTAACAAACGTGAAGACTGGTGAGGATTCTTTTGGTGGTGCTCAGCAGCAAATCATTGGAAGCTTGTGCGATGATCCTAGAAGATTGAAGAGTGGGGCTGAGTTATCTTGTCCCTCGGCTGAGAAGATAGGTACAAAACCGAAGCGTAGATGGTCTTGGTTTCATTGCTCGCTGAGCAGTTGTCTCAGCAGTTTGCGCGTGTGTTGTGTAACGCTTAATTTGATTATTGTAAGGACAAGAAAGAAGCGGGAAGAGACTTGGAGACCGGAAGCGATAGGAAGTTCCATGATGGCCCAGCATTACAGTATCGCGGTCATTGCGATGGTCTTCGTACTCCATCACGAGCAAGGCAACAACTTGTTTAATTTATTATTCCTATTGCATTATCCCATTATCTATTCGAGCACTGACCTAGCCCCATTTATGTCATTGTCGCAACTCGACCGTTCTACTTAAACGTTAATTCTTTTTTTAAAGCTCGTTCGGGGAACTTCGAACACTGCTACGTTTCATATTGTTTATACAAATTTTGTACTCGTAGATCAAATCGTTAAACCCCTAATGAAATTGAATTTTAGGCGATCGATTAACGTGCGAACTTGAAAATTAATTTTCTTAGGAATTATTTGGGTTATGATAATATTAATGTGGTAATGGAGAAAAGAGCGTGTTTTCCGTGCAAGTTTTTATATTCACATTTATAATCTCGAGGCTACTTGAAAGATACTGTAGAATCGTGTGTGGCTCCACATGGAGAAAAGGTCCGATCTTGTAAATATACTTAATCTTAGTTAGAAGTAGCTGCGAATTATTATTATTGCTATGAAGAAAGAGATATTATTTATCGACTAAGTATATGTAATAAAAATGTCTGTCAGTCGATCGCGAGGTATTAGTCCATGGACGAAGGACACACACAGAGCAGGATTTCTTTCATTTTGTATGAGTCGATCTAAGAAGACACTTATGATATTTGTATTTAATCGTGATATGATACTGTCGGTAAATAGACTTTTTGCGACGATCTTAGCTGATGTTTATTTCAAAAGGCAAAATAATCTTTTAATAGGGACTTCTCTTCGGCGTTTTCTTCGTTTAGATTAGATTTAGTTCTGCAGTTATCTTTTCTTCCGAGCCTCACGGTGCAGTCGAATATTTGCTTAGGAAATATCCTGTCCGTAGATTCAAAATACGAGAGTTCCCAAGGTTTCGTGGCATGGTACATATCTTACTCATGTGAAGTTCCTCTATGTAGATTTTGCTAAATTTTGTGGAAAATAACTATAGATTCTTTCGTAGAACGATAAATTTCTAGCGCTTCTGGTTCACTAATTTTATTTATTTTATGAACTCAAGTATTAAATCTCTTTCGGACAGTTTTTATCTTCCAGTGTCGTCACTTTAATCATTTGCTTCTTTTTAACATAGTCAAGTTGAGATTTTATTATTGTTGGCGGAAGATTCAGATTAACTTAATACTTTACAAAACCGAGTCCTGAATGAAAGAAACGTAGCCGAGAAATAAGAAAAAAAAATCCAAGATTCAGGGTGTGTAAGAAAAAAATGTAGACTGAGTCTGTATACCTTATCAATCTGCAATGCTGCAGACAAGAGACACGCGACAGTCCATGGAGTATTAGAACTTTTCATGCCATTTTATACGAGAGACTTGTGCAAATAAGAGATAAGTTTTTATCTTCTTTTTTAAAGACTGTTTACTTTTTATCCCAGCTAAATAGAACATTCTATGTCGACTTTTTTTTTGACATACTAATAATATATCTTACGTCATGTAGGAATTTCAAGTTCAAACATTATATTCTTATCTCATCCCAGGAGTGGAATCGAGGATGGAGTCTCAATTTGAAAAGTGTTGCGGCCTGGGTTCTTCATGGGCTTCACAAGGACTACGATGCGAATCCTTCGTGGGACCTGTTACCGGGGTTCCCCAAGTTGAGCAAGGTCTCTGTCTTGAGGCTGTTGATATATGCTGTGTCAGGGCTTATCGAGAGAAGCAATGTCAGTTGGGCAAGAGTAACGCACGAGCTGGAAAAGCATGTCGTTCCAATTCCAAGGACGATAGTGATTATCAGCGTGACTGTTGCGAAGGCTGCAAGCTGGGTAATGCAACTTAAATTATGGTACCTTCTCAGCTATATTCATTAATGTCAGCACATTTGTTCTTACCTTCTTAGGCATCCTAACCGGGTCAATGGGTCAGGGTTGTACGTTCAAGAAATTTAGTTTTGGAAAACCATGGGATCCTGCATTTTTAGAATGCTGTTATGAAGCTGCACCGAGTACTACCATTGACTCAACCAGCGGTAGTACTGATACTACTATGTATACTAGTAGTACCAGTGGCACATCTGCCGTTACCAGCAGAAGTACCTCTGCTACTACCGACTCCTTGACAACGTCCACAACGCCGTTAAATATTCCACCACCTCGTTAGTATATGCTACAGACCTTTTAAATTCATTTTTATATTCATGGACAACTGTTTAAACTGTACTAATGAAGATGTATTGCTTTTACAGCATTTGATGATATTTGTCAACTTATGAAAGGCATGCTCTGCTCGGACATTTGCATTCCGACAGTGGGATCCTTCACCTGTGCATGTCGAGAGGGTTTCACTTTGTTGGAAGATGGAAAAACCTGCAGGCAAGATCTCCCAGTTGACAGATGTAAGGCGGATAATCCTTGTGAACAAAAGTGTACGGATACTGGTGATTCAGTGATCTGTAGCTGTGAGCCAGGGTACGTTTTAGCGAAGGATAAACATTCTTGCGATTTGGAAACCACTACTACTAATCCGTTACAAGTTGAGAATGAGCTGTCGCCTCTCTGTCCATTTGGATACCAGTATAACGCAGTGTCACAAGTCTGCGACGGTATGTCTTCTGTTTTCAATGATTCTGTTACATTCTTGCAAAAGTAGAATTATACTCTGATGCTCTTGCTATAATAATGTCCGCATTCTACTTGTTCGTGAGCCTTTGCGTGATGTCTCGTTATAACTGAAAGTTATGTATATCATTGTTTGTCCTTGTACCTGACGTCTTCCTTAGACATCGATGAGTGTCAAAAGAATGTATGCCCTGGCCGCTGCGAGAACACTATAGGATCATTTGTGTGCTTGACTGGATCATCGACAGACATGCTGCAACATGAAGTTTGTCCTCCTGGTTATCGTTATGAATCAGCGATACGGCGGTGCGCCGGTAAGACTTAATCAGTTCGATAAATCCGACAGTTTTGTCATAAATCCTTCAGGACTGTCAATCTTTTAGACATCGACGAATGTACCGAGTTACCAGATGCTTGTAACAAAGAGACACAGATGTGCGTTAACATCCAGGGTAACTTTACCTGTCACCATCTGGCAAGTGGAAAATCCTGTCCTGCTGGTTTCAAATTCGACGCTATCACCAAAACTTGCGAAGGTTCAGCATTCTTCAGTCTATAAAACATTTACACAAACGATATATCTTTAATCAATATCGTTATTCAGACGTGGACGAATGTACTGAAGGCATTCATGGCTGCTTACCCGAGATAGAGGCTTGTAGAAATACAGACGGAGCTTACGAATGTGACATAAAATGTCAGGGAGGATTCATATTCAGCGTCAACCTTGGTGCCTGTATTGGTGAGTTGCACTTGAAACGGAAACTGCAATGCACGATGGCAACGTTTTCATTTCTTGTATACATATACACATTTCTTGCGAGCCAGTTTTCTTCTGGGATTTAGTCATATAATAGTATTATACCACAGCATGCTGAAAAGAATGCAGTCCCTTCCGGTTCGTTGCCGGACAGGTACTCCTTGCCGAATCGTGCTCGCAATAGTTATTGACCCAGCATGCTTCGCAGATTGTTTTCACTGCATGTAAGTAAAAGCATCGTAATTTTCTGCAAAGTGCAGCTCTGCAGGCTTTAAGCATTTATTTCCAGATGTTGACGAATGCGCTGTCAATGCAACCGAGCTGTGCCCTGGATCAGAGTGCATCAATACCGTCGGAGGATACGAATGTTCTAAGCAAGAACGGCCAAGTATCGAATCTCAATGTCCTGCAGGATATAAACCTACGACGAATCCTACAGAACCTTGTACAGACGTTAATGAATGCAACGAACAGTTGCATTCTTGCGATTCTACTGAACGTTGTGTCAATGAAATTGGCAGCTATAGGTGTGACGCATTATATGTTCGTTTTGAAAATGAATATGACAATGTTTCGAACACGTATAACTCTCATTATAAAGATATGGAAATTGAGCCTACTACTAGCAACGAGGAGGATCAAAATGTTTCCGCTGTGAGACCTATGTGTCTTCCGGGTTACACGTACAACTACAGTACCGAACGATGCGATGGTAGGTAATATCAGAAGTTATTAAAAAATTAAATTGATAGATAATTTTATTATTCGTCATACTTGTAGATATTGACGAATGCCGGACCATCAATAATAATTGCACTGGTCAGTATATGAAATGTAAAAATATACCCGGAACTTTCCGTTGTGAGTGTCAAAGTGGATTTGAATTGAATCTATCAACTTATAAATGTCAAGGTATATTAATTGTGCAATATTAGATATACAATACATTGTAGTCTATCATTCCTCTCTATGAATAACTTCGATTGCAGTATTGTTTTTAAAACATTGTCAGACTCTTTCAAAATTTTGTATTTGATGTTGAAATTAAGGTGACAGTTTTTCCTGTGTTTGTGTATAAGATATTGCAGTTATATGCGATTGAGGTGTATTTAGTATCGCATGACTACTGGTTGGTAGAACATTGTAAAATTTAGAATTCTTTTATTACACTGACTCTTACCCTAGACATAGATGAGTGTGCACGTGGGTTACTGACATGCAGCGCTGGGGAGCGATGTGTCAATTCTATTGGAGGTCATCAGTGTTCTCCAGCATGTCCACCAGGATTACAGCTTGACCCTTTGGACGAGACTATTTGCCGAGACATCGACGAGTGCAGACTTGGTATTCATTCCTGTCCAGCCCAAACTCACGTTTGTGTCAACACAAATGGTTCATACGTCTGCGACGTCGTGACGCCTTGTCGTAATGGTTACATTAGAGATAAAGTATCTGGGGAATGCGTTGACATCGATGAATGTCAAGATGGACCAGGATGTCGGGAACATGAACATTGTCAGAATCTTCCAGGAAGTTATGACTGTTCCCCTTTGTGTGGACCAGGGTGGCTTTTCAATACGCGCACGAAGAGTTGTCAGGACGTTGACGAGTGTCTCTTGGGTCAGCATAATTGTCCACAAGGTACCCACACGTGTTCGAATACGAATGGTTCATTCGCTTGCGTTGCTATACCACCCTGTGAGAATGGATATCGAAGAGCCTTCGACGGAAGCTGTCAGGACGTTGACGAGTGCGTAGAAAATGTTCACAACTGTCTGCTAGCGAACCATCAGTACTGTGTAAATCGAGAAGGTAGTTTCGAGTGCATAACCAGACTACCGGCTTGCGACAAGGGTTACGAGTATTCATTAAGCTCACGACAGTGTGAAGATATTGATGAATGTACTTCAGGCAAACTTAAATGCGACTCGCGGTTAGGAGAGCGATGCGTTAATTTACCAGGAAGTTACAAGTGTGAAAGACCCCATAGAGTCTTTCCACAGCAACAGCCGGCTTGTCCTACCGGATATAAATACCATGCTGGGCAGAGACAGTGTTTCGGTACGTTATAATCGACTCATTTCCCTTTATAGAATTCAATAATGATCTTTTCTATGACTTCTTACAGGATATGTTGCTTGAAATCTATTATCTATAATTGTTAATGCATGTACAATTACGTTCTTCTACTGTGCATCAGGCGTGTTTGGCTTTTGTACATTGTGTCTTATCAGTGTTTAATCTTGCTTCCTCGTGATGATAACAGTTCTTGCATGAATTGTATTTTTGATACGTGGCAATGCAAATATATATAACATTATCGAATTATGAAACAATGATTTCTTGTATTTATTGGTTTTAATGATTAACAGATATCGACGAATGCAAAGCAGATGCACATATATGTGGATCTGAGGTGTGTTATAATCAACCTGGTGGATATTCCTGTGCAAAGGCTCCTATACCAGCTGCCCGTAAACCCAGGAACCGTTGCGCAGCTGGTACGAGATATACAAGAAATGGCTGTATGGATATTGACGAATGCAAGGAGATAGAGGATGCATGTAGTAGTGATGAAAAGTGCATCAATACTGTTGGTAGTTTCTACTGCAGTTGTAAAATAGGTTTCCGTCGTGATAATTTGACGCAAGCCTGTGTCGACATAAATGAATGTCAGCTACCGGAGAATGAATGCTTGCCCTCTCAACGATGCGACAATACTCTGGGCAGTTACACCTGTACACGATTTTTACCATGCGGCACCGGTTACACGTTAAACGTGGCTACTCAGATATGTGAGGATGATGATGAATGCATTCTGGGTACTCACGATTGCCGCGAAGGCTATCATTGTCGGAACACACTGGGATCTTATCGTTGTCATCGCAATACTAGGGTTTCGCAAAATATTCCAGCGAGATCTTACGGTCCTTTTACGACAACAGCCACAACCACTAGAGAACCTGTTTTATGGCGACCTCCTAGTGTTGCACCTAGGCCGGAAATAACATGTCCTTCAGGTTATCAGGCTAGTTCAGGACAGTGTGAAGATATTGATGAGTGCCAACAGACTCCAAATCTCTGCGGAGCATTACGACGTTGTATAAACACCATTGGGTCTTATCATTGTGTCTCCAGGATAATTTGCGGCAATGGTTTCCAAGTCGATTCCAGTGGTTTCCATTGTGTTGATATTGACGAGTGTGCCGATGGTTCCCATGATTGCGGACAAGGACAGACTTGCGAGAATAGACAGGGTGGTTATCTTTGCTCCTGTCCTCCAGGTCATACTATAGGTCCTAATAAGGATTGTGTAGATATTGATGAGTGTAGTATCTATGGAGGAAGCATCTGTAGCGTAAATGGCCAGTGCGAGAATACCATTGGTTCTTACCGATGCAATTGCAAAGAAGGTTTTGAAAGCTTTGGTGCCAATAGCTGTCGAGACGTGGATGAGTGCCGACAAACCCCAGGTCTGTGTCAGCATCTTTGTATCAATGCCTGGGGTAGCTACAAGTGCGCTTGTAGATCTGGTTTCAGACTCAATTTGGATAACAGATCTTGTTCGGATGTTGACGAATGCACGGAATTTAAACAAAACAATATATGTGGCGGAATCTGTGAAAATACTCCTGGTAGTTACGCGTGCAAGTGTCCTGATGGTTATAGACTTGGTCAGGATGATCGATCGTGTCAAGGTAACATATTCAAGGTTTTGAATCTTCTTATTTATTGCTATTTATTTAATAATTGTTTACTATTTATTACAGATATTAATGAGTGTGACGCAGGAAACGTATGCAGGTCTTCGGAAGAGATTTGTCAAAACATTCGAGGCAGCTACCGGTGTAATAAAATAGTGTGTCCATCTGGTTACTATAGGGATAATGAAAGACAAAAGTAATTATTGTATAAATATGCATATTTCACTACCATAATAGTAAATTATTATGTTTTGATTTTAACAATACTTCTATATTCATTCTTTCAGTCGGTGCATTCGACGGTCACACTACTGTCAAAGTGGAGACGAAGTCTGCCTCAGGTTGCCATCTCATTATTCTTACAACTTCCTTTCCATTGTAAGCATGATGCCAATTCCACCGACTGGGCAGTTAGAGCTATTCACAATGCACAGCAATCACTTACCAGGATCAATACTGCAGTTTAGTATGACACTAGTAGATGTCAGAGCACCACCCGGAGTAGTACGGGCTACCGAGTCTTGTTTCAGGCTTCGAAAGCCCAGTCTCTCCCAGGTAATTTTAGTTCTTACCCAGAGTATACAAGGGCCTCAGGAGATTGAGCTTGATCTCAGTATGGAGATTTATCGTAACACGATATTTGCTGGCAGTGTTGTTGCCAAACTACTTATAGTCATCTCGCAGTACGAGTTTTAAGCTAACGCGTATTATATGGAGTATGTCTCCGTGTAACAGTCTTTCTAATATTTGACTTTTTGTATTATACATGTCACATATGTACATGATCCACAAATAGGTTGACGAATCGATATGGTATCTCATCTCTTTTAAAATGTACTTTCACACTGCAGGCAATTACTTAATGTTTTCCAATAAGTTTACAATAATAGTTCTAATTAAAATAATGATTACTAGAATTCACATTTACGAATAGTCAAAAAACTTTTTAGGACATACTAGATGCTCGCATAAGTATAACTAACTTATATGTAAGCAATAAATTTCATATACTTATTTCAATGGCTAGATTTCTTAATTCCAAATACACAGGACTCCACTTTGCATTTGCTATTTATTTAAAACAAATATTTATATTTAATATTATGTGATACATTTGAAAATCAATTATTTTAGTGGTAAAAACACCCACAACAATCCTTTGAAATTTTTATAAAGACCGTCAACCAAGACCATATTTGTATAATATATGTATACAATATAAATATGAAAATGCGTTTTTAATACCTTCATCCAATTTATTGTTGTTTATATTGGTACTGCCGTTACTGATTATATTCGTAGCATTCTTTATAATAATTTCGGAGAAGGAATTTGAGTATCGATAATTCTTTTACCATTGAAATTTTGTTTTTTAAACATGAATTTTTGATCAAGAGTATCATAAAGAGCGTTATAATTACTTCATTTCATATTTCCTTCTTTGTGTAAAATGTATTGAAAATGTTGCCTGAAATATCATCTGCGACAAGACTTCCTTCTTTAGTCAAAATATACTATTTTCTCTTCTCCAGAGATGAGTAGGGAGATGCACAACGCTACGGTTTTAGGCGATACCAAAAGCATGGTGCTAAATCGTAGCGGCGAGGCTAGGAGTAGGATTTCGCGATCATCGTATCCGTTGATAATGCATATCCTGCCGTAGCCGAGGTAAACGTGATCACGAACGTGTAGTCTGGCCTTCATGACTCATATTATGTATTTACCCTTGTTGGGGTCCACGAGTTATAATCAGATATGGAAATAGGGGGAAAAATAAGTAAAAGAATAATGATTGATAAGACCTGTGAAATATGTTTAATGTTTTATTCATATTGTAACGGAAGCAGTCTTCAAACAAATAATAACACGGTAGTGTATATGATTACATGGAATAAGAAGATACATGCCGGCAAGTACGTTCGAGATTCTAATGCGTTAGAATATTGGTAGGAACAGGGCGAGCTGTGGTCCCGATGATGTCGTTTCGTATAATTGAGGATGCTGGAGGATGCTGCCCAGCCCTGAACACACCAAATCCAACGAGCATTCTAATCTCAAACCTGTGACTTGTAGTGTAAATCATGAACGCGTAAGAATGACGCAATGACTGCATATCTCTTCGTACACGTCCCTGAATGTACAGCGAAGCTTATTAGCGTGTAACGTGCGCTTGCTATCCGTGATATTAATACAATGGTATATGTATAACGACACGATATGCATTATGACAAACACACAGAAAAACACAATGTTCCAGAATAATTTATACAATAGGTAGCGATAATAAATGTATCGTCAATTTTTTACATTATTATTTTAGCGATCACGCGACCGCGCACTTGACGCGCGCGGCTCTTCATCTTCTTCTCATTGCTTCTTCCTTTCAAACTATTTTTCGTTCGTCGTATAGTTTCGTTACGTCATCCAGACGCTGAAATTACAAGAAATATTAATTATACTGTGACAAATGCACAGAAGAAGATCGATACAAAGTCGTTACTGTCGATGGTACATAATAGGAGGCTCGGTAATATTACAAATAGGAGACTTACTTTATCGAATAATAATTATCGCGCGGAGTATATTCATTGGCGACTGGTTCAAAGGTCACCGGCACCGGTGACATTGAGTGCGAAGGCTGCATTTGTTTCGCCTTTCTTGCCGATAGCGCGAGCAGAGTACTGACCTACGTCACCGACCGTGCAGGATTTTATACGTATTTCGTATGATTTGTCGCCGTCCGAACTGAAGTGGTACCTGCTGCTGGACTCGTCGATGGGTTTACCATCCTTCAGCCATGTTACTGATAGGACATTAATGTCATCAATTGGTAAACTTTTCTAATACGAGTAATGGTAATTTGTAATTTGCAAGTTATACGATTGACTACCTTTGAGGGGCGCGGATTCAGTCTGGCAGGTGAAGCTAACCATTTCCCCCTCGCTCACGGTTGCCGACTGCGGGAATGTCGTGAACATTGGACTCTTGGGTTCCTCGTTCGGTACTATTTAACAAGAAATATTAAACGTTATTTATTCCTGTATACGAGTAACAGTTCATGCAATAAAAATGTTTGAAGACTCACCGAGGACATTGAGAGTGCAGGAAGAGAAACTCTCTCCCGCGTCGTTGAAGGCTTCGCACGTGTAGGTGCCAGAGTCTTCGGGGAAGATCTCGGCGATATGCAGCTTATAAATGTTAGCTTCACTCGTGTACTGGAAGTCTTTGCTGGGTTTGATCTCCTTGTTATTGTGGAGCCAGATAACGTCAAACTTCTTGGCGCCGATAATGCGACAGCTCAGAATCACAGCCTCACCGTCTTTCACGAATTTGCTTTCCAGGTGATCGACGATCTTTGGTGGTTTGTCGTCGCTCTTCTTCTTTCCCGAGGCATTTTCCATAGCTACAATTTAATCAATTAATACCTCATTCACGTACTAAATCATGTCACATATATGTGTCTACTATATTCGCTTACGTTTAACTGTGAGCTTAGACGAGGTCGTCTTTGTTCCCATGCTGTTTGTTGCTTTACAGATGTACTCGCCCTCGTCTTCAGGGAAGACCTCGTTGATGCGGAGGGTTGCGACACCACCCTTGTACTTGAGATCGACGATTTCAGATGAGCTGAGTGTCTAAAAAATCACATAAGATCTCACTTGAGCATCCAGGATTCAGATATAGACCAGACATTACAATAACAGCACATCGTAGTAATCCCAAATACTGACCTTGCCATTCTTCGACCAAGTAACTTGAGGTTCTGGGTCACCCTCAATCTTCACGGTAAGTTCTAATTGTTCGCCGTCGTTGATGGTCAGGTCTTTCAGCTGTTGCGTGAACACTGGCGCCCTCATTAACGAATCGTCGGGTGGAACTAAACGCAAAAGATAAATTTTTCAGCGTTACAGAGCTTCCGTTCTGTCACATTAAAAATCTTAGAACTTCATGAAATCTTACGGATAAGTTCTTTGGTTGCACTCCTGGAGCGGGATGGACTACCGGTGGTGTCTAATCGGCTTCCATATTTCTTGGCACTTCTCTTATCTGACGAGGAGGATTCATTTACTCTTGAGCTGGACTCAGTGGAGGACTAAAATCAAAATGGCATTGAGCATCCCGGCGCTTTAATGAATATTATTCATTATTGTCGTTCACTAAACCATTACTTTGTATGAGGATGAATTCTGCTTTATGTTGGAGGAGGAGCTGCTAGTGCTGTTGTAGTTACGACTGGAGCTACTTTGGCTGCTTGCATTATAGTTTGAGCTGCTGTATCCAGACTTGTGAACAGTGACGATCGGTGGAGGTGCTGGTTTTATGGGCTGTTCGATATACCTTCGGTCTGGGAAATACAATAACATTTTCAATAATCATGTACAAAATGTGTTCAACACTTTGGATCTTGTACGTGCGAGAACAATTGACGTGAAGATTATTCTGGAAACATGGAGATATCATGTACTCGAAAACACGAGTGTCTCTGTTTCATAATTAAACACATAGTATTAATTTAATTTAATGGACAATGGTAATAAAAGTCGAACACTTCACACGAGGATCCTGTTTCTCAGGCTTGAAATTATGTATCAGTCATGTAGGTAGTTTATAAATCGTGGTCACTTATATTTACATAGGCTGACCAATAATGCCATTTTTATACCTGTTAAGGACATTCCATAAACGAAGATATCTCTGCTCGTAAAGAGATAATTCATATATTTACGTTTTATGAGAATATGCATTCATTATGGTTAATGATATGAGAAAAAAAACATGGAATCCTGAAATATCTTAAAGATAACGCGTCCTGTGGCGTTCTATTAGAGAACATGTATAGACAGCGAACAAGGGATTCTGTCCCAGGACTATACAAGACAAAATGCATCATACTGTTAGTCACTGTATTGAGAAACATGAAAAAGAAAGGAAAAGACAAGTACAAAAGTCAAGTGGGACTTTAAAGAATTTTACTAAGAACAGAGTAGCTACCTCCAGAGTATAAGAGATCATGCGCTAATTTTGCTTGTTGTTCAGTCTCGCCAGTGCCTACAAATAAATCAATACCGGTTAGCCATTCTATACTGATACCTATTGAGCTTCTACCAGCGTCGAAGATCATCTAAATTATTTGTCATCAACAGACAAGCGATAGGCGAAATGGAAAAAGAGTTACACTAAAGTACTGGAAGGAGCAGATGAAGATAGATTAACAATGCTATAAAAATGAAAGAAATAAAAGCCATTGAATAGTCATCTATAAATATGAGAGATACAGTGTGAATCATTGAATTGATTTGAAATAGAATGTGACGAAATACTAGATAAATGAATTACTTACCTTCTACTATAACGACGCAACTGGTTTCATCGGTACCATGGCAATTTGTAGCGACGCAACGATACTTGCCACTGTCCTCAGGTTTACAATCAACTATTTCCATGGTGACGACGCCGTCAGCGTTCGTCATGGCATAATCGTACTTGGACAGTTCATGACGATCTTTGAACCATTTGACAGTTGGTGGTGGTTTGCCACTCAGACAGCAAAGAAGCTTGCAGGTCTGTCTAATCTGCATGACACGAGGACGAAGTAGGAACGTGAAACTAGGTGCACTTTCACTAGTTTCCATCCAGAAGTTGTAGCCGAGAGGCTCGCGTCTACGGACGGGTTGTACTTCAGGCTTGTACTTAGGAATCTCCTTGGGCAATGCTGTGGAATCAAACAAGAATTGCAATAACTTTGTTGAGATAAAACTGAGAAATTCTACAATGTACTTACGTTGGACGTTGAGGAAGACAACCTCTTCTCTGTATCCGTAATGATTTTCAGCACGGATGATGTACTCTCCTCTGTCTTCGAGCTTGACTCTGTTGATGACGAAGGTATAGTCATCACCGGCGTAACGTTTCATGAACTTGACAGATTGCCGGAGTTCCTGGTTATTGTGGTACCAGGTAAGGGTAGGTGTGGCGATAGCGATTACTCGACAAGTGAATCTCACGCTCTGGCCCTCATAAGCAAACGCACTCGTGGGTTTGATGACGAACCTAGGTGCAGCTTGTCTGCGGTCTATTGTCACGGACAAAGATTTAATTATTAAGAATATCCAAGAATAAAATAATTAATATTAGATTCGATAAGGTTAGTCGTTACTCACCAAAGCATGTGTCATGGATCTTATATTTCTCGATAAGGAGTTTCCTGAGGGCGGAGTATTCAGCAAGTCGACCAATGGGTAAAACGTATTTTTCCCAATCATCGTATTTCGCGCGGATCTTGTCGCGGAAGTTGAGGTAGCGACTGCTTTCAATGGGATTGGTACGATGGCTATGATCACCGGTGAGCCAAGAATGTCGCAGACACTCGTGAGCCGTCATGCGCTTCCTGGTGAAGCGAAGTATTGTTATTGAACCCATAATTAATAAAAAAAATTAGATAAAAATTCGATTACGAATTGGAATAATAAAAGTCGTACTCTTTGCTCTTGATGAGGAGCCTCCTGATGAAGTCCTTGCCTTCTTCGGACACATCGCGGAATGCCTCCTCGTCGAAATCCCAGTCACACGCCTTAACGTTCTTCAGGGTTTCGATGTCGTTATCCCCGGCGAACGGAGAAAGACCACTTAACCTACATCGATAGGTTGCAAAAAAAATGAATGAAGGTCGTTGAAATTAAGGTTGAGCAGTTATTACATAGACCAGGTTAGGTCTGTAGTACTGGTAGGTACTTACAAGACATAGGCCAGGACACCGCATGCCCACATATCGGTGTAGAAACCGACAGGCTCACGCTCGACGATCTCTGGAGCAGCAAATTCAGCGGTTCCAGTGCTGATCTTAACAACTTCGTTAGGGTCGAGCTTGGTAGCCAAACCAAAGTCGATGAGCTTGACGTTGGTACTATTACGTGTCTGACACATGATGTTCTCCGGTTTAATGTCGAGGTGGATGATATTTTTCTCGTGCATGTGCTTGACGGCTTCGCAGATCTGGCGCATGTAATTGATCACCTCAGCTTCGGACATGGTGTATCCTTCAGCGGTGATTCTCTCGAAGAGTTCTCCGCCAGAAAGGAACTCGAAAATAAGAACCATCTCGTCGTCATCCTCGAAAGCGTCGTGGAGGTTTATTAATTTGGGATGATGTAGCTGATTCATGATATCTATTTCCTTCCTGATAAGTTCCTTCTCCATCACGTGAGAAACAGGGATGAATTTCGCGGCGAAGATGTTTCCGCTGGACCTTTCGCGACAACGATGGACCACGCCGAAGGCCCCGGTGCCAATCTCCTCGAGGATGTCGTATTTATCGTAAACAGACGTGTGCTTTATCTCAACAGGTTGAGGAACGTATTTGCTGTAAATGTCGAAGACGTACTGGTCGTAATCACGAACTTTCTCGTCGCTGCGTCCACGAATCTTCTTGCCGGTCTCGTCGACTTCGTATTCTTTCTTCTTGAACTCTTTCTTACTGCTGCCTTTGGTTGTGATGATACCAGTAACGTCACTAGCGTCGGAACGTCCATAGACGTTCTCAGCGAACACACGGAACTCGTATTGATGTCCTGGGCTAAGGGCAGTAACAGCGATAGTGCAGAACCTGGTGTTTCCTACGCGGATCCAGCTAGTCATAGGATGTTCACGTTTCTCCACCAGGTAGTTCGTGATGTTACTACCGCCGTCCCAAACAGGTGGTTTCCACGTAAGGGCCAAAGAGTCGTGACCGATATTGTCAACTTGCGGGAACCTTGGTGGATCAGGACGGTCACTGATCTGAATCTTAATGATGGCGGAATCCTGACCAAGATCATTCTCCGCGGTGATACGGTATGGACCTGAGTCCAGTTTGCTACCGTCCCTGATGGTCAGAATGGCGTGACGTTCCTTAACCTCGACAGCGTAGTGACCACCGGATTCGATGGTTTCGCCCTCTCTCACCCAGGTGATCTTGGGTTTCGGGAAACCAGTGAATGGAATCTTGATGACGACATTCTCGCCTTTGTCGAAGAAGGCGGTGTCGCGGAATCTTGGCGGTACGTTGAGTTTGGGAGGTGTCATAATAAAGAGCTCAGCCTTAGTAGACTTGATACCACCCTTGTTCACTGCGCGACACACATACTCGTCAGCATCCTCTCCGAACACGTCGTGAATCACAAGGTTCAGCGTATCTCCTTCGGTGTAGATATGATAACGAGAACCATTAACGATCTCTCGAGCACCCTTGAACCAGGTGACAGTAGGCTTGGGTTTGCCAGTGATGGTACACTGGAAGTGAGCATTGTGATTCTGGATGCAGTTGACATTTCTGAGCGGCTTCACGACTTCCGGTGGTGTCGATTCCTGAGGATCCTTGATCTTCACAGAGGTCGAAGCCTTGGATTCTGGACTGAGACCTGCCTCGTTCTGGGCGAATACTCTGAACTCGTACTGTCGGCCTTCGATCAGATTGCTGATGTTGATCTGGTTGGTAAGACTGATTGAGACATTTACACGCTGCCAGGCCTGACTATCGACCTCGCGTTTGTCCACCCAGTATCCTTGGATGCGAGAACCACCGTCGCTTTCTGGCTTGTCCCAGGAAAGGTTGACGAAGTCGCCACCAATCTCGATAACCTTCGGAGTTCCTGGAGCACTTGGAGGATCGAATGGAGCCTTGGCCTTGATCGGATTGGCACCTTCGAGAGGAGGTCCCATGCCATTATCATTGACAGCCATGACACGGAACAGATATTCCTGACCCTCGGTCAGGCCCTGGACAACAAAGGTCGTGTCCTTGCAGAAGGAAGAGACGATGATCCAGTGAGTATGGCTGACGTCGCGACGCTCCACGACGTAATGGGTGATACGAAGGCCACCATCGTACGTAGGTGGACGCCAGGTAAGGGTGCAGGTGTGCTTATCAATGTCGGAGACATCGAGAGGTCCAATCGGAGGACCTGGCAAACCAGTGATGTAAACATTGAAGGATGCACTGACACTTCCACTATCATTCTTGATCGAAAGGTCATACTGTCCACCATCATCTTTCTTGATGTCCTTGATGAAGATGATGAGGTACTCATCGAAGGCGGTGTACTTGATATGACCGGATTCCTCAATCTTACGACCGTCCTTCGTAAGAGTGACATCCATGGGCTGATCGCCACTGTAATAGATCTTAATCTTGGTATTGTCACCTTCGGGCAAGTAAAGGTCACTCGGCATGCGTTCGATACGCGGAGGAGTGCCAATCCTGAGCCTGGAGGTGGTATTGGCATGACCAAGCGGGTTCGTTGCCTGGCAAGTGTAGTCGCCGTCGTCAGCATCCCAAACTTCGGAGATGACAAGTCTGAAGAGACCTTCTCGCGTTTCAGTTCTGAATCTGCCGCCAACAATGATCTCGCGACCGTTCTTCATCCATCTGGCTGTCGGAATAGGTTTGCCACTAGCCTCGCATTCGAATACGTGGGTCTTTCCAAGAGGGACGCCGACGCTTACTGGAAGTGGACGCAGGAACTCTGGCTTCTTGCCGCCTTCGACTTCGCAGATCTTCACCGGGGTCGTGCAAGAGCTTGGCTCGGATCTTCCTGCAGCATTCACGGCGAATATACGGAATTCGTAGTCCCCACGTTCGATCAGATGCATTACAGTGTATTCGGTATCCATGACGTTGTAATCATTGCACTTAACCCAGAGAGCACCACCCAACTCGCGTTTCTCCACAACGTAGCCAGTGATTCGACTACCACCGTCAGATGCTGGTGCCTCCCATTTGAGGTCGACATAGTTCTTGCCAACCTTGACGACTTGCGGAGTACCTGGTGGTGATGGCACGTTGAACTTGCTCTTGAGCTTGAACTGAGTAGACGGTGGACTTGGTTTGCTGAAACCAGCGGCGTTTTTAGCACGCACTCGGAACTCGTATTCATGTCCACTCAGAAGAGTGTAGCAGACGTAGGTGGTGTCCTTGACCAGGTAATCATTAGCAATACGCCATTGTGCATCTTCGGCTGGGTCTCTGAATTCGATCTTGTAACCCTGGATACGCGATCCACCGTCGGACCTTGGTCTGTCCCAGTTCAAAGTTACGCAGTCGATATCCCAATCCGTGATTCGAGGTTGACCTGGTGGATCTGGCACCGTGAATGGGAACTTTGCCATTATTGGCTCGTCAGCTTCCAGAGGATCGGAAATGCCGTACTGATTTTCGGCACGAACGCGGAAGTTGTACTTGCGGTTTGGTTCTAAACCAATCACGTCGTAGTGGGTGTTTCTGGCAAAGCTGCTGACTTTCACCCAGATCTACAGGAAAGATATTATGATTAGTTTACTCATATTCAAATTATTTGATACCATAATATTATACGAGCTTAAGAACTTACGCCTGAAGGATCCAGTTTCTCCACAATGTAGTTAGTGATTGGTGAGCCACCATCGTCGGTGGGTGGTTTCCACGACAAAGTACAGGTTTCAGGAGTGATGTCACTAATGTCCAAAGGTCCTTGTGGAGGAGATGGCTTGTCTGAAAAATCGAGATTAGCAAAGTTGAGCAAGCCCAGTCTCCAGTACGATGTCGAAAACAACACAGGGTGGATGATACTTACCTACGACGAGGACCTTGCAGGAAGCAGAATCGGTTCCAACAGTATTAGTAAGGTGGATCGTGTAATTTCCAGTGTCAGTTCTCTTAGCCTTTTTGTTGATAAACTGAGAGGCAACGTCACTAGTATCAAACTTAATCCTCTCATCAGTAAGGACATCTTCTCCGTTAATGGTCCAGGTAGGTTTAGGTTTCGGATGGGCCGTGTATGGCACAGTTATGGTGAATGGCTCGCCAGCAATGACAGTCATGTCGCGAATGCTGAGATCGCTGGTAATCTTTGGAGCAGAAGCAGGTGCGCTTGCACGGATGGCGTCAGAGCTTGAACTCCATGGACCCTGACCAGCTGCATTTACAGCAGCCACACGGAACTCATAGTCATGGTTCTCAATGAGGCCACCAACCCTGTAGGTAGTGTCAGGAACATGAGCCTGAGTAGCCTTGACCCATTTATCTTCGCTGAGCAAACGCCTTTCAATGACGTATCCAGTGATCGGTGAGCCGCCATCGTGACGAGGTTTCGTCCAGGTGATGGTGATGCTGTCTTCGGTCGTTTCCACACCACGTGGAGCTCCAGGTGCACCAGGAGGATCAAACGGATGTCTGGCTCTGATCGGGTCGATGGTTGTGGCTGGATCGGATGTTCCGTATTGATTCTCAGCCATTACACGGAATTCATATTCACGACCAATGGTCAGGTTACGTACGCGTACAAATGGAGTAGTGACGTAGCTGCTGACCTATTTGTAGAAGTACAGAAAAATATAAGTATACATTCAAAAATATTGAGATTTAAACTTAACGTAAGTTAGGTTGGGTTATTAAAAGTGAATAATTAATTACCTTTGACCAGGTTGGAGAACGTGGTTCACGCTTCTCAATGACGTAATTCGTGATCTCAGCACCGCCATTGTCTTTGGGTGGATTCCAGTAGAGAGTAAGTGCGTCGCCGCCGAATTCATCGGCACGCAGATTCTCTGGTGGACACGGACGATCCAGGACGCGGACATTGATAGTGGCCGTGTCGAAGCCAGAAGGATTACGCAACTGGAGACGATATTGACCAGCGTCGGATCTCTTAGAGTTCTTGACGACAAGACTGGCGTAGTCGTCGGCAAGCTGTTGATGAACTCTAGAGTCGGATTCGTCCTTGACCACGTCGTTAGCGAACCAGGTGGCTGTCGGTTTCGGGAAGCCGATATAGGGTACGTGAATTGAGAAGTCTTCTCCGGCACGTACAGTGATGTCGCGCACGCCGCCAAGGTCCATAACAGGTTTATTAGGTTGTTCCTCGATAACGATGGGGAGGCTTGGTTTGCTTGGGTCACTGTTACCCACGTCATTTACAGCTATTACACGGAACAGGTATTCCTCGCCTTCCTTCAACTTAGGCACCGTGTATACATTGGTCGGTACTGGTGCTCCATTTACATCTGACCAATCACTGTCGCCCTTGGCCTTCTTCTGGATTAAGTATCCTCTGATCTTGGCACCGCCATCGTTGCGTGGTGGCCTCCAAGACAAGGTCACAGAGTCCTTGGTGATACGATCCGCCTTAGGTGGTTCCGGAGCATCCGGACGCACTAAGAATTAAATGAACCATTTATAAGTTAATAATGCTGAAGAGCCGACCTAATGTAATCTAATTAGGATTTCGAGAACTTACGACGCTGGTGTCCGGCAGTGATGGGTTCGGTGGGTTTGCTGGGTTTTCCAGGACCTGCCTCGTTGACGGCAACCACCCTGAACTCATATCTGGATCCTTCATGAAGATCTTGAACCGTGAAGGAGGTATTTGGCGTGGGATAATTGTTCACCTTCAGCCATTCACCACCACGCTCACGTTTCTCGACATAGTAGCCTGACAAACAAACAAAGAAATTAACGTGTACGTTAAATTAAAAAGTGTATTAATAAATTTAATAATGACTGTTACCAGTGATAGGCTTTCCACCAGTGTAGATTGGTGGATTCCATTGCAGACTGCAACTATTAGGCGTGTAACCAAGAATCTCAGGTTGACTTGGTGCATCTGGAGGATCGAACGGACTCTTGGCGACGACAGGTTTGCCGTCGAGAGGTTCAGAAACGCCATACATATTCTCAGCGCGAACTCTGAAGACATATCTACGACCTTCTGTAAGTCCCTTGGCAGTGAAATTGGTCGTAGCACAGTAACCAGGTACTTGGCGCCAGTTATCTGCACCATAATCGGAGACCTCAACAATATAATTGGTGATATCGGATCCTCCATCATCGCTTGGCGGACTCCAGGATAGGGAAACAGTCTCCTGCGTGGTAGCAGTATACTGCAATGGACCTCTTGGTGGACCAGGTTTGTCCACAACGATAACCTCTATATCGGCAGAGTCTTTTCCATACTCGTTCTTCGCGGTGACTGTGTACTTGCCGCCATCATCCCTGACGGATTTCTCGATCAGCAGCACCGTGTGGTCGCTCTTTGTTTCAGTCTGGATATAATTAATAATTATAAATTCGAATTCTTATTACTATATATCTGGGCTCTAGAAAGAATTTACTTACGGATACCCGAAGAGTTTCTGTAAGCCTGGTGGAATTTTTGGTCCAGTCAACGGTCGGTGTTGGAGCCCCAGAGAGAGGAATGTTAATATTAATCGGTTCACCAGCCCTAACCTTGATCTTGCGACCAATAAGAGCATCCAGGTAAAGCTTGGGCTTCTCCTTCATCGGCTTAGCCGTGAAGACGGATGAAGTGTCACTAGGTTTGCCAGCACCAGCTGCGTTAATGGCTGACACTCGGTATTCGTATTGATGTCCTTCGGTTACATGGTCGTCGTAGTATTCATTGTTCCTGACTGGTTCCTTATTGACCTTTATCCAGCGACCGGTAGCTCTGTCACGACGCTCGACGTCGTAACCAATGATTGGAGACCCTCCGTTGCTGATTGGTGGAGACCACTTGATCTTGATGTGATCTTTATCAGCATCGACGCATTCAGGCTTACCAGGTTGTCCAGGTACCACTGTAATGAAACAGTAAAATGATTTTTATAAGTAAGACGATCAAATAGAAAATTACTTCCTAAGAATTATTGGAATTGCATGGAATTAGAAACTCACCAAATTGATTTTTAGCGACAACTGGACGATCAGTGTTCAGTGGATCGGAACGACCTTGAAGATTTTCAGCAGACACACGGAATTCATATTTGGTGCCTTCAAGGAGCCTGGGTACAGTAGCATGATTATACTTCGGGTTGACATAGGT
Source organism: Trachelus tabidus (assembly GCA_030142655.1). Classification (NCBI taxonomy): domain Eukaryota; kingdom Metazoa; phylum Arthropoda; class Insecta; order Hymenoptera; family Cephidae; genus Trachelus; species Trachelus tabidus. The sequence continues at coordinate 1,199,670 of JARQTI010000723.1, forward strand.
AACAGCTGGTACCCAACCACCACCATGCGTAAGGTCACGTTTCTCGATGACGTAGCCAGTGATTTCACTGCCTCCATTATCCTTAGGTGGTTTCCAGGATAGAGTGACGGATTGGTTTGTGATTTCTTCATATTGCAGAGGACCTTCTGGTGGTCCGGGTCTATCTAGGACAATAAGCTGGAAGCTACCTTCGTCGCTTCCACTGCTGTTCTTCAGCGCCAAATGGTATATTCCGGAATCGGATCTCTTGGCGTTAACCGTGTGGACGATGGTGTGATAACCAATGGAAGTAACGGTGGTCCTTTCGTCGGTAACCAAGTTTTTGCTACCTACTGTCCAGTTAACCTCAGGGGTAGGTTCACCCACGAAGTCGATATCCACATGGAATATAAGACCAGCCTTGATACGAATGTCCTGAAGAGGTGTCTTTATCTTAGGTGCGAGATACCGTGCCTTGGCAGTCACGAGATCACTAGGTTCAGATGGTTCGGACTGTCCAGCAGCGTTCACTGCGATAACGCGGAACTCGTATTCCTGACCCTCGGTCAGATCGGGAACGGTTGCTTTGTTCTGACCTGATGGAACGTGAACAGCGTTTACCCAATATGGATTGCCCTTTTCTTTCTTTTGAATAATGTACCCGGTGATCGGTGAACCACCATCGTTCTTTGGAGGGGTCCAGTCGAGGTCCACGTGATCCTTGTCCCAGTCGGTAACGCGAGGTTTGCCAGGTGCATCGGGTTCATCGAACTCGTTCTTGGCGATGATGCTCTTGCTCGTCTCCAGAGGCTCGGATTCGCCGATATTGTTCACAGCTTTGACGCGGAAAAGATATTCCTTGCGGTGGACCAATCGAGTCACCTCGTGATTCAGTAGGAAGCTCATGCCAGCATCCGACCATGTTCCTCGAGATAGATCCATCTTCTCAATGACGTAGTGGAGAATGGGGCTACCACCATCGTCGAGAGGAACTCTCCAAGATAAGTGACAACTCTCCTTCGTGATGCCGCTGACGTCGAGAGGTTTCTCTGGAGGTCCGGGTTTGTCCAAGACTGTCACTGTTGCGCTCGCACTGCAACTACCCAAGTCGTTTTCCAGGGTGAGAGTATAGCGTCCGCCGTCAGAGCGAACGGAGAAAGGAATTTCGAAGCTCGTGTAAGTATTGCTAGTATAAATCTCGTGACGTGTGTCGGGTTGGACTGGGGTACCATTGATGGTCCATTTGGCAGTAGGCTTTGGAGAAGCCTCGATGGGGATGTTGTAGCTGATCTTCTGTCCAGCACGGACAACCAAATCTCCGAGAAGATGTTTGTCGAAGGTAGGTGCCAAGAAGCGAGGCTTAGCGACTATCGGTGCAGAAGCCTCCGAAGGTTCACCGGGTCCTCCCTTGTTTACAGCAATCACCCTGAATTCATATTCCTGGCCTTCGGTCAAGTCGGGTACAGTACCTTTGGTCTGGTTTCCAGGTATCTCAACAGCCTTCTCCCACTGTCCATACCTTGGTCTCTTTTCGATAATGTAACCAGTGATCGGAGATCCTCCATCTTTCTTAGGAGGAGCCCATTCCAGGTCAACGTGATCTTTGTCCCAGTCGGTAGCGACTGGTGCACCAGGTTTGTCTGGTTTGCCATATGGATCCTTGGCCGTGATAGCCTCTATACCAGTTAATGGAGCAGATTCACCCTGTTTGTTGACAGCGCGTACTCTGAAGTTATAGTCGTGACCTTCGATGAGGTGGTCGACCCTGGCATGGGTGGAAGCAACTTCTGCGACAGGTACCCATCGCATGCTCTCAGTGTCCATCTTCTCGACGGTGTAAAACTGGATCTCTGAACCGCCATCGTCCTTTGGTGGCCTCCAGGCTATGCTGCATCCGTTCTTGGTAATGTTGTCAATCTTGAGTGGACCTTCTGGTGGTGATGGAACGTCCAGGACAGTCACATTGAGGGTAGCCGTGTCCCTACCGTTGATGTTCTTCGCGGTAAGAGTATAGACTCCAGAATCGGAGCGTTTGGCTTCCACGATCTTGACTTTGGTGTTGTAGTCTTCGTTTATGATCCTAATACGGTCGCTAGCAAGGATCGTATCACCTTTGAGAGACCACTCCTTGGATGGAGGAGGTTCACCAATGACGGGAACGTCAAAGTCGAAGAATCCTCCGGCTTTCACTTTCACGTCAAGCATGTACTTGCGGTCGATCTTTGGCGGCAGATTCTTGGGTCGCGCAATATGTGGTTTAGTAGCGTCCGAAGGTTCACCAGGTCCAGCCTTGTTTACCGCTCTCACACGGAACTCATACTGAGTGCCTTCAATCAAATCAGGTACCTTACCACGGTTGACGTCGCCCTCGACCTCGGCACATTTCTCCCAGTCCGGGCTGTATTTGTCGCGCTTCTCAATGATATAACCACTAATAGGTGAGCCCCCATCTTCCGTAGGTCTATCCCACTGCAGCTCAACAAAGTCGGTGTCGTAGTCACGAATTTCTGGAGTACCAGGTTTGCCGGGTTCATCAAATGGATTCTTGGCTTCGATACTCTGGCTGGTAGTGAGTGGCTCAGATTTGCCTTGCTTGTTGACGGCACGAACACGGAACTTGTATTTATGTCCAGGAATCAAACCGTCGACATCTAGATGGGTCTGAGGTCCATCGGTTTCTCCAGCAGGTAGCCATCTTCCGGAAGCTTCGTCCATCTTCTCGACGATGTACTTCTCGACCGGTTGGCCACCGTCATCTTCAGGAGGTTTCCATGAGAGCTTGCATCCCTCAGCGTGGACGTCTGAGACCTTGAGTGGTCCCTGAGGCGGGCTGGGCTTATCCAGCACGATAACATTAACGTAAGCGACGTCCTTACCGTTGACGTTCTCGGCGGTTACGGTATACTTGCCAGATTCAGCACGAGTAGCCATTCTGACATTGAGACTGGTATTATACTCGACGTGCTTAACCTTGACACGCTCAGAGGAACTAACTTCCCTGGTGCCAAGCAACCACTTAGTTGTAGGTGCCGGTTCACCAGTGACTCTTACGTCGAAACCGAAGTTCTGTCCAGCCTTGATCTTCACCTCGATGAGGTTTGTGCGGTCAATCTTTGGAGCCTGGTTGCGTGGTTTGGCAATGATGGTCGGGGTAGCATCCGATGGTTCACCAGGTCCAGCCTTATTAACTGCTCTAACACGGAATTCATAGGGCTGACCTTCGATCAGGTCAGGTACCGTTGCCTTGGTTTGGTCAGCTGGTACTTCCAAAGCTTTTTCCCATTGACCATATTTGTCTTTCTTCTCGACAATATAACCTGTTATTGGTGAACCACCATCGGAGATGGGTGGAGTCCACTTGAGGTCAACATGATCTTTGTCCCAATCCGTAGCTTGAAGATTTCCTGGCTTACCAGGCTCATCTATAATAAGCAAGTAATAAATTATGATATTATTATTAGTGAAAAGTACTCCTTAATGCAACTTCAGTAGTTTATTTTTTGTCAGATCTTTACCAAACGGATTCTTCGCGATGATGGTCTCTTCCGCGACCAAAGGTTCGGACTCGCCTTCAGCATTAACAGCAGCAACACGGAATTTGTACTCCTTGCCAGGTGTCAGGCCGGCGACTTCGACATCTGAAAAATGATAAAAACACATAAGCATTCAAACTCAAATATAAATAATGAAACCTCGTAAGTGCTACTTTATGGTGTACATACTTGGTTCGGTGGATCTTGCACAGGGTATCCAGCATCCGGTTTCTGGGTCCATCTTATCAACTTGGTAATATTCAATGGGAGTGCCACCATCATCTTTAGGACGCTTCCACTTGAGTTTGCAGCCTTCCTTATGAACGTCGGATATTTGAAGAGGTCCTTCTGGTGCAGTAGGTTTGTCAGTCACAGTGACTTTGATCGTAACGGTATCCTTTCCGGAGTTGTTGGTGGCGGTGACGATGTATTCGCCACTATCACCACGTGCAACGGGACGGATCACAAATTTGGTATTGTAATCAATATTATCAATCTGAATATTCTTTCCAGAGTGCAATGGAATCGCACCGTAGCGCCACTCGATGCTTGGTGGAGGTTCACCAATGACGTTAGCATCGAATTTAAGAGTGGCACCCGCAGATAGTGTAACGTCACGCAAATTGCGTCGGTCAATCTTCGGAGCCAAAAAGCGTGGCTTGGCAGTAAAGGTCTTACTAGCCTCCCCTGGCTCCGATTGACCGGCCTTGTTCAGAGCGATCACGCGGAACTGATAATCATTTCCTTCAATCAATCCATGAATCAAAGCTTGAGGAGTGGCGGTGTTGGTCTCCAGAGCTTTTTCCCACATGGAGCTATACTTGTCCTTCTTCTCGATGATGTACCCAGTGATTGGTGAGCCGCCATCACTGACTGGTTCCTTCCAGATCAAGTCAACCTGGTTAGCAGTCCAGTCTGTTGGTTCTGGAGCTCCTGGTGCACTTGGTACAGCTGTACAAAGATATTCATAAATTAAATGAAGATCCAAAATTAAATATGACATACATATGTGAGTATAGAAAACACTTACTGAAGGGGTCCTTGGCGATGATGGATCCGAAGGTCTCCAGTGGTTCGGACTCACCCTCCTTGTTCAGAGCCTTTACTCTGAATTTATATTCATGACCAGGTATCAAACCATCTACCTTCATCTCGGGATTGGTGGTCTTGCCCACCGGAAGCCAGACTCCTGTATCCGGATCGAATTTCTCAACCAGGTAACCTTCGAGAGGTTCGCCTCCATCGTCCTTAGGTTTCTTCCACTTGAGGGTGCATCCATCCTTGTGGATGTCGGATACTTCCAGTGGTCCTTCAGGCTTGCTAGGCTTAGCTAGTGGATAAAGAAATTGGAACGTGTTATTTTTGACAGTCCGACAGACAGACTTATTACAGTCCAGTGCGCATAAATATTGAGTTCTGTACTTACAGACGACAGTCACTTCGACCTCAGCAGTGTCGGAGCCGTACTGATTGACAGCAGTGATTTTATAAACACCGGAATCCTTGCGTTCAGGTTTGTCATTGAAGAATTTGGTATTGTAAGGAACATTTTCCACTCTACGGTAGCTGGTCTGCTGGATACTCTTATTGTTTATAACCCAGGTGACGTCGGGTGCAGGTTCACCAATAACTTTGACATCAAAGTGGAAAGATTCACCCTCACGAACAGTAAGGTCGCGCAGGTTCTTCCTATCGATCTTCGGCGGCACTAAAATTGAAACGAATTATTTTAATTATGTTTTAAGAATGCAAGTAATTGATAGTTAAATCTAAAGTGAGACACATACGTCTTCGACATTTCGCAACGACAGATTTGCTAGCATCGGAAGGTTCACCAGGTCCAGCAGCATTGACAGCCTTAACACGGAATTCGTACTCAACACCCTCGTCAAGATTATCAGCCCGACCCTTGCACTCGGGTCCACTGATCTCTGCAGCCTTGAACCAACGTGGAGAACCTTTCTCGCGTTTTTCGATCACATAACCAGTGATTGGAGATCCACCGTCCTTAGCAGGTGGAGTCCATCTGAGGTCAACGTGATCCTTGTCCCAGTCAGTAGCCTCCGGGCGTCCAGGTGCACCGGGTTCGTCTATATAAAAAAGAGATAGATGAGTTCACATTCGTTAAAGAATTTTGTGCGGAATAAAAATGGGGGAAATGATTTTTTACCGAATGGATTCTTGGCGATGATGCCATGTTCAGTCTCTAGGGGTTCGGACTCGCCCTCAGCATTCACAGCCGCCACCCTGAACTTGTATTCCTGCCCAGGTACGAGATTTTCTATCTCCATATTGGGTTCCTTAGTGCGTCCTACAGGAATCCATCTTCCAGACTCGGTATCCATCTTCTCCACGACATAATGGTCGATCGGAGCACCACCATCGTCCAAAGGAGGATTCCACCTGAGCTTGCAGCCTTCCTTGTGTACATCGGAGACCTTAAGCGGTCCTTCCGGTGTGCCAGGTTTATCTAAGACAATGATCTCAATAGAGGCCTCATCCTTTCCAGAGCCATTTTCCGCCTTAAGAGTGAGGGTACCACAGTGGGCCCTAGTGGCTGAAGAGACAACGAACTTGGTCTTGTAGTCCTCTACCTCAATGGTCAAGCCGTCGCTGGACTCCTGCTTGGCCTTATTCAAGAACCAAGTCTTACTTGGAGGAGGTTCACCACTGACTTTAACATCCAGGCGAATATGATTTCCAGCTTTGATTGTAAGGTCTTTGAGAGTACTGCGATCGATCTTAGGTGCAGCATAACGATCCTTGGCCAAGAGGGTGTCACTGGCTTCACTAGGTTTACTCTCTCCACCCTTATTAACCGCCTTTACACGGAACTGATATTTCTGACCTTCAATGAGGTCAGCGACTTTACCCTCTGTTTTGCTTCCAGGAACTTCAGCGGCCTTCTGCCACTTTCCATATTGGTCCTTCTTTTCGATGATATACTTCTCAATAGGTGCGCCACCGTTGTCCTTTGGCGCTGTCCATTTTAGATCCACGTGGTTTCTGTCCCAGTCTTTGAGTTCTGGTTTACCAGGAGCGTCCGGTGCAGAATACGGATTCTTAGCAGTGGTTGGAATAGTTGTCTCCAAAGGTTCGGACTCTCCCTCGTTATTAACGGCCTTCACTCGGAACTGATAATCCTTGCCCTCGTTCAGACCGCTAACGTCCGCTTCTGGTGTCTTACTGGTACCACATGGCACCCAGCGACCGGTATCAGTATCCATACGTTCAATGAGATAATGATCTACAGGTTCACCACCATCATCCTCTGGTTTATCCCATTTTAGTTTGCATCCATCTGCAGTCACATCGGACACTTGCAGTGGTCCCTTTGGCTTGCTAGGTTTGCTCAACACCTGAACATAAATAATATAATATAGATATAAACAAAATTACCTTAGTAGAAAATAACTAGTTATTATTTTGTACCTGTAGCTCAACATCGACCTGGTCAGTTCCACTGTCATTCTGAGCAATAACAGTGTAGGTACCAGTATCAATCCTCTTCAATTTACTGAAGGTGAAGGTGGTGTGGTAATCTTCATTCTCAATCTTCAATCGATCCATGGACTTAAGAATCGTATCTTTGAGTTTCCACGTGACCTTAGGTGCAGGTTCACCCTTAATGTCAGCTTCTATTCTGAGCATCTGTCCCACCCGCATCACCTTCTTTTGGAGATTCTTACGGTCGATGCGTGGAGCAACTGTTTAAGGAGAAGCGATTTATCGTAATGGTATAATTATTAAAAACATTATATACTCCGTTTGTAGAAATAAGAAACCGTATACTCACGGAATCGTGGTTTGGCGACAACACTCTTTGAAGTGTCACTAGGATCTCCAGGTCCAGCTTTGTTAACAGCAACGATACGGAACTCGTACTCATGTCCTTCTTCGATACCATCGGTAACCTTAGCCGCGGTACGATCTCCAGGAACCTTAGCAGCGTCAACCCACTGTCTGCCCTCTTTGTCGCGCATCTGTACGATGTACTTTTCAATTGGAGCACCTCCATCATCGACAGGTGGAGTCCACTCGAGATCCACGAAGTCTTTGTCCCAGTTTTTGAGTTCAGGACGACCAGGTTTTCCAGGTTCATCTGCAAGAGTCACGAGGATAATGAATTTGTAGAACTGATAAACATAGATAAATCTATCCGTGTATATGTTTCAAAATAATACCGAAGGGATTCTTGGCGATAATGGACTTGTCTGCCTCAAGATCTTCAGATTCGCCTTCCTTGTTGACTGCCTTCACTCGGAATTTGTAAGGTTTGCCTTCCTGAAGTCCGGTGATGTTTGCTTCAGGTTCCGTGGACTTACCACAGGGTACCCATTGTCCGGATAGAGGATCAAGTTTTTCAATTTCATAATACTCCACAGGAGTACCACCATCGTCCTCCGGTTTCTTCCATTTAAGCTTGCACCCATGTTTGGTAACGTCGGATACTTCCAATGGACCCTTTGGCTTGCTTGGTTTGCCAAGAACAGTGATTTCAACCTCGGCTGTATCTTCGCCGACCTCGTTCTTGGCCGTGACAACGTATTTGCCAGTGATTTCGCGCTTCGCCTTCAAGATGAAGAATTTGGTATTGTAATCCACATTGTCAATGCGGATGACATTATCGGAGACGACTTCCTTGTCCTTGAAAGTCCAGGTAACAGTAGGTGCTGGTTCGCCGATAATGTTGACATCAAGGGTCAACGTAAGACCAGCCTTAACGGTTACGGGTTGAAGGTTGGTACGATCGATGTATGGTTTCACTGCAATTGAATCCGTCGTTTAATAAATAGATGATGAGTAACTGATTAAAAGGATCATTATTTTAATTAACTGTTAATACTCACGGTAACGGGCCTTGGCAGTATGCGGATTGGTAGCTTCACTAGGTTCTCCAGGACCAGCTTTGTTGACAGCCTTCACACGGAATTGGTACTGATTGCCTTCTTGAAGTTTAGGTACGATACCATTACAGGTAGGACCTTCAATTTCAGCAGCTTTTACGAAATTTGTACCGAACTTGTCCTTCATTTCAATGATGTATCCAGTGATCGGTGCACCACCATCCCTAATGGGCGGTTCCCACTTAAGTTTGACCATGTTCTCCGACCAGTCTACAATTTCCGGTAGACCTGGTGCTGATGGTGCATCTATAGAATCCACAAAGTCACCATTAAAGCAATGAAAGAATCCATGAAGTAACCATTAAAACAAGCAACTCAATGATGTAGAAATAGATAGCCTACCGTATGGGTTCTTTGCCAAGATGGCGGTGTCTGTCTGTAATGGCTCAGATTCACCCTCTTCATTGACAGCCTTGACACGGAATTCATATTTCTTGCCAGGTTCCAGACCAGTGATGGTATGTTCGGTCTTTTCAGGATCAACAAAACCAGCAGGTACCCAACGACCAGTCGTGGTATCCATCTTCTCGACGATGTAACTGCTCAATGGTAGACCACCATCATCCTTAGGTTTCTTCCACTTGAGCTTGCAACCTTCCTTGTGGACGTCAGTTACTTCCAGAGGTCCTTCAGGTTTACTGGGCTTGTCTATAAGATATAAAGATATTTCAATTGTTACGTTAAAAATTCAAATTTATGTATAGGACTTCCTAGTGATATGAATACTGACCAAGGATAATAATTTCTACGTCGGCCTCATCCTGACCAGAATCATTGACGGCCTTGATGGTATATTTGCCAGTAGCTTTGCGGCTAGTATTTGAAAGTTGAATCTTGGTGTTATAGTCCTCGTTGTCAATTTTGACATTGGCACTTGTTTCAAGGACTTTTCCAGCAAAGCTCCAGGTGATGGTTGGAGGTGGTTCACCCTTAACGTCAACGTCCAACTTCACCAATTGACCAGCTCTTACCTTAACCGTCTGAAGTTTTTCGCGGTTAATGTGTGGCTTGACTGTTCAAGTAAACACAAAAAAATGTTACTTTCCTCATAAAATTATATTTATATTTATCTCAAGTTTATAATACTCACGGAATCGAGCCTTGGCAACATGCGGTTTGGTTGGATCACTAGGTTCAGATGTTCCAGCCTTATTAACAGCTCTTACGCGGAATTGGTAAGTAGAACCTTCCTTAAGACCAGGGATACGTGCTTTTGGATTCGGGGAGTCTGTCACTAAAGCTTCCTCCCAGTGATGGGTGAATTTCTCTTTCTTCTCAATAACATAACCAGTAATTGGTGCTCCGCCATTGTTTTTCGGTGGTTCCCATTTGAGATCCACACGATCCACATCCCAGTCCTCGAATTCAGGTGTTCCTGGCTTGCTCGAGATATCTGTGAGAAGTATCGTTAATATCGATCAACTATGTATTAGGAAAAATAAGAAATAAAATAAGAGTAACAGAAAGTGATTGATACCATAAGGATTCTTGGCGACAATGACACCATCGGTTGTCAATGGTTCGGATTCTCCTTCCTCGTTCAGTGCCTTCACTCTGAACTCGTACTCATGGCCATCCTGAAGACCCTTGATTTCCATCTCTGGTTCTGTAGTACGTCCAACAGGAACCCAACGGCCAGTAGCTTTGTCGAGCTTCTCAACCAGATATCCGGTGATGGGTTTACCGCCATCGTCTTCAGGTTTCTCCCACTTGACTTTACATCCATTTTTGGTGATGTCCGATACTTTCAAAGGACCCTTTGGTTTTCCAGGTGCAGCTACAAAAGACGTAGACATATCAATTATTTATTCACCTTAAGACCAAAATTCAAGGAATATATAATACTTACAAAGAACAGTGACTTCAACTTCCGCCTCGTCCTCACCGTGAGCATTCACTGCCCGAATTTTCCAGACACCAGTGTTCTTTCTGACAGAGTCTGTAATGCTGATTTTAGTGTTGTAATCAACATTAACGATTTCAATATTTCCACCGGACTTGACTTCAGTATTCGCGTGAATCCAGGTAAGCTCTGGAGGTGGTTCACCACGTACATCAACATCGTACTTGATAGGCTTGCCAGCCCTGACAATAATCGGTTTCAAGTTCGTGCGGTCAATCCTTGGTTTAACTGTAAGAAAGAATCATATAGCTTTCAGTGAAATCAGTCATTAATAATCAGTAACAATAAAAAAAATATTCAGACACTTACGTGCTTTGTGTTTGCAGATCTGCATCTTGGATGCATCAGATGGTGGCGAAGGTCCAGCCTTGTTCACAGCGATAACCCTGAATTGATATTCTCCACGTTCTTTAAGATCAGGTACTTTAGCCGCCAATTCATTTCCGGGAACCTCGATAGCTTTCTCCCAATCAGGCTTGTACCGATCTTTCTTCTCAATTATGTACTTTTCAATCGGAGCACCTCCATCGTGTTCGGGTGCAGTCCATTTAAGACTGACGGATTCGTTATCGTAATCGGTGATTTCAGGAGTTCCGGGCTTAAGTGGCTCATCTATAGGATCACATCGTGCGACTTGGATACTAGTACTCTAAAGATTACTATTTATTATAATTTTAGTTAGACTTACCGTAAGGATTCTTGGCGATGATTCCCCGCTCGCTCTCGAGCGGCTCCGAGTCACCTTCATCATTAATGGCAGTCACTCGGAATTTGTATTCGCTTCCAGGATTCAATCCAGTAATATCCAATTCAGTGTTTGGAGAATTTCCAGGTATCTTGCCAACCCTGACCCATTTTCCTGTCTTTGTGTCCATCTTTTCCACCTCATACTCTTTGATCGGGGATCCACCGTCGTCTTCTGGTTTCTCCCATTTGACTTTGGCGGTAGTGTTTGTCACATCGGACACTACCAATGGTCCTTTGGGTGCGCTTGGTTTTCCTGAAAATTTAGAAAAATTTTCACGTTAACTTTGTGCTTCTTACCTAAATTGTAGATAATGCTAAAGAGTACTTACCGAGGACAGTAAGCTCAACAGTTTCTTCGTCCTTGCCATTAACATTTTCAGCTATTAGAGTGTATTTTCCGGTATCTTTCCTGACTGCGTTAATGATCGTGAAATCAGTATGATAGTCAACATTCTCAATCTTAATGCGTTCAGTATTTGTCAAGGGGATGTTGTCTCTCCAGACCCACTTAAGTTCAGGAGCAGGTTCGCCGCTTACGTCAACTGCCCACTTATGAGTACGTCCAGCCTTGATTATAATAGACTTCAACGTGCTACGGTCGATTCTTGGTTTCACTAAAAAATTATAGAAAAGATAATTTTATATCTTCCTATCTCACGAGGCACATACTGATATAATAAATAATTTTAGACTTACGGTTTTTGTGTTTGCAGAGATGGTTGTCAGTAGCCTCACTAGGTTCGGATGGACCAGCCTTATTATGAGCTCTGACACGGAATTGGTAAATCATCTTCTCCTTGAGACCTTCGACCTTAGCCTCAGGAGTAGGATCAGAAGTCTTGGCGACTTCGATCCAATCAGGTGAAAATTTGTCCTTCATCTCCACGGTGTAATGGGTTATTGGACGACCTCCATCGTTTTCAGGCTTGATCCACTTCAGGGATACGCTGACATTGTCGTAGTCAAATATTTCAGGTTTGCTAGGCTTGCCAGGCTCATCTGATAAAAATAATTAAAGGTTATTAATACAATACATAATTGTGTATCATTTTAGAGGAAATCGTCCTCACCATATGGATTCTTAGCAACGATGGCCTCGTCGGTTTCAAGAGGCTCGGATTCGCCTTCCTTGTTAACAGCCTTGACACGGAACTTGTACTTCTTTTTGGGAGTCAAACCCTGGAATGTGAAGGAGTCCTCGTTAGGACCCACTTCTCCTGCCGGAATCCACCGTCCGGTGTCCATGTCCATCTTCTCCAGTACGTATCCTGTGAGGTCGGAGCCACCATTATCCGCGGGTTTCTGCCATTTAACTTTGACATGATCAGAGCGAACTTCCTCGACCTTGAGTGGACCAGTTGGCGATGCTGGTTTGTCTGTAAGAAACAATCAAACGAGTTACGGCATGTTATTTATGACGTATTAATGTTAAAATTGAATGTTTAACGAATACTTACCGAGTACTACAACGTCAGCTATACTTTCACAAGTACCAGAGCCGTTTGTCAGTACCAATTTGTATTTTCCAGAATCAGGCCTGGTTGTCTTCCTTACAGTAAGAACAGTATTCCGTTCATACTTGTCAATGGTGAGTCTCTCGGCAGCATCTTGAACGAGTTCTTTTGCTCCCAGGAACCAGTGTACCTCAGGTTCGGGTTCACCACCATACTTGATGTCGTACTTGATGACTTGTCCCTTTTTGACAATCAGATTCGTCAATTGATCGCCAATGATGTATGGTTTCACGAAGCGAGATTTGGCAATTATGGGTTTGGTAGCATCGGATGGTTCACCAGGTCCAGCCTTGTTTACAGCCCGGATGCGGAACTCATATTGAGTTCCCTCCTTAAGTCCATCGATGGTAGCTTGAGTGACGTCGCCCTCGATTTCTTTACCTTTGACCCATTCCTTGCCGAACTTCTCTTTGTACTCAATAATGTAACCCGTGATGGGTGCACCGCCATCGTTCTCGGGTTTGGTCCACTTCAGATCTGCATGATCCTTGTCCCAGTCCGTGACCTCCACGTTTCCAGGTTTTCCAGGTTCGTCTGAATATTAGAAGTTTATTAGAAAAAATGTCCTTTCAATAATTTGAGAGTGAAAAACGATTAACGAAATTTCATCTTACCCCAAGGATCTTTAGCCAAGACTGGTTTGGCGAATAGTGCTGGCTCGCTGGAGCCAAGTTTGTTAACGGCACGGATGCGAAATTTGTACTCCTTTTTAGGGATAAGGTCTTCCACCTTGTAGACGTACTTCTCTCCAGGCTTGACCTCACCTACGTTATCCCATTGCGACTTGAGGCTCATATCCAAACGCTCGATTACATACATGGTGATCGGAGAACCACCATCGTCCTTCGAAGGTTTGAACGAAACCACGCAAGAGGTCTGGAAGATGTCAGTGACATTGACATCATTTGGTGGAGATGGAACGTCTGAAATATAAAGATCATACGTAGTTAACGAAAAATTGTAGAAAAACCTAAAAAAACAGGAAAACAAACATATTATAATAGTACCTTGCATAACAACGTTGACATCTTTGATCTCCTCCCCTTGAGCATTTCCAATTTTAACTTGGTAAACGCCAGATAGGTCGCGCTGTGGCTTTTTAATTTTGTACGTAACCTTGTCCTCGCCGACAATTACCTCAACGTCCTTGAGAGGAAGCGGCTTACCATCCTTGAGCAATTTGGCTTCTACCGGAGTCTGCTTAGTTCCGTCGACTAAAATATTTAATAATTATAATAACTAAGTTAACAACCATTTAAAATAAAATTAACCCTACTTTTGAATGGTACGACGAAAACGATGGGTGCACTGCAAGGTCCTTCGACCTTGTCCGGTATTTCAACAATTGGCTTGCTCTCTCCTTTCTTCACGGTAAGTTTGCATGAGCTGTTGAGTTCTCCACTCTCGCAAGTGATCTCGCCATCGTCTTCCATCTCCAGCTTGTTGAAGACCAGTTGATGTTTGCCACCACCAAGATTTTTAATCTCGATCCTCTCATTGGGCTCGATAGGTTTACCATTGAAAAGCCAGTTGGCCGGAGCCGTTTGATCTTGAAGCTCGACATCAAGAACCAGCTTCTCACGTTCCACAGCCACTGTATCCTTGAGCTTCTTGTTGAAGCGATTGAGATCTAAAAATATAAATGAAATTAATAAGCATCTCATTAATAAATATCAAAACTTTGTACTTACAGTTAACAACGAGTTCGGCCTCTGTTTTATCAGCGTTGCTCACACAAGAGTAAAGACCAGCGTCAGTAACTTTGGCATCTTTGATAATAAGTTTCCTCTTGCGACCATCCTCCTTCACTTGTACCCTAATAATACAATTAATGGAATTATAAACAGAACAATCCATTGGACGAAAAATTGTTACATCTATTTTCTTCTATAAATCATTAAATCTTTACCTCTTGTCCGGAACGATCTCTTGATCGCCCTTAAACCATTTCACCTCGCCGCCAACATCGTCGAGCTCGCACAGTAAAGTGACCGTCTCCTTCTCAACTAATTGCTGATGTTTCAGAACTTTGACGAACTTGTATGGGTACTCTACAGAGAGATACGATATTATTATCGTTGTAGCAATCCAATAATTCATTCACTAAAGTCTTATCAAAGTACTCACCAACAATAGTAAGAACCGTTTCTGTCTTCTCCGTCTGTTTGTTTATCTTACAGGAATATTCGCCGCTATCATCAAGCGTTGCACTTTTAATACTAAGCCTGCAGACCCCAGACATATCCTTTGATATGCTGTAGACGTCACCGTCCTATAAAAATACGTTGATCATTAAAAACCTCAATTAATCAATCCAATTACTAAACAAGTTATAATTGTAACAGGTAATCCTTACCTCAAGCTTAGTTTTACCCTTGTACCAGGACACCTGTGCAAGACTGGAACTGACTGTACATTCCATGTATGCCTCGTGCTTAGTAAATCCACTGGTTTTCTTGGATAACGGTTTTGTGAAGGTGTACGATGGGTCAGGTTCTACAAGTGTATTATAAGTTGATGAAAAATATTTTAATTAGTTGATTAATACTGATGTTTAAAAAATTATCCCAGTACCTTCGACTTTGAGGAAAGCTGTGGAAGATACACCATTGATATCGATTGTGTACTTTGCGCTATCCTCCACTTTGGGACCCACGATGATGAGCTGGTAGGAGTCGTCCTCGTTCTTGAACTTGTATTTCGCTGATGCGAACAATTCCTACGGATGCAATTTTTTAAATTATAAATTAGTATGGCATTAAGTTGTGATTAATCCAAAACTTTCCACAGTTCCATTCATTCTTCGTTGACGTATGCTTGGAAAAAAATTCATTGCCTAGACTGATATTATTAGTGATTTATTTATTTTTTTTCTCTTTTTAATACTCACGTCTTTGCGGCAGAACCATTTTGGCTTACAGTTGGGCTTGCTGAAGTTGGCTTCGAAAACGACCTTCTTGTCTTTACCCTCTTTGGCGAATTGGTCTACCAGCGGCTTCAGGAAAGTCTCAGATTTCTACGCGCGGAAAAAAAAACATCGATTAGTTTCCGATGACAGCTACGGCGAACTCGCTCGAGACAATATCCCGTGCGACAAGTGTCAGTTCTGCATAAAAAAATCGCCAAAAAGTTCCAGCCGCGATACGCGCGTAAAAAACGCAAAAGTACCTCCTTCAGGGATAACTGGAGGAAAAAGAAAATACGCTGAGAGATCGTGTGAAAGAAAATTTGAAAATCGTAAAAAGAGAAGCAAAATCGAAAAATTGCGATTTCCAAGAAATTTAAGGTCTATGCATGCTCGATGCTGTTAGACAAGTTGAAGTGATTGCGAACGTTTTACGGATAGAGCAAAAGAAGTTTTTTTGCGGCCTTGCTGCAAAATTCTAAAAAAAAATACCCCAAAATATCTTCAGAGAGACCACGTAAAAATGTAAAACGAAAAAGAAGAACTGTCACGTAATGCGTACAGAAACGATAACAACATCGAAGTACGACGAAACTTTAGAGATCCCAGATAAATAAAAGTCCATATGCAATAACTTCAAGCCAATCTCTAATTTTGACATTGAGTACCTCAAATTTTCTCTCAGTACCTCAAACACTCTGGGATCCCCAAAAAGTGTGACAAATACTAAAGACGTCAATAAAAATAAAAAATTAAATATATGAATCAGAAAGTGAAGAACAGTCGGACAAAGAGAAAGAAGATTTTCAAAGAAACATTTTTGACAAGTGATCTAATTTTTGCATGAGCATCGTGAAATGGCCCACAACAAAATGGCGGATTGGTTAATCCATGATCGAAAATGATGCAATTGAACATACGTAGAATAAATAATAGACTAAGAAGTATAAACGGCATACAAGAAATAAAAGAAGAGGTGCGCATGAGCGTGGATGCTGTAAGATCCGAGAGGTGCAACAAGAAAATGAGATGATATAAAAAAGAGAGTAAAGATCAAAAGAAGGATTTAATGTAACGAGAATGCACAGATAAATAGAGAAGACAGAAGTCACTTGTGAACGTCTGAAGTAAATCTAGACCGTGAACCGGTGAGTCGACGAACCTCCACGTTGTAGAACCGATGCAGGACTGGCCAGTCGGGAATAATTTCGGCCAGCGATAGCCTACGCGATGCATTAAACTAGAAATAATAAACGCGACCACGATAACGTACCGATCTACAATACAAATTTCGCGCATTTCGATCTGGCCTGTACGCCATTAAGTAAGTTCGGTACGTTCGAACAAACTTAATGAAGACAAATACAAAAGTTTCGTTGCAATAATATCTTGTACTCGCAATTACCATATAACATACTTGACAAACAAACACAATAAAGTGTCACGTGACATCACGAGATAAGAGAAATGAATTAGCAACGACACTTTGCTTTCTTAAATTCATTGCTCGATAATACCAAGATTACATAAAATTGACAACAATAACACGACAATAAAAATAAACCAACAAAATCCGAAACAATAGCTTCTATGAACAACAAGACAAAGGTATTATCCCCATGCAGCCTAAGGGGGGTCTGATAAGCCTGTAAAGACAAAAGCAACGAGACAACAAAAGCAACAAGGCGACAGTGCTAGAAGCAAATCTGTATACAAAATTGTAACAAAAGTTAGTACAAAAAAACAGACTTTGACATGGTAAAGATTAGAAATTGGTATATTGGGTATTTGCATTGCATAATCTTTCCCTCTTTCTCGTCAACGCCGATACTTGCATCGGCCCATCACTTATCGTTTCATATGTGTCTTTCATCGGACTGATATCCTTGTAGGATTTTTTTTCTATCCTTTTTATTTAATATATTTTAGTCATGTCGCTTATTGTCCGTGTTAGATAAGGAATCTTTCCTGTATGACTGAACGCCACTGGCACGCTTGAGATATCAGCATGAGGCACAGATGCGATTTGGAAGTTATTTATCAGGATCCAAAAAAATTTTTCTTGGATACGTCTGGGCATTGGATTTCAGAAATGTTCAATCTGACATTTGGACATTGGGGTACAAGGCTGCTTCTGCTTAGGCTTGAATCGAACGAATTCTAATCTGAATTTAAATCGAACCTTGTCTTTGGGACGGACCAATAGCTTGGGCCAGTCGTCAATTAGCTCCTGCAAACTCGGCTTACGCTGGATGTCGAAGACGTCCTACATGCCCGACACACACATAACAGGTTAGGTGGGAACTCAAGTCCCCGTTTTTAAGGGCTCGTTCCTACCGAACCGCCATCGCCAAAGAAATTTATTCTTAGCGGAGAGTGTCGTTAAGAAATAGAAGATAATTCGTCGATTCGATAGATTTTTTACATATTTTATTTACTTTTGTTTTCAACGACACTTTCGCAATGGTCAACCCGGTAGGACGAGTTTGAATTTTTTTTACTGCGAATCGTTTTTTTTTACTTAGAGGTAATGCTTGCTTTTTAATATTGATTTATTTATTGATTTATTTTATTTTTTTTTATTTTATACTCGGTATTGATTGATTGTTGAAGAGCGAAACGGATGGGCGATTCGCGATAGGAATTTTTGGCCAATTGTTAATTATGATTATTAATACTAACTTACTGAGGATACTAGTAATTACTAAGCGTACACTGCCTACTGATAACTGATCAATGTAAAGGTACTACGAAATGTATTGGGTCAATTACGTTTAGGCTCGGGTGTCAGAGCTATCGAAGGACTCAGTCTTTTCCGCTCGATTTGAGAGAAATAATAAATTCCAAAAA
Organism: Trachelus tabidus; assembly: GCA_030142655.1. Taxonomy (NCBI): domain Eukaryota; kingdom Metazoa; phylum Arthropoda; class Insecta; order Hymenoptera; family Cephidae; genus Trachelus; species Trachelus tabidus. Next base: position 1,218,008 of record JARQTI010000723.1, read on the forward strand.
AAAAAACAGCTAAGACAATTTTCTAATTAAATTTTGGATATCACCGTCGAAATTCACTTTTCAATAAAAAATAAAAAATTAATAAGACCGAGCCATCCGTCTGGCCATCCGTGCACTATGAAATTCAAGCGGAGCATTATCTGTAAGTATGAATGTACAAAATGATAAAGTGATATCGAGTAGCTTTGATTAGTGACGGATTAACGGAATCGGACAGTGCGACAGGAGCGCGTGAATTTTATGAAAGTTACAAAAAAAAATGAAGAATTAACAGTAAATGAAATGAAGAAAGTAGAAAGAAACAAAAAAATAACGAACCTACCAGAATTTTATAACGGTGCACTGCAATGCGCTGCAACGAAGCGCAGTGCAATGCAGTTTAAATTCTACAGGGTGACAATAAAAATTCGGACATATGTCTCGCCGAGCTCATGCCGTTCGGGAGGAGGTCAAAGGTCACGGGTAAAAATATCTGCTTCCGCTACTGAAGATGAGCGTCCATCGATGGCCCAGAATAGAAAAAAAAATAAAGATACGAATAATAGCGAAGGTTCTGTTGGAATTTCTAAAAGTCTAATTAATTACGAGGGCTCGAGTTTTCTTTGTCTACATTATGAATGTTAAGATAATTATTTGACAATGGCTACGAATTATAATATTACCTAATGCTTTCCTAATATAACGAGCGTGAAATGAAACGAGAACAAAGGAATAACAAAAATAACAATATATAACAAAGTATATAAAAACCTGCATCCTACCGACCCAGTGCAGTGTCTATTAGTGGGATCTCAAACCAGCCAAAAAACGCGAAGATCCTCTCAAAGTAGAATCCCGATGGTGATCCGAGATGAAAATCACAATGGGATATCGGCACCGTAAAGTCGACTGTATATCCACGAGACTATCTTCCTTCTCTTCGTCCTTGTGAATATCCCTATTATGTCAACTGTCACTTTCATTGTTAATCAAAGAAAATAATAAAAATAAACAAGGCGGATTCGTAGATAGGCGTCAGAATATTTGAATTTTAATATTTGTAAAATTTAAGATATCTCATTCTGTCGCTGATATACGAAACAGCCTTAATGATACAGTAGGATTCTCATAAATGCACCCATCGCCTTAGATGGGTATGTCCCAGAATCTCGAAGTTGTACGTGTTGTTCAGGCTTGTATGATCGAGAGGCAAATAAAAGCTCAAAAAGCTCACATCGCACTGCAACTTTAATGACGCTTAGTAACGAGACGGCACAATAAACGTAACACGAGCTGTCAAAACAGAAGGACCACGAGTAATTAGAACACTGTATCGACAAGGAGCAAAGCCCATATAAAACACGATATACACACTGGCCAATCATACGTAACGTCTTGTCTCAAGCTCAGAGGAGTTTGCGATCATCGCGATTCTGATCGAAATATTTCATACAGATCTAGATAGACGTAAAAAAGGGGGGGGGGGGCGAGAAATATGAACAATAGAAACAGACTGTGAAGCTACGAAATTGAGAATTCAATTGCGACAGTAGGGCACGTCATGGAGACTCATCGTTATATAGCTCATCGCTTTAAAAATGTCGTCCCGATAAGGGCTCGTGATTACTCAATAAGAATATGTAGCAATAAGCTTCGATTTGTCGCAATAAAGTCGAAGGACTCTGCGGACAGTTTTTGGGATGATTAATTAGGATAATGAGTTTTTTGTTGTCTTTTAATAGCCTCTCTGCAATTTCCACGAAGTCACGAGGACACCGGTAATTTAGAAGAGTCTCCTAAAATCACGGAATCATCTTTTTTCCGAACACCAAAGTATTTCGCATAATTCAATATCTCATAATGAATTCGAAGAAGTTGTAGAGGGCGTTGTATTTATCTCTTGACTTTAAGTTGGGGTTGTTTGAAACCTTTAGCCAGCTCCAGTTGGCCTGCTCTTTCTTGTCTAGGGATACTCGACAGATCTCCTCTCCGTCAGCCACGATCACTATTTCATCTCCGTCCTGGTACCAGCCGGTCTCGTTTCCTTCTGAGTCTATCAGCGGCTACGAAGAGATCGTATGCTAAAGGTGCGCGAAGTTACCCGACGATGATCTTCAGGTTAATCGTCGTCGAGTAAGGAGCCCACCCATGAAACTTGCGAGCCTAACGATACTTTCAAAGTGACCAGACACAGGCCTGAGTTCTCTATTACTCACTGACTGGACCGTACCAGACTAAGCTGTGACGAGCTAGCCAAAAATTTAGAAATTTTGTTTAGAAACAAAAAATGCGGTATTATATTTTTTCTCGGATCATCTGGGCAAGCTGGTCTCTCCTGTGAGAACGAGACGTTACGTCGTTACGTCGGTAGATCGATACACCTGTTGAAAATATGTAGGACGTGCCGCGGTTTTCATCGCGGCGATGTTAGTCACGTGCGTATCTCATCCACATATTACATCGCTCTATATACAGCATATACAAAATATACATATTTACATACATCGAATCACGTACACAAGGTGCAACGATTATCACAACCAAGACAATGTTGATAAAGTTCGATCGTGAAAACGAGCGAACTTTTTTCATTTTACCTGTCGTCACTTCACGTTCCCGAACGGATTATTTGAATCTCTCTCGAATATCGAGGAAATCGCGTCAGGTATATTCTCACCTAGATATCAAAGAAGACCAAGAGTCACGTACCTTCTCGACTTTCTTCAGAGCTGGCATGGGTTTCTCCACCTCCTTCAGGTCCACCTTCTCCTGATCGGCTTCATCCTTTGCCCACTTTTGGTACTTCCTCTTCTTCAGCATAGCTCTGAAGTCCATACCGCTGGCGTCTGTTTAGGAATATAAAATTGTTTTAAGAAATTTTTCATTCGCATTTACAATGTTCTACCTTATAAGATTCTTACCAGACACGTAAAGCTGCATCTCTGCAGAGTCTTCGCCATGGATGTTGCTCACGACGATCTTGTAGGTACCCTCGTCGTTGGGTTTCGTCTTCCTCATACAGAGGGTGATCGTGTTGGTCTCCGAGTCCGTGAGGAACTTGAACCTACCTCCCTCAATGATTTCGGTAATACCCTTGTAGAACTTGAAGGTTGGTGCAGGATTACCCTCAACGGCGACGGTGAGGTAAGCCGTAGAATCTGACGAAAATTGAAAAGCAGCCTTGAGTCTACGACAGGACTATCTGATATTTAACATTAGACAGTTAAAGTACCTTCCACGGCGGTGTAGGTCTCCTGCACATCGACAATTTGAGGTGGTCCACCTGGTCCGACATCGCGAAGAGGTGTGCTGGGCTGGTTGATTTTATTTTCCAAGTCCGCCACGCTGGGTCTCCTAACGTCCGCGCTGGGACGACGCCGCTGTGAAGAGTAAACGTTCAAGAACCGCTTTCCGGGAATTTCAAAAAAATCTCGAAGTGAACGATGTCAATGACCCTTATAATCACCTACCTGAACTATCTCATCTAGACTTACCAATTCATATTATCCTCTATGTCGAATTCTTTAAAATAAAGAACCGTCGTTTTGATGTCATTCGACATATCGTATCGTTCACTCGAGATTATCATTTGAAATAAGTTTAGTAACGGTTTACTAGTGTTTGGGGGTTACTATATTAGCACCGATTACCAAACCAAACAGTTAGACACAAATTAATAGGCTCGGCGTGCAGTTAGCACGTACTATTCAGCAGATATTCAGGTTTGGCCGGTCCGATTCCGTCGTTCCGTCATTCTCTACACGACGGAATGACAGAATCGACTGAGCGACTTATCGAAGGATCTTCCGATTCGATTAAAATCGATCGCGAGCTTTGCGAAGAAGAGTCCCTCGAAACATAGAGTGTTAAAAAACATACAGGACATGTTATAAAAACAGTAGAAGACACAGGATAGAGATAACGTCCTGGAGTTTGTGTATCTGGTGTATTGATATAGGTTATGTTTTAATGTTGTCTGCGGAGATATTTATGTATACTTGTGAGGTATATGGTTTATGGTAGTCGTCATAAAGGAAACGTAACATATGAAAATGAACACGTATAATGGGGAAAGTTGATTGTACGAATATCAATAAAGAAATGTATAATGGCGTTGTTAGGTAGCGCAAGCTGATTCATGGTGGATAAGGACGAAGAGGTTCTTGTGACGATATAAATGACTGTTCGACTACTCTGCACGAGCTAAACTATAAATTATTCCAGTTTGTTGCGTTACCACGAGGAAGAGAGGTTCATATCTGAAAGTAGTTATGTAGTGTTACCAAGAAGTGTGAGTCGCGGACATCTGAAAAGAGGAAGTACGTTATTCACGTACTGCGCAGTTTACAGCCTTCAAGATGGCCGTTTTGTACACGTCGATCAATCAAATGTCAGACTATTCTACGTGCTCAGGATTATTTACAGGTACAGATTTTCTATTTACATGACGATCCCCTGTACAAGGAACGAAAAATAATTATAACATATTATTAACAGATTTAAGCTGATATCCAAAGATCCTATACAGCTTTTATATTACTTCTACTCTGTTTCTAGGATTATTTACAAGATGTCTTAGGAATGTATATACATGGCCTATCGATACGAGACAGAATTTTAAAGAAGACGAAGGAAACACTGGATAAAATAACGTTGATCATTTTTTGTCTCAGTTAGTTTCATCCATATTTCAAATAATGTCGTGCATCGAGTCGATAAGAGGATAGGATGATTCTACGTGTAAAACTATTTGGATAGATATATATATAATGTGTGAGCACGAAGGCACTATATACACGCGATGTATTTACATGAATGTTCTATATATACACGTAGAGAATTATCTTTTGCTAACTAAACACGCTGTACACAGAAAACAATCGGAAAAGATGTGTACAGTGGCTAACCTGCTTCTCAGACTGTAGTTCGCCAGGGCGGCCGGATTTAATCTGTTTGTCAAAAAAAGAAAATAAAATGATAGAGGTAAAGTGTTGTCAAGGTTCAATTAGGACGATTAACTGGAATTTATTGGAATTATAAAGTAATGATGGCAGGGAACAATCGATTAAACCCTGACGACGTTACTGGATATAATGGAGATGGAATCGACAGCAGCAGCAGCAGCAGCTCCAAAAAATATTAGCTAAAAATAATATCATTATTATTATCAGTGTATTTCGTTCACGTCGTGGTAATGGATTCTGTCTTTTGGAATGGAACTGATTATGGTTCTTATTAATGATTGCTAAGCAGTCGAACGTTTGAACGATGACGTATCGCAAAAACGTCATTGTCGCACGTTGACTAGGCCACGTTTTTTTTTTTTTGTAATAAATGCTTCGTGTGAGATAAATTCGATAATTAAAATCAGTGAGAGCGAAAATAGAAGAGAGGCAATGGCAAGAAAAAAAGAGATGTAGAAAAAAATAGTACAGCAAGAATAAAATATATTAAAGGGGACTCGAATGAAAGATGGATGATTATATTAATTGAGAGGCAAAAAAATAAGTAAAATCATGTGGACAAAAATAAATTGTGAAAATGAACGCAAATAGGATAGAAGAAAAGTAGCAGATAATGACTTTTTGTCAGGTAAGCTTTGTGTTATAGCGAACACAAATCTCACCTTGGCGTCTAACACCTCGCCTGGCCGTAATTTTCCCACCTGCACAAAATCACAGATACGAGCGTCAGCTTTTGTATGTTTTTCAATACTCTCATTTCTCGACATGGGCATTTCACTTTGAATAAATACGAATGTTTCCATATTCCGAAGGTCTGGCAGCCAATCACTCCGCTCTTGTGGCAGTGAGATAAAAAATTCAAAAATCGTACGCGATCGCTTGACGATTAAGACGATCGTTTTTATCTTAAAGCAATAATGAATATGCGCCTTTATGGGAGGAAACGAGACGGATAATATCTTCATATGGATTGGAAATGATTTGAAAATGATTCGATGACTCGTTCGTGAGGCGAGCGAACGGAATTTTGGATTTTTGGATTTAAGGATAGACAGTCACACAGGGGTGGCAGTTTTTATAGGGTAGACGATTTTCTGGTGCTCGTAACAACAATACCGTTCGACAGTGCAATCATACGAGTACATATCCTGCCCTTACAAATTAGTTATCACGATTATCAGTTATCAATCTAACCAATCGTGACGGAGTTACCGTCCGTTCATTCCTCTCTTCGAATTCGTTTAAAAATTCTTATCACAATAAATTTTTTCTTCAAAGTTAACGCACATTACTTACAGCTTCGGACACATTGAATTATCTTTAAATAAATTCGTAGAGAGTAATTACGGGATTTCGGCATGCAGACTCGGCATGCAACTTCATACGTGCGCCGTAACTGCCTGTATATTATTAATGTTTATGAAGAAACTGAATGATTTAATAATTAATAAACACGAGGCGAATCACTATGATTATTGCAAATAAATCAATCATTCGAATCTTAGAAATTCACCTCGCTGTCAATTAACTGGCAAGATTTGTAAAAAAAAAATCTTGCCACTTAATGTCGTGTTAAATAAGTTTGAGTTGTGCAAGTATAGTAAACCTAGCGAGTACCAAGGAGCTCATACCGCGGTTCAAATACAAATTTCAAAAATTCATTCTCTAAAAATATCATCCGATAAGTTAAAAATAACGTATTGGCTCAATGATAACAGCGCTAAGTCTGTACTGAGTAAATGAAGTAGTGTACAGCAAAATAGAGTCAGACAGGGAGAACGGCATCTGACTAAAGCTTGACCTTTTCTACTCAGCTTAAGAAATTGTTTTCTATATCCGTTATCGTTTGACTAATGAATGATTAAATAATGAAGGAACTTTCGTACCAGACGATTCTTCTCCCTGTCCAAATTTCCTATACGACTGTGTGAAATGTCAAAAGTGATTATGAATGAAATATTCATAGCAAATTCTAGCCGCAAGTTGCATAGACGAGACATTCCTATCTTCATTGTCATTCTCACCTTACGGTCATCCACCATCTCACCAGGTCGCAGCTTCCTATTCTCCTATGGACCAAACCGATATGTACAAGAAAGTCTATTACAACGTGCCTGTCTTGTTACGCGATCAATAACTATTTCATACTGTATGAAATGTGTACATGTATGCGTGAACTTTTTGTATGTATAAGAATACTTGTTTTAAAGCGTGTAAATGTGTCATTACGCGATCGTGGTTATATGAAATATAATGAGTTATCAACAAGGACATTTTAAGTACTGCCATTGAGAATAATTTAAGTACCTAACTAGAATATTCCAAGTAACCAAGGACAAAGCTGCAATAACATTAACATTCGGATTTATTAGACCGAGGATTAAGCGTTGCCAAAATCGTCATCTAGTGACTCTATAGATATGTAAATTCATCTTATTAATAGTCCCGAATAGATTTTTCTCCAAAAACAAGTTTTCGATATAAGCGAGATCGCAAAAGTCGGTTAATGTCACGCGCGGTCCTTCGTTACAAGTTGGCTAGGCTGTTGGCACATGACGATTCTGCACTTGTAGAATAATCTGGAAAAGGCAAATAGCTAGAAATGATTTGTTAACAGCAATAGCTAAGACCCGTGATAGTCATCGCCCTAGAGCCTGAAAAAATCATCAGTAAATATTGGAAGTTTATTGCTAATACTTTGATACAATGAAATTCTACGTGTTGATATTTCGCGTACGCGATGTTCAATGATGAGGAATTAAACCAATGAATATGTCGTCAGGTCTGAGGATGTCAATGGTCAGAGTGTAGGGATCTTTTTGACATTGGACGCAATATAGGGGTTTTGCTTTATAAATGTCACAGGGTGTAGGGTGCATACAGGGCAGAAGCTGGGCCGTGCTACGACGGGCTCTATTCTAGTTTCAACATTTCAAATATCTCTGTGACACTGACTAAGATCTAAGGGGGGTGGAAAAAAAAACAAATACTCTCAAGTCAAGAGAGCACCACAAATGGGCAATTCACTATATCCGTTCACTGACTACGAAACCAAACTGCAAATCACTGGGGTCACGATAAGGACTTCTATCAATTCTTTCTAAGGTCTAGTTCTAATTTTAAATACCGTATATATAAAAAAAACAAGGACTACCGGGGTCGATTCAATGCTTGGTAAGGGTAACGATCGAACACCTGGAAGTGGTGGATTCGAATGATCATCTTCCAGGCAGTGAAAAGAACCCAGTCGACCTGGCAGTCGATATACCTGCGAGGGTCATCCGTGTCTACGTAACATACCTCGTCACTGATGAGCAAGCTGGGTCTACGACCCAATTCCTCTGGCGGAATGAGTGAGCCTCTTCGGCTGTTACTTCCGCTTCCTGGAGCGAGAGAACCTTTCCTACTACCGGTGGGTGTGCCGTCCTTGATAACTTCGATCTTCGGTGCTTCCGGTGCTTTGATCTCTGGTAGCTTCGGCTGCGAAGTCCAGATTCAATATAAATATGGGCTCGGTTAAAAGAATTCCAAAGCGAAGCAAGGCGATGGAAGCGATGGCAGAGCGAGATCAGTGTGAAACAAAAAAAATTGAAGCAAGAGTCACCGACCTCGTTTGCAGAATCAGTGCGAATCTCGACAAGAGAAGTAAAGCGTACTTCGCGCAGCACTCAGCCGAATCTTTACTCTCGTTAGTCGAACGCCTCGCGCAAACTATTCCCAAGAATAGCGGGACGTTTTCGTAATATGAAAACGGCCCCCCTCGCGAAAATAGTTTCTGTATGAGGAGGCATTCATCGTTTGCCAAATGGCCTCAAGATTTGGAACAGCGATTATATCCATGACTGGCCAGGAATATGAGTGTAATATCTCAACCGTGGACACGTTTATCTGACTAAACGGCCGGTTTCTCTGTAAAGAAGCGTTGCGAAGCCGAGGAATGGACGCCAATTACATGTCCACGCGTTGCATGTCTGAAGCAGAGGATTAAGTAGCGATTGCGAGCAAACATTAATAGCTAAGAAAAATTGAATAACTATGGATTCACCTTCGAGTCAAACTTCTGCAGGTCCCAGGAAGGATTATGAAAGAAGAAATTACGTCAGTGCTCTATCTATTTTATAAATGATTCAACAATTCCTTACCTGAGTGGCGGGTCTGTCGAGTTTGGTCTTGTCGCGAGGTACGTGATCGCCAAAGTCAAACTCCTGAGGTTTCTCCAGGACGGCCCTTTCGTAGTCTGGAATTTCTGGAAGCTCATAGCTGCTCTCTTTAGCGGCCTTAGAACTTTTCACCTTCTTAGCCTCGAGCTTCTCACTCTTTTCGGTTTTCTGTAGAAAATTTCATTCGTTAGTGTATTCTATTAACTGATTGCTATTGGCAGACAGCTGTTACTGCAGAGGCTGAGCTTATTAATGCCGATGATTCTCCAGCTTGTTACAAGTAGAAGAATAAGAAGAATAGTTGTAGTGCCCTAGCATCGAAATGCACAAATAGAATGGGCTTAGAATGAATGTAAAGTACGTGTAATACATTGATAGTGATGCAAGTCTATACATGTAATAGAAATTGTTCAGATATAGAGCTTCTGTAGAGTTCACATATAACAAGATAACAGATGTTGTACATGTCCCCAGCAGTTTTTAGTGGCCTGATGAAGTATATCGTTAGCAAGAATCGTTATACAATGTATTCGAAGAGTGTCATTGCTATAGAGAAGAACAGCAGCTGCGAAGATAAAGTAAATGCTAGAGAATGTTTTGAAGACAGAGTATATGTTACATATGCGCCTTATTATAATGGTAGACATAGTTTAGCAACAAAAACAAAGAAATAAACACAGAGAAAGATAGAGAAACAGAAAGTAAAAGAAAAATCGAATTAGATGAGAATAAAGGTGTCTGAAATCCTCTTGAATTTCTGACGTTCGTTAACACATCAGCAAACTAGAATAGTATAGAGCAGTATAATATAGAATACAATATGATGAAGTAGACCAGAGAAAAGTGATAAGTTGAAAGAGAAAAGGAAAAGGAATGGTAAGTGATTAGAAAAAAAAATTAAAATATAGATACTGGATGAATTGTGTGATCGATGAATTATAAATTATTCTTTGATGAATCAGAATATGAAACTGGAATGAAATCGAGAAGAAAGAAAAGTGAAAGAAAATGTGAGAAGACAATGATAAATAATAAACAAAAGAAATAGAATAGATAAGAAGAAAGATTTGAATAAGTCAAAAAAGACGCTAGAAAAATATTAAGACCATGACAGCGTCCATCGGAGCAAAAGTGAATAGTAAGAGAGAAGAAAGAAGAGTAAAAAAAGTGGACAGCTTTTTTTTGAGCATAGAGAGCATGAGAAAGATGACGGCGGATCATTTTCTTTCTCATTGTCAGGAATACCTTAAGCTCAAAAACCGTGCCATTTTCAGCCTGCTGAGGCTGATTTGTTTTCTTGGCAACGGGTTTGAGCTGGATCGATTGGAAGGGTTCGTTTTTTATCTCCTGTTTCGGTGGTCTACGTAGTTTTGGTTTGGCCTCTGGCTCACTTTCCTGCGGCTACATTAATATATTCTCATTATTCTAAATCATCTTGATTTAAAAATTTCAATAAGCTAGACTCTTGTGGCATGTCCGATACTGAAGCGCGAACCGTTCAATTTCAATTAGGAAGTAATGATATTCTTATGAATAAATCTAATGATTATCAACAATTCTATGTAACACAGACAGCCACTTGATGTTAGTTAGTAAAATCTTACTTAATGAAAACAGATCATATTGGCTCACCTTAAGTTCGACCTTGTTGAGTGTCTTCTTTTCCTCCTCAATCTGAAAAAAAGAGAAAATTCATTTTATACATTAATATACAGATGAGACATTTAAAAATTATGAATACTATGCTATCGCTAAGGATAATACCTTTGTGCCTGCTTTAAGACCGAATTTCTTCGTCTCCTCCTCTTTCTGCATGAAAATAAAAACGTACGTATTAATCTAACACTGTATACGATTAGGATGCAGACAAAATAGTCAATTAACTTTATATTTAAAAGGCAAAAGTGTATAGTGTAACTGTACTTGTTATGAATAAAAATGAAAAATGTAATGATATGCAATAATAGTGTAAATGTATTTTGTTTTGTGTACCTTGGGCTCTTCGGGTTTGCCAAGTGTGGCCTTGGGTTTTGGAGTGGGTTCATCCTTCTATAAATTAGGAATCCGAGTGTGATTAGATTGTAGCAAATAACAATATTACAGCATGCTTAGACATAAATGGTGTAACTGTAATGTGCTTTGTGAGATAAAAGTATTTTGGCGAATGTAACGGTTTTTTTGTGTACCTTGGGTGCTTCCGGTTTACCAAGGGTGTCTTTAGGTTTCGGAACTGGTTCCTCTTTCTAAAATTTGTAAATACAGATTTTCTAAGATGTTCATTAAACCGATCAAATTTTACGTGTATTGTGTTTCGTGTACCTTGGGTTCTTCTGGTTTACCAAGAGTTGTTTTAGGTTTAGGGGCAGGTTCCTCTTTCTAAAATAACGGTCAAAAATATATGATGGATATAAAAAAAAAATCAATTATCCCATATAAAAATAAAAATTCCTATTAAGTTACAACGCTAGCTTATCATTATTAAAATGATTTTATCCAAAAAAACAAAGGGTAATTTGTGTGTCAAGGTAAATGTGTTTTCTGTGTCTTAACATCTTGAGGTTTATCCACGAAAGCTTCAAGTCTTGTACCAAGTAACTCGTTCCAAAACATTATGCTTATTATTCACATAAAATCTATTACTGTCATCAGTTATATAAATAGGACTGCTATTAGCAAAAGTCTGACATAAATAATGTTGTTCGAGAAAGCTTTACTTACCACATAAACAAAAAAAATAGATATACGCCACAAACCTTTTCAACGGTAGACTTCTTTTGCACGATGGATGATCGACGGCTTTCTGTCTTCACTTCTTCATCCACCTGAACAATTTGTTTAAATAAAATTTTTAGTAAGTCCACGTCTTAGAATAGATAATATAATCATGATATTGAATTATTTGAATGTCAAAGGATGATTAATGTGTCTCTTAAAAAAATGTCTGTAATTGGCTTGTGTGTTCATGTACCTTATGCACAGAGGTGCGACGCTCTGGTGATTTTGTACCATCTTGTGTGATCTGTGTGTATGGGGAAAGTTTATAGAGGTTTTAGAATGTTGTATTTGGATTTATTTTTCTTTATAAAAAAAAGAAAGTACCTGTTCCTGTGTAGTGACAAGAGAGCTGCGACGACTTTCAGTTCTAAGCTCCTCGACCTGCACATTAATTAATATCAAAACAGTATACGTTGCATCAAGTCATTTATTTATCTTTAGGATTATTAAGAAAAAACATTTTTTATTAAACTCACTCTAGTGACAGATTGTTTGCGGCTGGCTGTCGTCTTCTCTGGTTTAGGTGTGGTCTCGCGAGAAGCCTATAATAAGAACAGATTGAATAAAGTTGAAATATATTTGTGAACAATTTTCATCTTTTGAAAAAAAATTAAAATCCATCATTATATCCTGTAAAATGAGAACAGTTTTTACCTCCTTAGATTCAGGTTCCTTCTTCTTGATGATCTTCTTCACCTGATACAATAAACGTTTTTATTAGCAACATTAGTGGAAACACATTGAATTATTGAATTGATTTGAAAATTTGACATAATTATGGATAACAAGTTATTTACCTTTTCAGGCTCTTTCTTTTCTTCCTCCTTCTTCTCTGCCTTCTTCTTCAAAGAAAATATATTAATGAAAATCGTTGTTAAGCAAGAATATATTTTATAATAATATATTTTCGAAAATCTTACCTTGATAGATTTTCTCTCCTCCTCTATCTTTTCGACATTGTTGACTTCTTCCTTCTGTATATTCACAAATATTTCGTCAGTCGTAATATAAATGTTTGCAATTAAAAAAGAAACGCAGAAAGAAATTACATTGAAAACAATAACTCACACAATCAAATTTGAATAACATAAAACATGCAGCGTATGCCTCATAGGACGAGTAAACAAATAATAATTGGAAAACGTATAATGCAAACATTTAAGGGACTGGATACTTCATAGAAGTATTCAGGCAAATTGGAACCCAGCTTCTGCAGTGATATAACAAGTTTGGAATGTTTGTGAAGAATTTTTCAGACTTCCTTCGTAACGGAAAATGTAAATTGACGTTTGAATGATACGACATGAAAGCGAATGAAAACAAGCTAAAGATAAAAAGTAGAAGGAAGAGAGCAGACCATGGGCAAGCTGAAAATAAATCGGCACGTTAAGACGTTGCGCAGTAAGGAAATAAGATAAAGGCAAAATAAACATAACCTAATTAAATAATACGAGTTACATTCGTATTCATGTTAAATTAAGCATCCCCAAAAGACACGCAGCAAAATTCTACTTCTCAATTCCGCTCAAAAGCGTTTAAAAGCTTTCATATGTATTATCAGTATAGATAAAGGCTAAGCGATTTGTAAATTACATGAATCTTTTTTTTGAATTCACTTAATAACATATCAATTAAAAGATTCATAGAATAAAAATAAAGAAGCGTGAAGCGTCCTTTGGAAATATCATCAAATACTTTACCGAATAACTTCTTGTTCGATAGATTTCACTCACCTTTGGCTCTGGTTTCTGAAATAAAATAAAATACAAAATTAATCAATTTTACGAAACTATATTATATGGCAAAATTTACAACGCATCCTAATAAAATCAATGAACAATTTTCGTAAAACAGAAATTGATATACATTGATTTAGTAAAAATGAGTAAATATAAATTCCTCTGAAATCATAAAATCCTTATCATAAATCTTGCTATAGGCATTCTCACAATATCTGTTGTTTAAAAATAGCCATGAAAAGAAGCAGCACCGTTAAATTCTCTTTGTCAATTCACAATCTACTTTAAAAATTCTCTGCTATGATATATTGAAAATCATAATTTATCTGTGGAAGATCATAACCACGGATCAAAATAAATAACACAGTCAGCATTATACAACGATAATAGATTATACGCAAAGCTGAAGTGAATTAAACACAAAAGAGAAGAAACATAATCCTAAAAAGTTCATATCAACAGTAACATCTAAATGTTCACGTCGAGGTCAAAGGTCATAAAATGAGTGTAAGTGTTCTGTGTGACTGAGTGTCATTCTTTGCACATAAAAAATTTTCAAAAAGAAATGTGGTGTGTGCATGTGTTACCTTTGAAACTGGTTTGTCGATACCGTTTGCTTGCGAATCCGGTATGTCCTTAAAAATAAAAATACGAGAAGGTCATAGTTATGTATAATCTGTGCTTCCATTGCACATACAAAAAAAACAAAAGGAAAAAAAATAAAATTAAGCAGATTTTGAATGAAGCTTTGGTTTTGTACGTGTAGCCGTCATCGTCAGAAGCTCACAATGTGCAAGCTATAAGAAAACTAAAATTTTCCTAAGCTCTGGCGAGGACAGGCAACCAAAAAAAAAGGATAAAAATGTTGAAAAAAAGTGTAAAAATGTTGAGGAAAAAAAAGATAAAAATGTTGAGACAAAAAAGTCTTTCCCAACTGCAGCGAGCAAAAAACAAAGACAAAAATGTGTGTAACTTCGTGTTGCCCATGTGTACCTCGACCTGAGAAACGGGTTCTGATTCTGGTTCTTCGATGATAGGTTCCGCGGTAGTAGACTCTACTACACTCACCGGTTCCTCATCCTCTTCGTCGCTCAGAATCTGAGTGATAAGACGAGAAAGTTTTTCAAGCGTTTCTTTAACTCCTCAGTAATATGGAATCGATAAATTTTTATTTCTTTAAAAGCAACGAACTTGTTAAATATTAATTACTTCATGCATCGGATAAAATTAATTACAAATGATAATTAAGAAAAAGTTGAAGTTAGAGAAATGGAGACGCGAATAAGATGAATGATTATTGGAAATGTCTGTGACTTCTTTACCTTCTCCTTCTTTTCTTCTACCTTCTTCTTCTCTTCTTCAATCTTCTTCTTCTCTTCTTCAACCTTCTTCTTCTCTTCTTCAACCTTCTTCTTTTCTTCTTCAATCTTTTTCTTCTCCTCCACCTTCTTCTTTTCCTCTTTCTCCTCCTCTTCCTCCTTCTTCTTCTCCTCCTTTTTCTGTAATGGGGTCATGGGGGCATGCGACATTTAACATGGAATTTGGATGTCGATAATTTCATAGGTTCAATACAGGTAGTGTTCAAGGGGGTAAAATTTGGAGAAACGAAATTGGTTATTGTGATAACAGTAGCAGAAACATTTGAACAAACGTGTTTTCTTTGGGGCAAACGAACATTGAAGTAAACCAAAAGGGCAATCGATTTGTAACTCGATATTACTTGAAAAATGTAACGATAATGAACTTTGATAATGATTGTACACGCAATGACGATTTTCAGAAATATAGTTAACCATTTCATAAACTGTGCAAGAATTACCTTAATAATAAGTTCGGCCGACGATTCATCCTTGCCGAACTCGTTGCTGACGACGACCTTGTAAGATCCAACAAACTCCTTTGTCACAGACGAGATGCTGAGCCTCATATCTGTTCCATTGAAAGTTATCTTCACATCCTTGGAGGACTTAATCACCGTCGAATTTCTACAATATAAAGATAACGTCGATATTGAAAGAAAATTGAAAACACATTTATTCGAAAAGATTTTCATTAATTTGTATTCATTTATTAACACTTACTTGTACCATGTTACGGTGACCTTCCTATCCTGCTGAGAAAGGCTGGCCAGAAACTCGACGGATTTGCCTTCCTCCACGGTCTGAAAATGGCAAGTTATGAGATTTCAAAACAACAAAGATATGGAGAAAAAATTTATACAGATATCAAGGAAAAATACTAACGATCGACTTAAGACCGGAAGCGAACTTGGGCTTGTCGCCGCCATCATCCGGTATCTCAGTGATCTCCACCACTTGAGAGGTAGCCTCTCCTTTCTCATTCCTTGCCACCAGCTTATATTGACCTTTATCGGCAACCGATACTTGCTCGATCTCCAGCTTCACCGCAAACTCACCCTACGAATAAATTCGCCATTGTGAACTTTCTGTTATCTTTGTTACTTCTTAACATCATATTAATTTCTTGCAATACCAACCTCCTTGACCTTCTCGACGTGAACAGTGTGACGACTGTCCTCCTTAACGGCCTTGGTTTCCTTGTACCAAGTACAGTCTGGTGCGAACTTAGAGAGCACGTGGCACTCTACGATCACAGTCTTCTTCTTTACGACTTTGATGACCTTTGGTTTCTCCTTGATGACAGGTACAACTGAAAGCCAAGAATATCTCATCGTGAATTCAATCGTCCTTATGAGGACACAAAAAAATCAGAAGTTTGAACAATACAAATTGATACTGACTTTCAACATTGAGAGTAAGATTAGCATTGAGCTCTCCCAAGTTATTCTTGATGTTGCACTTATAGAGACCAGAATCTTCTGCTCCAGGGTCACTCAAAGTCAATTTGATGTAATAAATATCATCCTTCTCTTTGGTGATGCTGATGGATATCCTTGACGACTCCTTAACGACCTGACCTGCACGAGTCCAAACAATATCGGGCTTGGGTGCAGCTTTGACCCTGCAATCCATGATGACGAGCTTGCCCTGATTTTCAGACTGAATTCGTGGTTTATCCACGAACGTGGGTCCATCTCCTTCGGGCTCGGGTTCGGCCTCGATGTTGAGGTTCAAGTTGGCGTTGCTTTCGCCATATTCGTTTTTCACGTGACACCGGTAAGTGCCACCGTCGGGGCCTGACGGATCCTAGAGAATATAAACCATCATTTAGTACCATCATACACAGACAAAATAATATTTCTGTAAAATTTTCATCAGCAGCATCTCACTGAACTGACCTTAATTTCAAGGATAAGTTCGTATATGTCCTCCTCAATATCGCTCGTCTTGATGGTGATCTTCGAGGACTGTTTGACGACCGTGGTACCACGGAACCATGTGACGTCGGGCTTTGGTTTAGCCTTGCACTTGCACTTCATTGTAATCAAAGTGCCACTGTCGTTTGGTATTATACGCGGCTTCTCGATGAAAGATGGTGCGAATCCTGCGCCGTCATCTGCACCTTGGAACGATCCACAATTAGTAATCGATTCACGAGCATAATAAAGAATTTTGGAAATTCGATGTGAAACCGATAATTCTTGAAATTATCAAAAATATGTGTTACCGGCGGTGTTAGGCGTTACAACGAACACAGAAGCGAAGACAAAGACTTCACGTGTCTGGTTAGCGACCTCTTGGGGTCCACTTACCGTATCAAAAAAAAGCCTAAAAATTCTCGCGAATCCCAATATATCGACCCTAAACCGTCCGCGAGTCGCGATATTGATACATAAAAAAAAAGTATAACATTAAGAAAGAATTATAAGAAGAGTATAAGATTGAATAACAAATATAAAAGTCTCCTGAACTGAAGATGTTGATGCTCTCGGTGCCGACTTGCCTTGGAAGTTGAGAGCGATGTTGGCGTTACTCTCGCCGTAGCTGTTAAATGCGTTGCACCGATAATTCCCACCGTCTGCCTTGGTAGGATTTGAGATCTCCAGAGATAGTAAATAGGTATCCTTTCCAGTAGACTTGCGCGACATCTTAACACGTGGACTATCAGCGATGGCCTTGTTTCCCTGGTACCACGTGATATCCGGTACCGGATGAGCCTCCAGGATGCACTCCATAATAAGGATGTCACCCTCCTGACGGATAGTTGGTTTCTTCGGGAAACGCGGTGGCTTTCCGTCGGGTATTCTATCGGGAAGTAAGACTCTTTCGTGAGGAAGACCAGGTAGACGTGATCGACGTCGCAACTTCCCTTCACTAGACCCCGACCGCGTTCACCGGATACGGAAGAGACATCCCTGACGAGAGTTTGGATCCTAAGGATACTTTGATAATAGAAAATAATACAGGGACGTTGGATCCCAGGTAATGCGGTCGGCGTGTAGTGAAGGACGTCGGGAGTAACTTCTATTCCTGCGTACTTTGGCTTGTCGCCACCCTCGAAGTTCAGATTAATCGTCGCGACGCCCTGGCCATGTTTGTTCTTTGCCGCTGCTTTGTACTCGCCTCCGTCTGCTTTCGCCACGTTCGTGATCTGTAGCCTGGCCAGGTAATAGAGCTTCTGGTCCTGTTCCAGGGAGGTGGTGAAACGGCCTCCCTCCTTCACCTCGTCGTTCCCATGAAACCTGTCCGGGATCGGTTACTCTCTGTTTCTCAACTAGCGTCATCTCCTCGAGATGAATAAAGTGGATACGAAGAATACGCGACCGATGCCTCGAAAGCATCTTCTCTAATTGGCATTATCGAAACGGTACCTGGACGACGAATCTTACCATTTGACGGTGGGCTTGGGATCCCCAACCAACCGGCACTCGAACGTGATCGTGTTCCCGTCGTCAGACTGCCTGATGACAGGTCTCTCGGTGAAGGTCGGTTTGATACCATCCTCGGGCACGGGAGCCTCGTCGCCTATATTCACATAAACACCCTCAATTCCCAGATCGATATAACCTCAGGAATCGTCATCACCACCGCCATCCAAGCCACGTAACTGCGTCCAATTCTCTCTGTGATCCTGACGTCATTCTAACCCAACCGATATCTACCGCTTAACATCGCCCTGGCTATTCGACTGACATCCTTAGGTTGCTGACATCCGTTCATCGTACTCTACGATGTACCTGTTATGTATCTATGTATCGTTCACGCTCTAACTGACCCACCCAAAGGTAGAAACCCAAAACCCCAAGGTGTCACGTTTCGTATCTGAGTTAGACGTGAAAACTGAACACCGCACAATAATGCACAAGCGTTCTGCTATTCTATTGCTGTTTGCAAAGGCATGTGTGTCCTATGTGTATTATTGTGAAACATACAATTTCATTGAATGCTTTATTGAAATTGTCAGGTTTTCTTTTACGTTCCTCAACTGTTTAAAATGGAGTTTGGAATATTGATGATTGAATATTTCAATGATTAATAATTGTTTGTGAGTATACAAATATTTATATGCATGTGTGTGCGTATCCACGGACGACATTAAAAACTCTTAAACCCTTTTTTAAATGTAACACACTACAAACAGTTGTGATTAACAGTGAGAAAAAAAAGTCATTGCAGCAACCTAATGAAGCGTGTCAGCGTCAGGCCAACTTGCGATTGCTCTTTATGCACCAATTTCACGGCCCGATTAATATTACATTGAACGTGTGTCTCTAACGATTTTAATTAATCGATATTATTGCCCGAGTATTTGAAATTAATATTGTACATACCATCGTGTGGGTGTCGCGTTAGATTGGTGCATGGAAAGCAACGAAATTAATACGTCATATAAGCAGCGGTACTCGGTTATTCTTTTCTTCCGCATATCTAACGATTATTGTCCAGCTCCTTCTTTTTTAAAGAAAAAAGAAGGGAATTCAATTAATCGGGCTGTATATCGTGACTCGAATCACACGAAAGAACTCCTGACCGCGTCTTCGTAACTTTTGACCTGCGGTAGCCCCGGCGTAAACGGAGGCGGAGGTGAAGGTTAAGGTCGACGATTCGATATACATCCCGAATTACAGTGAAATTTTAATCTCGAACTTTCAAAAAATATTTCAATCTTCCCTCCCATGTTTTTTAATATTTTTCTCACTATCTTTGTCTCGTTTCTTTTATCATTTTCCCACAATCCCGATCAGCCAGACGTGACACTTACTGTCAAAATTCAGGGATATCGTCGCGTTCGACTCGCCCAGCTCGTTCTTCGCGGTGACTTTGTATTTTCCAGCATCCTCAACAGTCACGTTTTTGATCTCCAACGTCGCGAAGTACGAATGACCGTCCTTGTCCACGGTCAGCTGAAAATATTAAACGACTGTTAATTACGATCAATGGCATAAGGGTACTTAAAATGTTCTTTATATTATTTATGTTCATATTACCTTATGCCTTGACGAATCTTTCACGAGATTCCCATTGTGAAACCACGAAACTTTCGGCGTGGGATCAGCGGTGATACGACATTCGAAAAGTAACCTCTTCCCATCGTCCTCTTGTCTTATCGCGGGCTTCTTTGCAAAAGTCGGTGCAATACCGTCGATTTGTCTGTCGAATAAAATACAATTGTTTATTACGACAATCACTGCCATCCAACTTTCGCAATTACAGACCATGCGGTCATGCCTTGTTACGAGTGGATTCGGTCATTCCTGTTATCAATATACAAGATCCAAAAGAATTTCGAACAATCTTACGGCACACTTATAAATGTTTATATTTCGAGAATAAAATTTAACCTGCATCCTAAATGAAAATTATTGATAACGAAAAAAAGTAAAAACACTTTTTCATAGACTACAGGGTTGTTCAAGCATTATTGAGATTCGGTAGCAGCGAAATGGTTCCAGGCTGGCAAAGACTTCCTCGGCGCGAGTGCTTCCAAAATCGAGAACGTCAGCGCCGTCGGACGAGCACGTTGCGCTAAGTTTAGAGAAGTAGGCTGCAGCTGTTGTATTGCCTAGTAGCACCTTCTCCCGATTGGCTAATCTCACGTCTACACGTAGCCATCACCTTTTTCTCATCTCTTGTGCATCCCAATTTTCACAATGACAATATATATGCTTTCTCTTATACATATTACGTGGTATATCCTCAGATTAAACAGTGCTCAGAATTAAATTTGAGTGCCGTTAAGTCTGGAGTAGCAAAACAAAAAACCCAAGAACCAATTTATTTGCTACGAGCCTCAATATGCGAAATGTTCCATAAATTTTAAAATTTCTGCGAAATAGGTAATTCGGATGTTTCATGGAACTTTGAAATTCTAATATCCAAAAGAAGCCTGGGTGATCGGAGACCGTCGACGTCCATGCAGGTAAGTCGGTATTGCTAAGAGTAAAGGAAACTATACGAGCTTAGGAGTTTCTTATCGGACGCAATGGCTCGTGCGGTGGCCAAAAATAACGAGGATTCCGTATCGACTATTTCTGGCTGTGTATAATCGACGCGTGCCTAAACATCAAACGCCGAATCCACCTCGTGACTTAACAAACAAAGGTTTAGACTTTTTCGCGGTTGTTAACCACAAAAACAGAATAATGCGAGTCAGATGAGATTTCAGAATCCCCAAAAAAAACAAGTTAAATAGATAGAAAATCGTTAGAACGACAAGACAAATGAAAACATCACACCGCGTGCAAATATTAGAGAAGATACACACGCGTCAATATTTCTTTACAAGGATCAAACTGAATAATTGTGTTGAAGCTTGAAGGAAAAAAAAATGTACAATTAGTAAAGACAATTAATAGAAACGTGAACGGGAGAAAATAAAAAAGAAATGAATAAATAAAGGATTTCAAAAAAGATACGTATAATAAATACATAAAATTGCACGAGAACACCTATCCGATCGGAGAATAATAAATTTTCGAATTGCTCAAAGTCGAAAATTTCATCAATCGCCGATCGAAAAATTTAACCTCGCGGATGAGTCGTATCGACATACGAAATTATGAGAGGCGTAAGAATATTTACATTGAAGGAAAAAAAGAACATTCAGCCTATAGAGATAACCCATGTACAAAGGAATTTGATAACATTGAATTAATGACGATCAACAATAAAAACGAAGACGTAAACAGTATATACATATATACGTATGTACGCGACAACAAGAAAAAAGATTCACGAGTAACGAGATAGCGTCCGCGAACCAGTTGACTCACCGTTCTTTTTCTTGCTCGGCAGCTAAAAACATAAATGTGAAATGGAGGATAAAAATAAAGAACAGGATTATAAAGAAAAATAATAAAAACAATATAGAGGTAAAGTAACGACTACGGCGGGGCGTTAGTATGTGTATATGGAGGAGTGAGATAAATAGAGAAATAAGAATAAAAAAAAAAGAAAGCGAGACGAAAGTCCCATCATCGCACTTCGAACTCTATTATCGCATTTTCCATCGAACTTACTTCTCCCTAGGTTCATCCACGGCTGTAAAATAAATGGCGGTTACAGAACAAGCCGATCGCGAAATAACATACTTAACCCTCCAGTAAACCATATATCAGAACTCAAAAGCTAAAAAGTTGGTTTCAAAAAAATTCTTAAATTAAAGAAAAATTTACTGGAAGAGCTAAAACCACTGTAACCGTTCGATAAGCCACCGTCCGTTGAAGAGACGGTATGACGTAGAGTGATTGTATAAAAAAAAGTACTATACACGGATGTAATGTAAAAGGGAAAAAAAAGGATTTTGGATGTGATAAGGATGGGGAAAAAAGGTACCCGAAATCGTAAGGGTGGTTTTGTGAAAACTTACGACTAAAATTGAGGTTGATGGACGCGGCGACCTCTCCCATCTTGTTCTTGGCCTTGACCTTGTAAAGGCCAGCGTCTGTCTCGATGACGTCATCGAGCTCGAGCACCACGAGGAACTTGTTTGTTCCTATACTTTGAATTTTGAAGTTTGTCCTGGCATCCTCATTCAGCTGTGTTTCACCCCGGAACCAGGATATCTCAGGTTTCGGTGAGCTCACCAGCTGACATTCGAAAATCAACCGGTTGCCCTCGTCTTCCTGGCGCAGCTGAGGCTTCTGCGTAAAGCTGGGGGCGAAGTCATCGGCGACCCCCATCTTACAAGGGTGCCTCTTCTACCTACACGATCATACGTCATCTCCTGACACTTCTACCATTTTTCTTTTTTTTTTTAGAATTGATTCAAACCATCCCACACAAAATCTTGTCTATTATTAATTTAATTTCTATATTAGTTGGAATGATTATTTTGACATAATTTAATTGAAATTCGAATTTACATGTATTTCTGGAAACCCTTAAACTACTGAACTAAAAACGCGTATAACCGTAGGACCATGTCTGATTTCTGTAATTGACTAATAAATCTTAATTTCTGTATTGATCCAATTATATAAATTTTGAGGATATAACGAAAAATGTGTAATGAAGGTTTTCAATCGCAAAAATAGAATAAATATATGTCATAAAAGTAAATTAAAATTTTTTCTCTTACCTGTAAAACCTCCTGCCTCTTGTGCGATCGCCTTAGTTCTCCTAATGTCTTCTATTCCACCTTATCCTCACTTCCCTTAGTTCACAAAGGCACCGCCGAGCGGCACCATTTAAGCCTTACGGCTTCCCTCGGTCTAATAACGATCTCTCGATCGATTTACCTCAAATCGGCAAATCTGCACCCCACTCCTTGCCCCCTGTAAATCACCAAGTTCCGCTCACCCCGACGAAAGACGTTGTGACATACGATCAAACATATTTTCCGAGACCCAAGGCCATTGTGTGACGTAAGCCCTCTATTATTAATGTGGCTCTTGGCTTGAAAATAGTCCAATGGTTATCTTGGTAATCGGTTATTATGTTTGGCATCTAACCATGGAAACAGCATGTAGGTCGCAAAAGCAAACGGTGTGAGTACCACTTCACCTTTTATTATTTATCTTAATCTCAACAACGCGGTCTCCTCATGAATTTGAAAATTATCGTTAAGAAAAATTATGATTTTAGACAAATTTGTTATATATAAAGTTTATGTATATATACATATAAGATGTTAAGCAGAATCCTCAGACAAAACTCTTGGCGATTACCGACTTGAAAAACTTAGGTTAGTTTTCAACTTGGCCAAGAAGCGCGTCAATGAAGCGAAAAGATTTCACGAGGAGCAGTTGCCATTTCTACAATGGACACTGAAATCGCGTGAACGTCTCGTTTACGTTAAATGGCGTCCAACAGATGTGAAAAGGGGAACGGACGGACTGATGGACGGATACGTAACGAAGTATTATAACGTCACGGTAAAACTTGGCAAGTAGCCTCATACATTCTCGGAATTGCTTGCACCCCGTAGTTGCTGTTCGCATTCTCCATTTTCATTCCCATTACTGTTATTATTATCACTAGACATCCCCATTTTAATTTATTTAAGTCTGATCACTCCTTCGAATTTTCTCCTTTCTTCTCCTTCTTCCTCTTTTATAAATTTCGTCACACGACATCCGCTGATTAAATATCTTCTCTTCGTTTTGACTGCATTTTTACAATGCAATTACTTCAACTTTTGTTATCTTCTATTATTTCTTAATAATTTTATTCTTCTTCTTCGTCTTCTGCTATGCCCGCAGCAATATATATTATTCAATATATATAATTAAAATCCATAGGATAATTATTTAATTGACTAATTAATTGTTAGTTCGTATAACGCAATAATGCCGTAGTGACCAAAGTATCTGTCACTAATGATTTTCGCGCATGAGACTCGGCCAATAAGATCAACAAAAGAGGTCAACGCGTCAGTGTATTGTTACGTGTCGATAAATAAAAAAAAGTAATATGCAATTAATCTAATTGTAAATAGAAGTTACGACAGTGTCATCCTCACTGACTGTTCGATCTGATGAAGTCGTTGGCAGTCACCTAAATCAGAGTCCGTGTCTCATGAGAACGTGTTAGGGGCTGAAAATAGCCAGTGACTATTTTCAGATCGTATTTTTATGAATGGGAAAAGTGATCTTCGATCCGTTAAGTCGATACGAATTATATATCAATAATAAAAATTGATCGCATCGAAATTATTAATTTTAAAGAGGCTTCTATTTTTAGTTTCTTTTTCAATGCGTCATTAGGAGGACGTGGCAAATTGTCGTGCAATGAAATACAGGCCTAAGGTTACCGTCGGATAGTACAACTGTAAGACTGATGTTACTGTTCAGCTTGTCGTTCGCAACGTTGTTTAACCGATGCTAAACCTGTCACTAGTGCAACTTTGGCAGAGTCAAGGTATCGTTCTGCATCTGCTGTTTCGGTCCGAAGGGAAAATTTCGAAAGGAGAGCCATTAAGCAATTTGGTACGTGCCACGGTGACTCAGGAGGTCACGGATATAATATCTATGTAGTATATCCGTTGAGAAGTTTAGATACCGGCAGAAGAGTCATTTGATGTCAGCGTCGATATAACAGAGAATGGATGTTAAATTAACAAACCTTTTCTAATGCGCTATTTGGCCTAGAAGTTATAATTACTAACTGCAATGCATTTATGTATATATTTTGCGCTATCTAACGTTCCGTCGGATATCTATTTCTGTGGAGTGACTCAAAGACGTTTGAGATGCAATTTTGGGGTGTTGGTTGCATGCTCTATGTCATCTGGCATTTCTCTTGTGCTTTTATAGACAGTTAACCGTCCAACAAGCGCGTACTTTTTTTAGCAATTTTTAAAATTCGTTTCTAAGATTTCAAAAAACAAATGCATGTGATGATTATAGAATCCTCGATCGGATGAATATCGTGTCAGCTTGCAAATATGAGAAGAAATTATTGAAAGGGACATTTTAAAAAATAAATTTTCTTCTGGTCATGACGAAGAACGAATTCAATGAGAAATCATTTTTGCCTCGTCTTTGAAGAAAGTATCCGATTGATTTTCTGTGGAAATTTAAATATCGCGTGAGCAAATCCCAGTTTGACACATACTCTCTTTGTAGAAGCTTTTTTGGGGCTGGAGGCCTTTTTTCCTATTCGAATGATTTTTATTGAAGTTTGAATCAGAAATAACAGTACTGAGCAACTGAGTGATATGTGCGGGGGCTAGGCGCGTTTTCACCGAATTCGTAAATCTCATGGAACTCACGGTATGCGGATATTTTTACATCGGGATAAGGTTCTTCGCGAGTGTCGTGGTGGGGAGTGCAGACTCCCACGCGGAACACGCAACATCCACGGAACGAAGGAACGATAGAACGACGGAACCGACGCTATATGAAAACGAACGGACCGACCGTCGACCGACGGCTCTCCTCACGTTACGTCCTCTAAAAATAATCGGACACCGAGCCTAGATACCTAGATAGTAGTCTACGAATAGTTTACCAGTCCACTTCGTCGACGACCGAGCTCATAGGGATTAGTCAGCAATAACGTCAGGACTCGGCGACACGTTTACTAATGAAACGTTAGAAATTCGTCAAGAACTGTTATCAGATATGGCGACTATAAAGTTTATAAATTTTTCGAGACTGTCGTTAATCGAGAAAGAATAAGAAATATATAAAAAGAGTGACCTTGCGATCGTCACTTGTAAACTTAATTTTTAATGGGAAATTGTGTGACGTGAGTTACTTTTCTTCAACGGAAACGGAGAGAGCGCATGCGCAACTATTTTCAATAGGATCTAGCAATCCCACTGTCTATCGCCATTTTGAATGACGTCTTACGGCTCATTTCTTTTACCATTCTTGTCGTCCCGTCCACCTCCTGACACCGAACGGCTGTTTACAAACGTCAACTATCCTCGTTCACTTGCACTTGCTTTTTTAAATGATTTTAACCCGTTTAAACACTTCCTCTTCCTCAGCTCGTATTCGGCCAACTATTACGTAAGAGGTAATTCAACTGGAAATTGAGCTTTCAAAGGATTCAAATTACGTTGGTGACAACTGATGCGAGTGTTAATTATCCTGGCTCACAGTAGATCATTGACACGGATGCATATATTGGGTTACACACGAATTCCCTGTCATTAATTAGACTGATACTGTCGATCTCCAATCGATCTTCTCTGGATAAAAAAAAATCATCGGATCGATCTTGAAATCTTCGTAGTACGTTTTCGTACCTATGTTTTACCGGCTACAAGAGCAAGAGTTTAAAAAAAATAAGCAATACTCGATTTCGTTGATTTTCAACTCTTGCTGACTTCTCGATTTCTTCTTTTAAGATACAATCGAGTTTAGAATCTTCGATATCCAAGAGGAGGATCATGGAGAACGACGTTTCTGCGTATCCTTGAAAATCCTTAAACAGCTCAAGTTCCCGATGACCGACACGGGATTTCGAAATATCCAAGTGAAAAGATGTGAAATCCTGTCGAATCAAGCCAATTCGATTCGATAAAATTATCGTTGCACACGCGGACACGCAACACTGCAGCTTCTCACTGAAGAATCCTCGTTAAATTCCATGGATCACAGAAGACGAAGAAGAAGAAGAAGCGGCAGCGCAAGAAGACGAATCGGAAGATTCGAAGAGGAGATTCGCCGATTCGAAGGAGTAATCAATCAAACATTTCGCCCGACTTACTTGAAGAGCTTTCGAAAGCGCGTTCGCGAAACTGAAAGTGTCGCAGGTTAAGTTCTTGAGGATTTACGTCGGTCGTTCCTCGTGCTTCTATCGCGAATCTTGTCGTCGACCTCAATACCCGTGCAGCCCGACGTCGTGGTCGTGGTCGTCGTCGTGGTCGTTGTAACTCGTGTTTTGTCGGCCGTCCCAATCGCCGGGGCCCCGCGCGCGAACTAAGCGAACTGATTCTCTTCTTGCGTTCGAAGCGTCGATCGCCTCCGCCTCCTCCACCACCGGCATCATACCGAACGACCCCACCATCATCCTGCCAACCACCATCCCCTCCATCACTAGCCAGCAGTATTTTCCTCCGTTCATTCTCCACCCTTACCACCTTTTTCCCTAGTACCGAGAGGAGTTGCCACTACCGGATGCGACCACCGGCGCGGGGTCACCTTTTAACCGACACAACAATGCGACCTCACTCGCACCCACGTATTCGTGCACTCACTCACCCAACTTCTCCTAGGAAACCAAAAGAGGTTAGAATCTAACAAAACATAAACCATACTATCTGGCGTCTCAAACTCGCATCGAAGAATCCCCAAGTATTGAATGTCTCACAGAGATGACTCGTCGATGCCAATGATGATCTATACCACGACAAAACGCAAGTATCGCGTAAGCTCTCTCGCATGATTTACAGGTGACGGCTGCTCGCTGAAAATAGAAGGCATTGGGACAATCAACATGTGCGCTATGTTTTTCTTGACGCGCGAAAAATAAACCTGGGCGCCCGTGGAATTTTGACTCGTCCGATTATAGATCCGCCTTGTGATTTCTAATTGCACCTTAAGCCGTAACTGGCCAACAATGCCAACGATCTCCCACCATCGGGTGACCAACCTGACGTCGCTTACTAATTCGCCGATGTCTGTGAATTCTCGAAATTTTCTAAACAATTGGCATCTCTTACGCCAGAGGATGATCGATTGTCTGCTGACGTCTCAATCGATAAAACCAACTCTCTACGCTCATGAAGATTACTAATCTACACCATCCAATGACTCAAATATCTACGTCCTCTACCTACGAGAGGGGAATCGGAATCGAACCGAGATCTTCCGTTCTGCCGTTCCGGGGTTCTCGTGTTCTCGTGTGAGCTCGTAGCGGTGAGTCTTGGATCTGGCAAGCCAAGCACTTTTCTAAATATACGCGATTGCCCCTCACTGGTGAATCTATCTTTACGTATTACAATCTATACCAACCTGGAGGCTCGCTACCTTGCTACTCGATGAGTCCGTGGGAAGTCCGACTGGGGTTAACCTCTTACTCCGCTTCAGGAATCTACTCCTACGGACATATTTTGATCCCGATGCAAAAAGTCTTGTCATTGATGATTCTTATGACTATTTATCATCCGTATGAAAATAGGAGGATGAATACGCCAACTTTTTTATGGTGCAAGGACAACCGATATGTCACGTACTCATATATAATATATATACACGTATACCAGTATAACGTTTCTATAATGTATCAATCTACTGTTATCATTTGATTACTTTATTTCTACTTGATTTACCGAAAATTTAACTCTTCGAAAGAGATGTCCATCCACTTAGCCACGGATACCGTTAAAGTTCCTTGGGCTACGCTCGGCATATTTTTAGTCACGTCATTTTTAGCTCGCACGAAAAAATCGCGGGCTTCTGCTTGTAATGTTTTATACGTTTTGCTGGTATGATTCCAGAAATTTCCAATTTTACTACTACCGTACCTTGTCCTCCTGAATCTGCCGATTTTTCGTAGCTCGATACTTCATTTTGTAATACTTTCACGAGTAACAGCCCTTGTGGCGTCGTTTATATCTCGTCAATATTGCTGTTACGAAAATCCAAGTCTCTTGGTAATCTTAAGGCGGCTACATTGAAATGGTCTTCTGATATCTCTTGATCATCGTCCTACATATGACAGCATTAGTATCCTCACATCAGTATTCACATTAGTATTCTCGCATCAGTATCTTCGCACGTTGCCCACAATGTTGTCGACGGCATCGAAATTGGAACGCAACCATCAAATGCTTGAGCTTTTGACGATTAGTCGAGTATTTGGGGTAACTTTGACAGGATGATTGATCGATTACAAATGTCGATGAAGGATCGAGCACGGTCTTTGGACATTTTTTGTTAACATTTTGCAAAACAATAGCTTTTTCATTACCCACGTTTCTCTGTGATCATAACCCCTTTGAAATCATATTCCAAATCCCATAAAGGCCATTGAATGGTATATGAAATATAAAACGAGTCTAATAAATAATAATAAAAATGACTGATTCTTAAATAATTATCAATCTCTCGATTAAACAATTTTATATTATCCGACGCACAACGTGACCGTATCGATTTTCATTTTACAAGAAATCCTCTTCTTAAAATAATATTTATCCCTGATAATATTGCATTCATATTTATGCCACGTAATTTTTATAAAGCCCGTATACGTGGTTTAAAAAAGTTAAAAAAATCTTTCACAAAATTGATGCATCCTGTCCAATCTCTACGAGAGATTCGCCGGTGAAATAGTTTCTACAACGTACCAACCCAATGGCCTACTTAGCTGGCCGCAATACTTACCCTCAAAATTTGCCTCGAGATATCGAAGAGGAAAAAATAAAATTAAAAGAATTAAAAAAAATTGGAAAATCAAGTCCACCCATCGTGGTAATTACAGCAATAAAAATTAACGTATCATTCGTAATAGCCAATAGATTGCTTGAGAAGGTCAAGATGCAAGAATACCAGTCATACGTACTTTAATATTATCCAACAGGTGGTCCTCCTTACGAAGACTCATAAATGGCATAAACAAGCAGACGTGTCGTCAGGCAGCAACTCCCTTGCAGATCAGTTCGCTTAGCTGTTTAGCACATTCTGTTCGAAGGAGTAGAGTAGGCGGGCAGCTCGAGTATATGGAACAGCGTTTCTAAACTTAACCGTTGGACCGTTCTGGAAATAGATGTTATGAGTGTGAGGACAGGACAAGACACCGGCCTATTATGTTGCCCGGCGAGCAGCGCTGCTTGACAAAAAGAAAGACAATCCAAGCGCAGTGCATCGTGTCAAACTGCATAGACTCGATGATCCATTTTGAATAACCAATATCCACATAAACGTGACTGATTTGGATTTCATGTACAATGACGAATACAATTACGTTTTAGAAGTAACAATGACTTTTTACAAATTGCCAATGTCAATTTCTAGTTTCAAAATTCTTTCTGTCCGAATGATCAACGGTAGATGCTATACGTGCTGCCGACGGGTAGATTCGTCCCTGAGATTTCATCGAGTCAGTGAAGATATTTGAATTCGTAACAATGCTTGGTAACCGTGCACGCGTATCGACGTGCTCGGGGACATTTTGGCAGCAATGAAATTCGATGACGATCAATGAATAATTTAAAATTGAAATTGATATATTGGTTAGTTAAAAAAATCTTTTTCTACAAACTTCTTAAAACGTAAATCGATTTTTACTGCGTTTGAGGTAATTTTTAAATTGTTAACGAGTAAATAAAAAATGTGAATTTTTAGTGTTAAGTTATTGGACGGAAATTTTGACTCGACCTTGTCTTCGTCCGGACTAGGGTAATCGTGGCAAAGTTACCGTCGGCACGAAATCGTCCATGAAAATTCATGCTTATGGACGACGCTTAAGATTTCTGGATACTACCGTGCAATAGTCCTAAGAATTCTGCAGACTCTTTTCGAAAGCTCCTCCCATCTTACAAATATTTATTAACGTCGATTCCGCCAGACATGTTTTCTCGTCGAGAGAAGAGCAGACGGAAGTTCGATTTCTTAGAAGACGCACACTAAATGCCATCTAACGAATTTTCATCTGCTTACTAAGCTGCATTTGATAATGTCACAAAACAAGGAAAAAGAAATGAGTTTGTCTTTCGAATCTCTTTCAACGAATTCGCCAAGTCCGTTATGCTATTTGGAAACCGGGTCGCAATCGCGAAGGGTAAGTTGGTATCGTGCTCAAGTATTTGCCAAGTCCGTTACGTAGCATTTAATCCGTGACGCATCGTCGCATCTCGAATTTTCGAAATTGCAACGGTTCTTTAACGACTTTAGTCTCGTTGTGAAACAACAAGGTTTATCAGATGCGAATCGGTTTGGGATTCGTAGGAAATCCATATGGTCCTAATACCGCGAATGGTACCTTTGATCAACTTTACGAACGCATGGGAAATGTAAGTGCAACGGATAGTAGTCGTTTACACTGGAAGCAAGAGAGCTCTCCGCCAAATTTCGAAAAATAAACTATACGCAAACAGATGGCTGGCTTTCGAAATTATTCGGGCTTTCGGTATACCCACTCAGACGACTCGAATACCAAGTCTAATAAACGTCTCTTACCGATTGTGAATTGGCCACATAAATTTTCACTAACAAGTCTCTAAGTCAAGTGGTCTTCGTAATTTAAAATTTAAACCGGAGCCATAATTAACTTAGTGAAACTGAATAAGACAATTTTCAATGTAAAATTCAAATATCATTCATTTGCATCAAATGATTTCAGATTGCTCAGTGAATATTGTTCAAATATTTTCTTTTTTATTAGTGCCCATAATGCTTCTGTTTTCCTTTCTCTAAATTGGTTATTTATAATCAAATAAATTATGGCGAAATTAAAATGTTTTTTTTTGACTGGCTGATAGGTAGTAAAGAAGACTATATTTCTGAAAATAAAAAGATATAATAAATATGACGAACGAGGATTGTTGTACAATTTCATTAAAGAATCATACGCTTTTTGGAAAAGATTGGACAAAAATTTGTCGTAGTACGTATATCTATCTGATATAAGATACAGTATCGTAAAAATTAGGGGGACAAACGGTTGATTGTCATGAGGGTTACCTGACATTTCAAACACAATATAAAAGCATAAAATAACATAATACATAAATCACTGCCCGATTCACGCCTATCTGATAGGAAGATTACGAATAAAAAAATCTACCAGCCAAAAACTATAAATGAAATACAAATATTCGGAGTCTTCCATGCACGAGTAAACCTAAAGCTAGAGTCTGATAAAAAACGGAAATAAAATTTTTTAACAGCGATAAAAAAAAGTACAAGATTTGAAAAATAAATAATACTCTAAAAATAAGACAAGAAAACAAGCATACGCAACTTAAATGTATCGCAATTTATACTACCCCATTGAACAGACCAGAAGCTATTTACGCTTGTTAGATAAATAAAGAAGTACTCACAGTCAAATTTAACAATGTAAGACTATCGCGAAGTAGAAATATATGATATGAGTAAAAGAGAAAATTGGAAAAGTCAAAAAAAAAGTGAAAAATTCAAGAAAGATGAATCGTGCCGATACGCCGGGCCATCGGCACAATTCCAGAAAGCAGGCAATCCCCAATAATCTCGAAATAACGAGCATTCCCCTACCCCCCGTCGCAGTCGGCTGGGGCGCCGATATTTTTGGTTGGACGGACGCCGCCGTCGCCGTCGTTCTAGCTGAGAAGCAACGAACGTGAGCGCGAGGGTGCGCGTATGCGTCGAGTAGAGGAGAGAGGGGGAGAGAGAGAGAGAGAGAGAGAGAGAGAGAGAGAGAGAGAGAGAGAGAGAGAGAGAGGCAAAATCATCGTGTAACGCTTAGCGTGGTGAACGCGTAACCTGAGCTTCTCGGCCCCCCGACCATATATGTCCGCCGCTCCGTCTCTCTCTTTCTCTCGCTCCCGCTTCCTGTCTCACTCCATCTCTCTCTCTCTCCCACCCAACACTACGCCTTGGGTAGAAAACTAACAGCGCCCTCTCTTCATTTCTCTCAATCCTTCTACCTTCATCGTGCACACTAAAGGGTTTGCAGCGTTACAAAAAAGTCATCAATGTTAATTTCCTTTTGAAATTGATGAATCGAAGAAAAAAATACCTGGCCATTCGATTAGCAACGGTCAGCACTGATTTCCCGCCACATGGCGGATTGGCGCGTTTCGTCCTGAGAATTTTTTTATCGTCAGGAGATGATGCCGACGCGTTCGTTGTTCGGAGGAGTCTGCTGTGAGGATCCTGTGAATCGGCTTGGGAGCAGTGAGTCTGTTGCAGGAAAATGTCACCAGGTGGCACCACCGGTTGGGTACTTTACGAATTTGCCGACGAAAGCGATGATTCTATGGTCTGACGTGCTTATTGAATTACTCTGAATAGGTGTATTTAAGTTAGATGACTGAGTCAAGGTTTTTGTTTTGTATTCCTCATTTTAGAGGATTTAAAGACGGGACTAGTTAACGTATAATTCAATGCGGGAAAAGAGCAGGTATCAAATATGAAGAAGCGAATTTCGTGTCCTAAAGAAGGGAATCCGATGACTGAATTATAAACATGAAACTAAAAGAGCCAAATTGCGAAAACTAATGTGAATCACTTTCGTCGATGGGCCGAACGCCATCCACAAATACAGGAATGCAATTAACTGGGTATAATTGGCCGACATACATTTGTCACGGATCGACAACGATGTCTTAAATTTGTCCTGTAGAAGGACAAGCTACGAAATCGCTAATTACTTCCACATCACGTCAAATGACTATTAGCAGAGTCGTTTTCGATTTGGCAAATGTCTTTACGATCTGTTTCATTTGCTTGTAGTTTTCAACTGCCACCGCATACTAGACAGCCAAGTTTATCGTCTTGCCTCACGTAGCCAATTACGAGAATCAAACGATAACGTGTTACTACCGAATACTTGGAAACAAGATCTTCCCTCGCCATTCGTCTGTTTCGCATTAGTGAATCGCAAGATGTCTTACCCCGAGTTTAGGGGTCCTTACGTAAACGCCCATAGCAACCAACCCGCCCACGTACGACGGCTACGTTTTCTTCGTATATAAGCGAGTAATTTTGTACCGAGATTCCTCAAGATTAACCTAACTCTACCTGATAACGTCTACTTCTGCTTTTATATTATTTGTAGATTCTAATCTTTCACGAGTGTTGGCACTCGCTACCGATCTTCCGTAGAATTCTACAGCTGGTCATAAAGCGTTTTTAGACTTCGTATATAAATAATGAAACTACATCGTAACGTGTCATGGATTTTGATAAACATATTAAATAAAAATTTCTCCTACTGCTATTCCTGAATCTTAATTCATTTCATTCAATTCATTGTTTAGTACCGTCATTATTGAAGTACCTTGAAAATAAGTGACCCCCAAGCGCACATTGTAATTTATTGATAAATAATTTCACTCTCAAACCAATCAAGTCATTCCTATGCAAACAATAAAAATGTGTATTGTACATTCGAACACAAACCTCTCATTTATGCCAATAAAGTAGTTAATTACCTGGAGCGTAATGCGTGACGCATATTAGGCTAATTCATAAATCCAAACTTGTCAGAACTCCTTTCGAACGTGCTTCTTTCTAGAAAAATATCGAATCCTGTAAGCTTAGTTTTACAGACATCGATTTACCGCTAGCTTAAAAGCGAAATGTGCACAGGTTATCCGCGTTGGCAAAGTAATAGCTGCTGCAACTCACAGGTGGCAGTATTATCGATAACGCGTCAATATGTCAAACTCGCGCTATAACGAACAAACTGGAATGTCTTATTTATTTAGCTTTAGTCAATGTTAGCCCCCAAAAAAACACGTGTAAAAAACTATGCCAAGTACAGGAGTGCTGTACTTTCGAATTTCTGACTATTAAGTAATATCACCATATTAGAGAGGAAATAAAAGTTCATATATTGGTAGTGACCCGATTGATGAATTATATTAATAAGTGTATACATTAACGCTTAAAAAGCAGGAACCACGATGTGGAACAGTTAGAAATGCTGGAAATTGTAAAATTTGCCGGAGCACAAACTTGATGCGCAGAATCCGCAGAGCGATGGGGAGGGGGGTCGCTTTTGGGAACGTTGAGGCTTAGAGCACTCATTCCCCCACGAGCCGGTCGCCTATACCGGTCTCTTGAACAAATCCCATCTTATCCGTTTGTATCCTTTTTTTCCTACATTTATTTCTGGTTTATTCCTACACTCGTATTCCTTACTTTGCTGCAATCATTTTTGTTTTCCTTTTCTATTTCTTAACTTATTATTTACTTTCCTTATTTCTTTTTGCCTTCTTCTTTCTGTTCTGCTCTCGTTCACTTTCCATTGTGCTTGTTTAATTTTGCCTACTTCTTTGGTTGGGTTAAGTATATTTCTTCGAGTAGTCATAACAGGGTAATTATTTCTGTTAAAGAAACACACGTGGACTATGGTGACGGGGGTTGCCCTTGCGCCTCATCTGCTGAGCTTGCTCAGTAGATCGGGCCCAGGTTATGGTCGCAATATGGTTTCTCCGGATCTTTGGACGGGAGCCTTGAGCACTCTTAGGGTACGGCTGCGACCATACTCTTGCGTGTAGTCAATCTAACCAGGTTTTCGCGATTCCTGACTTTTTTTCCCTGGGTCATAGACGCTGGAGTCTCAGGACTCGATTTTCTTTCCTCAATCCCCAGTACACGGTCCTCTGGTGGACCTCGGAGGGTTCGCAGCTCCTTCGTGGAGAAGTAGGACCTCACGGAAATGGACGAAGAGCCCATTTCACAAAATTCCTTCCTACCTTCTTCATTCTTTTTCCATCTTTGACCCACCTTTCCTCTATTATCTTCAACGTTTTCCGTCTTCCCGCGGATCGTCCAACCAGTCATCAGAAGTCTAACTGAACGGCAACTGGAACTACAACTTTCACCTACATTCTACTCGCACGCCACATCAGAGCTTCCCATTTTTTCTCAAGGTACGTTCTACTCATTCAGTATCTTTAATTCTATATGAGTTTGTCAAGTCTACATCGTTTCGATACTTTTTGTTAAGGAATCTCGAATAATCTCGCTCGCAATCTCAACACGCCCTTATCTCGTACACTAATCGTATCGATTTTTGTGACAATCGATTCAGAACCCTCAATTCCTATAACGAATCTATCAATAACTTTTTCTCATACATGGCGGTTCAGAAAATATTTGACTCCAAACCCAGGTATAAGAGTTGACTCGGGTAGAGTCTCGGCGGTTCGCGTCCAGTACATCCGGTTGCCTGTTCTTGGCGCGAGACTCGACCTAGTCTCGATGGTTAACTTCCCACCGAAATCAAATTTAAGAAATTATATTACGTACGTTGTACATCCATATATTAATAAACTATAGGTATACATTCAACAAATTTCAACTCTCATTCCACTCCGGTGAAAACAGCCAATGACAATCTAGATTAATGATCGACAATGCAGTCTATTAAAAGAAAACGGTAAAATTATTTCTCGTGCATGCTTCCAGATTGATGTAAAACAAATGAAAAAGCAGCGAAACTTTTATTATCCAATAGAACATTTATAACACAAACATAACCCACAATGACTTCGCGCAGTACCTCGTACTTTTTTTTTTCAACAAAAATGACGTGGGAAAATTACTCGAGTCAGCCAAAACAATACATTTTTTTATACATCCTATTAACAAGAGGACTCGATTATGCAGTGGCTTATTAGCCGTAAACTAAAGACCTGCATAAACCGAGGCCTCTGGCTCCCGTCTGCCGTAGAGTTACGCCACTGTCCTCGACTTACTTCCATACCGACAGCGCGCCGGCAGCCTGAGACAAGACGAGGGTACCATTTAAAAAAGATTCTCAGAGGGTATAACAGATAAAAGTAATGAAAAATTTTCCCATAGCTTATAGGTACACCAGCGTTTATACATACGTAGATATACATAAGTTTTATAATACGATACACTCGAAACTATCTTGTCAAATATAATGCTTAGTTTAGCTTACTTATGTAGTAACATTGGACGTGTGTGTAATAATAACAACAACGTGTGTACTCATTTGAAGACGAATGTGCGTAGCTATAGGTATGTACACTCGGTGCGCTCGTTGCGACCACAGGAGGGACAGGAAAGAGTCGTAAATAAAATAAAATTGTGCCAGATACTCGCGAAGGCCATTCAAGCGTAACTTTTAATATGGCCGCTTGCAGCATGGCGTTCGCGCCATGGAAGAATTTTCTTCTTCTCTCTCTCTCTCTCTCTCTATTTCTTGTCAGTCGTATCAAGCTGTTTGCACAAAAATATCTTCTAATATTTACAGCAAACACTATGACCGTATATCAGCCCGTGGTTGGAGCGCTTAAAAGGCGTTATAACGAGGATAATATAATCGCAAATCGTTATCGCCTAACTCACCAGGGCGAAAACGCCATCGTGATAGAAGAAAAAAAAAACAAAAATTTTGGGTTTTTAAGTACACTGGTTTCCTAATCGTACAACGATACAGTATATCGTTTCAATGTATAGGCACTTATATCACTACGAATCCCATCCCCTTGTAACATTGGCGATTCGGGGGATTAATTAATTCGTTTAGTATAAAAATTCTAAAATCGATATATCGTATACATATCTTTGCGCCGCACCGTGTATATAGGCTTATACATATATACATATACGTTGGGTCTCTGGCTATGCACGCAATTATAATATGTAATTTACTATATCGATTCACAATGTATAGCTCGCACTTATTACACGCTATTGTCTTGGGCAAACAGACGCTGCGGAGACAAATTATTTGCACGATTTTAATTGCACGTCGCGACGCTTCTGCTATCGAATACGTCATCGTCTTGGGCACGGGGACGGATCGGAGCGCGAATTGAAATGATATCGATCTTTTTAAATACGTGAAAAAGAATTTTCGAATTCACAAATAAATATACGAAGTGCTAGAGTTCACATGTGCGTTCTCTAAATACATATGTACTTAAGAAAATTAATTGTACCGATAACGTCACGCTTAGGTTAATGGCAGCTGTCGTGCTATTTCGATACACGCAAACCTGACGTGACTGCAACGAAACGATTGGATTTACCAAAAAGAGTGATCGTACAGTTGACTTATTGTGCGTTTCAAGTATTTTCGACATATATGATTACTGGCCAACGGTTACAGGTTGAAACTGTCCGATGAGTCTGACGATAATTGAGCGTTGCGTAACATTTCGCAGTAACATTTAGCATTGGCAAAGATGGATGCTAATAAATAGTTATATGTACATTCGACTGGTTGCTCCGCGACTCAGAGACCTCAAAGCGATTTAGGATTGCTAAGCTTTCGCGTTTGTCACATATGTATGTACGCTTTACGTATAAATTCATTGAAAGATAATTTAGACGAAGAAAGAAAGAAAAAAAAATGACAAGAATAGCCTGAAGAGCTGCCTCGCGTTACCACCGTAGCGCTAACGAGTCTCCGACGTTTAAAATTAATCGAGTCTCGTGCCAGACGGATCGCGACGACGCGGAAGGAAGCTGCGAGAGGCCGTTACGGCCGGGAAAGAAAAATAAATGATCTGACGTGTGCGGGAATGTCGCGAAATCGATAAGAATTTCATAAAGGCTCCGAGAGTCCTGTCCCTGTATATAATTTTGTCATGTTCTCATGCAAACACGATCTTCATGTTTTTCATTGTAAGACAAACGACGATCCCGAGAGTACACGAGATTGCGAGACGCGTCGTGGGTCCCTGACTGAAGAAACGGAATACTGGATTACACGAGCGCACTAATTTCGCAATTTTTAGAGCTTCTGAACGATGTCAAATTTATCCTTGAATCCGATGGATTCCTTCTTCGGGTCGTATTTCTTGCGCGCCGCAAGCTGTGCCCTCAGCTCCTTCGCGCTCATCTTCAGATTCAGGCCCTTCTGCTGTTCTCCGATGTTACCGTTACCATTGCCGGTGCCAAGATCATTGCCATTCCCATTCTGACGATTGATCTCGACGTTGTCGCTCGTAGGGATGCTGGTGGCTGTGCTGCCGCTATTCGACGTGTCGTTCGATCCGATGGACTTCTGCGTACCCTGAAATGGAAAGGCCAAATTAAAATTTCGTTCCTCCTATAACAACTGAGAATCGCAAGGTCACGTACGAGAACGCCAATGACCATTCGGCGTCGTAGTCTTCGAATGACCCAGATGGAGTGACCGAGTGACATGATAGCACGAACAGAGATGCTCGTCGCGTACCAAGGTCGCACCTTAACCCTACTTTTTTTACCGTTTCAGCTACCTGCGTTTTAGTACCACTCGAAAACTCCAATGCGACACGTAGGCAGCAGGAAAATCTGTCGAAAAATTCCTTTTACCTCCAATACTTCGTATTCTCGTGCTCGCACGTTTAATTGGTGGCACATACGTTCGCCTGGTTTATTATCGAACGATTTCTTGGAAGGAAAACAACGACTCTGCGTAGCTACGGGACTTACGAACATTGGGTTTCCCGGCAGGAAACCGGCAGGCGAATGGGTAAAGATTATTAATCACCAAGACGCTGAAGTCACTCGTGTTTATCCGTGACTATAGAGAGAATTGCACAATTCCTTTCAAGGTAGACAACGATCCTGTGAAATACGTGAGACTAACGATATCCTCTTTTAACGCGGCGATAGACGCTTTATTATATGTTTATAAAATTATAAGTATCTTATCGGGACATAAATGTACATGGCTCTTACCATATTTCAGGTGGAATTCCTTAGTTCGTATTTAACACTCTAGATTATTAGCACCTGCGAGATGCGGCCGTGCTGCGATATATGGGAGCAGCGATAACCTCTTTCGATGTGAATGACAGACGCCACGCTATATATTCTATTTGTAAAATTATAACTATTATACTGAATTATAGCTGTATCTGACTCTTACGATATTTCATGCATAACTTTTTAGTTCGTATTTAACAGACCAGATGATTAGCACGTACGAGATACAGCGATTTTAAATAATCGGTCTCCCACGTAAATTGTAATATCAATCGATTAGATAAACCAACGATCGGTTTGTTGATGTACTAATATTTTATCCATAAGATTAGATATCTGATTGAAATGTGTTCTAAAATAAGTCACGTAATATTTTCGTATACCAACCACCCTACAGAGGTCTGTTACCCTTTTACCGTAGGTTGATCAGTGAATTCGAGTGTTTTCGTATTAAGAGTCAAAGAATAAAAGAAATAGATCTGAAAATCTTTACTAATTCACCGATGCTCGTGTCCTCGATGGAAATACTGTGTATTATACCGAGTTACTTGGATTATCGTTATGCAAATGATTGTTGTACACGTATGACGATTCAGAGATATTTAGCTTTATTTCTATGATCATTATCAGTGACAATTGTATTCCGTAAGAGTCACCTTTGCTTCGTTTCTTTTTACAATTTGTTGCGTATGTCTCGCGGGAATGTGGGCGCAAATGTACACATAAAAATTTCTATCCTAGCGAGTCTCGAACGTTCCGTTAAAACCTTAAGCAGGTATGCAATGCGCGCCGAATACCGATCTAACGAGCGTGTCGCGTGTACGATCGGAATACAGTTTCGTACATACAGTTGAATTCGGAGGAACTGAAGTTGCAGCATGATTAGCCATTAGGTGAACCGCAAGACGGGAGATACTTGAGACGAATGAGAAAGTGGAAAAAAAAATTGCCAAGGTCATGAGAGTTGAGTGAAAAAGAACTGAGATAAATTAAGTTTTTTTTATGACTGGAATTACAGTACTACGACGGATGCTGACAAAAATTCAGACGTCCTATGGGGAGCAAAATTTGTATGATAAAGATCCATGTCAAATGTAAATCAAGAAAGCAGGTAAAGCTTGAACCGAAGTCTAGGACTTTATGACGGAAGGATGTATTTTAAAAAAAGTTACTTGAGATTCGAATAAAATCTTTTTAGTCTTTAAGGTGAGTCACGCTCCTTTTCTAACCAACCAGTTTGAAAGCCCTCCTCCCAGTCATCGAACCCTTTGCCCAGTTAAAGTTACTACCGGTAGGATGAGACGCACTGACGACATTGCCTCATCTCAGTAATATTCGACTAAATATGAGGCATGCTATGTTCTACGTGTTAAAAGCTTCTACGAAGCAGAAGGTTTCTCTATCAAAGTCACTTTCCCATGGAGCATACAACGCGTTGTATGGAAACATCATCCTAGTGAAAAAGTACAGCGGCAAGGAACGATTTCAGGTCAGACGAGGATATTCGATAGACCTTAATATCAGATAGGAAGCATAAGGGTAAAATCGGCTACCTCATCAACGGAGCTGTTACTTCCAACAGAGCGTGCCTCCTGTTCAACGGATGCAGGATTCTTCTCGGGCGTCTTGATGACCTTGACGTTTGTCATGGTGCCCTTAATAAGGATGTTGTTGGCCTTGAAATAGTCATCAGCCTCTTGATCGACAACCAGGAGCTTCGTTTCGTTGGGGAAGGCCTTGATACGATCGACCACCTGTTTATGAGTCTCGTTGGCGATGTTGATCTCGTTGACCTCGACAATCCTATCGCCCTGCTTGAGTCCAGCAGCCTGACTTGGCGAGCCTTCGTCAACCTTACCAATAAATTGCCCAGTCTTGCCTCTCTCGGCATGTAAATTGAATCCGTAACCGTCGAAATCATCCCATTTCACGATATGGCAGAGACGCGCGTACTGCACGTTATCGCCCTTAAGAGATGACATGTCGCCAGTTTTAAACTCCGGTCAAATCCAAGATTCACGGGTCACACTTTACCCTCGTTATTATCCCTCTCCGACCCGCACGGGACACAAACGAATATTCTCACTCTCCCTCTCACGGCAACTATCCCGCGATTGTCCACAATATTTCCCACGCGGTTCGGCTCCGACACGCTCTCGCCAGACGTTTCTTCAAATTCGACTGGAACGTATTAAAACGGCAGCGGGGTATCACGTCTTGGAACTACCAGAGGTTCTACTGAGCACCAGTGCCTCGACGAGCTACACCTCGGCTCGATCGCTTCTACCGCGACTCGAATGCCACCGATCTACATACGCGGAGAACACTGCGGAATCCATGCGGGGCGCTGCCACCGACGAGAGACACCAGACGAGGACAACCGGGCGACAGCGGAGAGGGGCTTGATATGTGCTACAGCGCCTCTAAGCGGCAGGTGCAGGAACTTTGCACCAGGAGCACATGTAAAACTCATCTGCTACTTCGTTATTGAGAAACGTCCGCACGGTCTACGTATCTATTAGATACCTACGTCAGTCCAAGAGCATTCACCGCTCAGTTGTAATTCGTGTTAGATTCTATCTGGGATTCCCGCCGTGAGACGACTACAGAAAGCCGTTTGACAAGTATCCATGGGAGGGAGCACTATTGGTCATACGAATGCCCGGTATCAGCGCCGCCAGTGGACACTCTTGAGAACTAATATTTAGCTTTGAGAACCTGCACGAAGACAAATCCAGAGAGCTCTTAGTATTTACTTATAGAAAGATTCGCACTATTAGGAAGAATGTTTTGTATGTCGGCTCTGG
The DNA here is from genome assembly GCA_030142655.1 of Trachelus tabidus. Taxonomy (NCBI): domain Eukaryota; kingdom Metazoa; phylum Arthropoda; class Insecta; order Hymenoptera; family Cephidae; genus Trachelus; species Trachelus tabidus. Next base: position 1,260,575 of record JARQTI010000723.1, read on the forward strand.
ACGCTTCGCTGTTTTAATGAATCATTCGCTGATGATTATATTGGCGATGCGTGATTCACGAACGACGGCGATCTTCGTTTTTCAATTATATCTTTTGTCAACACTTACGGAACGATCATGATACATTGTCATGAGCATTGACAATTTTCAAAATGGCATTCAATCGTTTTAGAGGAATTAACGTGCGTTTAAAGAGTCATCGTCTTTTGAGTCATCGCCTCGGTACGAAACCCGTTGCAGTTGATTTCGTGTTGGTTTAACAATCATGTCAGGGACGTATATCGCCGTGGCGAGAACGTTATCTTCATGGCGCATACCTTTTCTAATGCGTATACATTTATAAATCGCATGATCGGTTCTGTAGGTTACGTTTGAGAGACTTTGTTTCCGATCGACCCGGAAACCGAAAATAAAATCGAAACGAGAGAATTTTCATGCATGTTAATTCAGCACATCCAGGAACCTTAATGCGCAATACGGTGAGCACTTTTAATACGTAACCGTGAAATATAATGGAATCGCTGAAATTATAGGAAACCAGCATCGTTACGCGAGCGGACGTTGTTCGATCTGTAGACTCTACAATGCTACCACGATAATGGAGTCTCTCACGATCCTTATCGACAATGGCCCTCGTGTTCTTCCTGTTTCTAAGGAAAATTTTCATCTGATCAAACTCTTGGGGACAACGATAATACCTTTAAAACTACGCAAATGGATTTGCAGGTTTCAATTGTATTCGACTATCGGCTTTTTACGTTCATGTTGCAGATGCAGTAAAGCGAGGCAATTGACGGGTACAGTTCATAACATCAACTTTAATCTTACGTGCAATTGTATACCCATGGAATAGAATTTCAAGCTGTGATACCTTATCTTGCCGGTGGTGAATACGAACACAAGTAACATAACCATATTCAAATGCACTGCCAAGTAAAAATGTAGTGGTACAAGAGAACGACGAACAGATGAGACTAAACATAGATATGTGAAACGCTAATTCATGTTTAGGCAGATATATATATTTATACTCAATAATCGTATTAAATTATGTACTATAATTAAATATAGTAAATAACAAGCAAAAAATGATTGAATAATCAAATTTCCGTTGCAATCGTGGTTATACTTAGCATACCATGACGTAACACTATATTGACATAATAATACGGATACAAACAAAAAGTTGCGTCAAGCAGAAGATATTTCAGACTCTAAAGACAATGGCGTCGCTTAACACCCAATTAAAAATTACGATTCGACCAAGGAGATCGGTTTTATATGGATATATAATAAATTGCGCCTCAAATGTACGGCACTGAATCGCGTACCTGACGCCAGACGGTACACATAATGTACAATTACGAAATGCCAAGAATAACGAACAATCATAATTATCGCAACAAGTTGGCATCGTACCACGTGAAAATCAGCTTCTCTGCAATTTTCACGCGTTTGCTAAACAGAAGCGCTGGAAAATTATCAACGAGTTACCCAATGCATGCGCATAAGCGGCAATACGGGCATTGTTTGTGATGCGCGCGTACATAATAGTTATGCTCTTCTGTGAGTGAATCGCGACAGCTCTCGGCCTTTACGAGGACACAAAAGTCTTACGTCACTCACAGCTAAAATACTTATACATACGAAGCGCAGTAAGATGCATTCGTACTAGCCATAAAGTCCGTACTAGCCTATCCCCGCCATCCATTGGACAGGTTGTTTGTTTGACGCTCATTCCTTCTTCAGTGACTGACACGAGAATAACGTATTTATCCTGCGGAATGACGTGAACAATTTTTAACGTAAACAGATGTCACTTTCAAAAGTATATAACCAGAGACCTATATTAAAATTTGTCAATCAAGGACGTTACAGTCTCAAACTTACAATACGATGCATCATTCCTTCCACGTCTACTGTTGCAAAATACAGTTTTATTTAATCGTATCTGCACTTCCGTAGTGGTACCAAGGACGAGTCTGCACCAAGCAACAAGTAGCCATACACATAATTCGTCATGCATTAGACTCCCGTTAAGTCTCGATAAGTGTTCGCTTCTCTTATGATCGCTCACTTATTTTTACACCTCGTGGCATTCGAATCAATCCTTACCGTCGCCTACTGAGCGTACGTTTGTACTGGCGCGAAACGACTGGGTGTTTGAAAACAAGTAAGGACCGCGGATTCTGACAAAAATCTGTTAAAAAGTGGAAACTTTCGTTAAGTGTTTGTTTTCTTCGCATCGCCTTCCTTTATCTTTCTAAAAATGTATGCTTAACGAGAGTCTACTGTAGAACGCCGGGCCCAGATTCAGGACCCAAGTAAAAGCACACCCAGCTGATGACTCAATGTATTTGTGCAGAGTGGGGTCATGTCGAGCAGGAACGTGTCATTTGGTGTAAATAACAATGTCCCTGTTGTTTTAAGATTTTATTACCCATCTGGAGAAATGCGGTAACCCATACTCTTCGGAGTGATAAGGAATTTTTAATTCTAATCGATCTTCATTTTGATTTGTTTTCGTTCAACGGCGTCTTAGGAATTTTATTATACCCAGGGCCCAAACATTAATGGATACGTCTCTGTATTATCGTTAGTAGTGGTCGCACGTGCAACGAGTGAGAGCCAGTAGTGGTGTATTCATGAGGTGGAATAGCGGTGCGTCGTGAACGGACTCCTCTACTCTCCGGTGAGTGACTGCGTGGTATGACTAGTTCTGTCTGGTGCTTGGTGTCGTTAACTTCGCCCTGGTGTTGGCTCTCCGTCTTCCTCGTTTACGTAGTGCACGTCAAGTTTGTAATGCCAGGAAGGCTTTGCCAAGGAGTAGCTTAGTGGATACCTAATGCTGATGAATCTTCAAGGAAACTAGCGGACACTGACCGATATGTGGAGCCCAACGCACGTCCAGGTGACAGGTAGGTAGAACGTTATATACTCAGTACACCCAGCAGATTGCCAGGTAGGTTAGGTAGTCAGTTAGGTAGGTAGGTCAGGTCAGCAATATACCGTAACATGTATCATTTTATAGATTCTGTTTCCTTGAGGATTATTTAACCGATCTCTGGATATCTTGACACTGGAGTTACGCATTTAGAATCGAAACATCATCATGTGCCAAGTCGTGATTTTGTCCTCTGCCAGACTGTACAGTCATCGAAAAGATTGTTGATACTTTGTAGAAATTCTTGGTATGTGTGAAGAAAGATAAGAAAGATTTCATTGGCTCGTCATGGAAAATCTAATAAAATCTGAAGCTGGTTTTACCTGAGCTTCATGTTCCGTGACGAGTTGCAAGTGGCGCCTAACCTGTTGGACATTTTAATGATGCTTTAGAAATCGTTCTGTTCGACTGTACTTTGTATAAGCTTATGTACGCGAGTAGAAGACGTAAATATTTACGAGGGATGCCATCTCCTAGATCTTCTAGACAAAGCGTGAATATCAGTAGGGACTGTAAAACGCCTTATAACCGTGTGGAATTCTTCGTACTTCTTGCGACCTTTCTGATAGTATTGGAAGCTTTTCGTGTGATACGAGGAAACGATATTTATATTCCAAGAATGCTTTAGATGTACAACAGAAGCTGCACCGATCTTTATCTTCCTTGGGAAAAGATGCTCGCGTTACAACGGAATTTTAATTCGCGTTTCCCATCCGCGAAACTAATTAGTCTCGAACCAATTATTCCCACGTTTCTCAGTCGTTTACAACGCTTTTTCAAGCTCGCTAAACGTGAAACACGCATCATTACGGATAGCTCTCCACTTTCGTTTTTATAATGAAGCGGAAATATAATGGGAATTTACTAAATACGTTAAATTCGACTAATGAAAAAAAAACCGCAAACATCCTTAGTCCCGTCATGAATAACTTTTATTGTATGTCTAATTCTCTGTTTTATTTACAGTCCAAAGAGCCAAGGGACTGCTTACAAAAGGAAAAAATAGTGAGTATACAGTATCTTGATCTACGTAGCTAATTGAACAAGAAAGCATAGCAAATCGTTACAGCGACGATGTAATAATAGAAAGAAAAAAAAGAAGAATCATGTCATATTAAAAGCTTTGCTATAATTCTCAACACGCAGCATTTCCTTGACATCATCACGTCACTTATGAAGCCATGCAAATTCACACACATGTCTCTATATGCCGTGTTACGTATAAATGTCCGTTACGATAACGTTTCTTGGGTCGAACGAACCAAGCAAACTGCCATCACGACGGATCCGGTTTCAAAACAGTGTCGACCCACTAAAGAAAGTCATTCGCACGAACAGTCTCATTTTTCACAAGAGATTTTTCAGCCGTTTAAATAGCGTCGTATTGAATTACTTGACAAGTGGCGACCTGATGATTGACCCTCATCACAACGATTTACAACGCCCATACTCTTTCAGAGACCAACGATTGCTTCGTTACCATCGCCTTGGGCAAGGAAAAATATCAGACATCAGTGAAAGAAAAAGCAGTTGAGAATGTGGAGTGGCACGAGGAGTGCGAACTTCAAATACCTCAACAAGGAAATACAGCGGAAATTGTTCTCACTGCGCTTCATCGAAATTTTCTTGGAGTCGATGAGTTTCTTGGCATGATAGCGATACCACTGTCGAGTTTTGATGTGTATGAGAGACCAAAGAACAGATGGTAGGTAAAAGCAACAGGTGCCTTTGTTCAAATATACCTATAGAGATACGGTATTCATTTTTTATTTTTTGTTAGGTATACGCTTGGTAGTAAACCTGGCAAAGGAAACACAAAGGAACGTGGAGAATTGGAAGTTAAAATTGGTTTTATAGTCAAAGCTGGAAGTTTAACGGATTTGACTAGAAAGGAAAAGCACAAAAGCTCTCTAGGCCAATTGTCAACTGCAGCTCAGTCCATTGGTGGAAGTTTGCTTAGTATCGGTAGCTTAGAAAAGCGTAAAGGATTGAAAAAGTTTGCTAAATCCATTGGGAATAAAGTCAAAGGAAAGAGTAAAAGTAGACTGGATAAAGATGGCCTTGACGAAAGGGAAGAGCATCACATCCAACCATCACGGCAGGAACCTGGAGAGGCTGATCCAGGTGTCATCAGTGAAGACGAAGATGAATTTACAGTAAGTAACTTCTGTGAGACAGTAATACAAATAATTCTTTGAAAGTATTTAAGATCTAATCATTCTGTTTAACTTGCTAGTTTGATGACTTGTCACACAAAAGTTCAGCGTCTTCCTTGAATGCACCGACTGCTAATAATGCCAATAGCCAACCTGTTGCCAATACGATTTCATCATCTGTATCAAGTCATACTTTAGACAGTCAAACATCTCCTCCGGCTCCCACAAATTCAGCTCCTAACAAACCACCTCGATTTGCCATGCCATCTGCGAATACTCTTCCAAGGACTATGGATCATCAGGAAGATGAATGGGGCCAAAAGTTATATGGGAAACAAGGAAGCAATACTCTAAAACGATGGGAAGATAAACCAAGAACAAGAATTGTGCTTGACGAAGTTAAAGGTGAATACGACACTACACCATCTCCACCTACACCATCTATAATAAGATCCAGGGATACTCCGGAGCCTCCAAGTCCTGCACCGAGAGAAATAATATTCCCAAAGAATAACAAAGATGACAGAATAAAAGATAAGAAGGAGGAAAAATTAATGAAAAGTCCAAAGGAGGAAAAACTCTCAAAGAAAGATAAGAAGAAAGAAAAAGAACAAAAGTTGAAGGAAAGTCGAGACGAAGGACATTCGTCTTCGGAGAGAATCATAATTGGAGAGGACTCTGCTAAATCTGGATCCAATTCGAGAAGTCGACTTCCCCATGAAATTTTAGCTCAGTTCGAAGGAAAATCCAGAGAAGTAAGCATTTAATTATCTTTAAATATTATTCCTTAATATGACCAAATTTATCTTAACTATAAATATTTTATTTTTTTCCATAGGATCTGATTGAACTGGCTTTACATCTTCAATCCGAAGTGACAGACAAAAAAAAGCGTCTCGCAGATTTAGAAGAATATATAGACGCCTTGTTATTGCGTGTAATTGAAAGTTCACCACGATTACTGCAAAATCCGTATCAGTCACAAAGACGTTTATCTTCTCCGGGACATCAGTAGATGATATTTTTTTTTAACTGACACTTGACGAATTTCATTTCAGCATAATTTGACGTACCAATGTGAATACAAGTCCCGATTTTTTATTCGTGATTCTTCCACGAGAAAACTCGATATTACTGAATAACATTAGTTACAATCCTGTGTTCTGATTCGTTTAATGCGCTTTCTCATGCCAATCAAACCGAGTCCGCCTAATACCTCGCGGTTTCTATGCAATTATTAATACAAGGTGATTACATATTTTGAAATGAAATGGTGGCTTGGACTTTGTATAGCATTTACATTACAAGATCATTGGGGCATAAGATAATCGATTTCTCTTATAGAGATTAATTGCTACCAAGAGAAAAATGAAAAAGATTACAACAGCCTGTCTTCCTGCAATAACTTATATCAACCAAGCTAGGCAATTTCCTCTTTTTGGAAAAACTTTTGTATTTCCGTCCATTCTCCTGTTCCAAAGATCTAAATTATGATCGATGAGAGTGAGTAAGTGCCTTGAATTTATCAAAATAATAGTTATTCAGGACCATTGCATCACCTAAAGATGGTTTTGTCCATTTGATTTTTATTATTACTTGTACTAAAACCATCTTGAAATAGTACACTGATCCTGAATAGCAGTGTGTAATAATGACAGACAAACCACATAAACCAAGTATACACAGAAAAGTATATGCATACGTTAAAACTTTTTACCATTCGCCGCGAAATACTAATATACAATGTACTCATAACGATAGAAAGTATTATTGTGATTCATAAGTGATTCATTAAAACTTATTTATTCTATTTTGTGAGAACGTTTTTGTATTTATTCTTGCCTAATATACCAATGAGAAATTAAACTAACATAAGTATAAGAATGAATAGGTATGGCTGATATATGATTCTTAAGTTAGCCGCTTAAAGGAGGCACTGATTAGAAAATACATTAAGCGCCATCGCATAAATCGTGACGACAACTAATCAGACTCTTCCTATTAGAGTTGAATAAGTATTGAATACTCTTTTTAATTATAAATCCATAAAAGGACTAAAAAAAGGCAGAAGTAATTTATCTCGAAGGAATTGCACATGTGTGAATATGACTCTATGTAAGCTTGGTGTAAAATATTCCTCTTAAATTACTATATATTTTCAGTTTTATTTTATTAGTTAGTTGAACTGTATTTAGGAGAAGTAAAGGGCAAGAATTAAAGTACTTATTAGTTTTTATTTATTTTTTTAAATAAATTTACATAAAAACGGGTCTTGTGGCTGCATTTTAGGCAGCATTGTGAACACGCCTTTATGTTGTATGTAAAGAAGCTTAAGGCGCACGTAAATACGCGGAGTGCGGTGATCAAACTTTAGGGAGCTTATACGTGATAATAGCAGAATCCGAATAAAATTTTTGTATATTCTTTTTTGTGACATTCTAAAATTTATTCTGAATAAAGAGTGACAAAACATTTTAAAAAGTGCTTGTTTTCCTAGAACAATGGTCGATTACAGCAAGTGGAAGGACATAGAAGTAAGAACTTAAATATTTTTGGTCCAGAGTGTTTGTGGAATGTTCTAGAAACATCATAGAAACTTAAATAAGATTTTCCTTTTTTTTACATTTTAAAATCATTCTAGAAATATATTTGTAATATACTTCTAGATTAGTATGCAGTTCATAGATCTGTCAATGTTCGCTGTGACTAATTTAATGTGAATTATTCATGTTGCATTTTTCTATCGGAGCAATGTTCTGATTGAATATAGTTCTATGAAATTTGATTCATCAGTTATATTATAAAGGATACTGTTAGTGTACCTATTCTCTGAATAAACAATTTATTCTAAATTATTATTGTACAATCAATTTCAAATTTGTGTATAGAGTTCAGCTTTAGAATGGGTAATGTAGATCTAATTCATACTTTAATCATTTTAAATAACTAGATCTCAGATGACGAAGATGATACTCATCCAAACATTGATACTCCATCATTGTTCCGCTGGCGACATCAAGCGCGCATTGAAAGAATGGAGGAAAGAAAAAGGGAGCAAGAAGAACACGAAAGAAAAAAATTGGAGTAAGTTTAAAAAACTGTGTGGTATATTTGAAACACAATTTTTTGCTAAACATATTTGAAAAATAATTCTTTTAGTTTTCTGAAAAGCAAAAAAGATTTATACTCCTAAGGCATAGATATTTATCATTAGAAGTCATTGTTCCATGTTCTAATAAGATTTTTTTTCATTATTATATGGAATTACTTTTCATCATTTTAGAACACAAAGGAAGCTGAAGGATACAAAGGAAAAATTAGCAAAACTTGAAACTGAACAGAAAGATTCTGCTGATTTATCTGCTTTAAAGAAAGCTTTACAAGATCTTGAAAAGGAACAAGAGAAGATTAAAAAAATAGAGGATGAAATTAAAAAGAAAGAAAAATTGACCCCATGGAATGTGGATACAATTGGTCAAGATGGTTTCACAAAAACTGTAATAAATACAAAACCAGTGCGCAAAGATGATGATTCTAGTTTATCAGATGAAGAGAAAGAGAAAAGAATGAAACAATTTGTTAAAGAAAATGAGAAAAAATTGAAGGAATTTGGTATGCTCCAAAAATATGATGCCAGTAAAAAGTTTCTCCAGGATAATCCTCAATTAGTATGTGAAAATACAGCTAATTACTTAGTTATCTGGTGTATCAATTTAGAAATGGAAGAGGTGAGAAAATAATCATCTGGGTATTTTTGTCACTTTTGAACAACATTAATACTGAATTATGTATTTGCAAATTATATTTCAGAAACACGATTTAATGGAACACGTTGCACATCAATGTATATGCATGCAATATATCTTGGAGTTATCAAAACAATTAGATGTTGATCCCCGAGCATGTGTTGGCTCTTTCTTCAGTCGCATTCAAATTGCAGAAGTGGAATATAAGAAGTCCTTTGATGATGAATTGAGGGCATTTAAAGAAAGAATTCGCAAGAGAGCTGCGGAAAAGATAGCTGAAGCTCTTAAGGAAGCTGAAGAAGAGGAAAGAAAGGCTCGCTTAGGACCAGGAGGTCTTGACCCGGCTGAAGTATTTGAAACACTTCCTGAGGTAATATGTTATTCAATATAATTCTACAATTAATTTGTAAAAATACGAGTTATCAAAACTATACATTGCTTTTATAATCCATATTAAAAATGTATACATCACATATTTCTGTTACAGCCTTTACAAAAATGCTTCGAAGCCCAAGACATTCCTTTGCTACAAAAAACCATAGCTGCAATGCCAGAGAGCGAAGCGAGGTATCATATGAAACGGTGCATCGATAGTGGCCTTTGGGTACCCGATGCCAAGGCTAAGGAACAAGAAGATGAAGAAGCTAACGAGAAAGATGAAACATCAGATCCTGAATAATTTCTGTTTCTTTCTTCTCTGTTTCCTTTTACTTAAGTACATTCATGCAACCATATAATTATTCTATAGATTACTGCTCGTTACAGAACTGTCGAAAATAAAGCTATTGATACTAAAAAAAATATGAAACAATTTTTACCTGCCAGCTGTCTGAATTAGAAAGAATTGAACACTTTGTTTAATCAAAAGTGAATCAATTCGACGATCGAATGCTATAATATATTATCAAATATTCATCACTAAAAACATGTTCACAACTACCAAAGATTAGAAACTTCAGATTCTGGATCGATAGTGTCATATCTAGTTTAATTTTTTTCCATCTTATTGATACCATAAGTAATAGCAGCTATAAGCCAAACAAATATCTTTAATAAATGTGTTCAATGATAATAATATTAATGTGTATATAATTTATTAAATAAGTCCATATTGTTTGTCAATACTTCATTATAAATTTGCTAGACTCGTTCGTTCATTATTATATGTTTACTCTGTAAAAAACATTAAATGTATTATATTATTACTTTTACAACGACTTTTCCCGACTTACATCATTGCATCTACCTCTAAAAAATGTTATCTCTATTGGAATAAAAATTACAGTACCTTCATTTGTTACCACTATTTGTTATCTAATCTTCACAGATTACTATAATATTTTCCAAGAAAATTAATATTTGAATACCACAGAATTAGTAAACAAATGAAAATAAACACAACAAAATATAACTCCTTCCGAGCGTTATCCGTTAACTAATATATAATACCAAACTAATACAATTAAGAGAAGAGAAGATTAAGGTACGCAACAAAGAAATTACATTACACACTAACGTTTCAATTAAATTCAAACGCGCGGACTATAAAATTCGATTTCTCAAGTATGAAAAACGTTCATGCGCAACCGGAAATCGCGAGTGGTCGACTATCGAATTCTCGAGGTTCTCCTCCTTTTCCGGGGAGACGTGCCACGAATCTTTGGGTAATATTTTTCGTCTTTCATCCTGATCATTATACATAAGATCATTCGCTTACAGAAAGTCGTGGTGCTTCTCATTCAAGCGGGTAAATCATTTTGCCTTATTATACGTAAATTTATTACGTTCGCGTCACTCGTTTTGCTGAAAACTACTGTGAAAGTACAGTTCAGAATCCTTGCCTTGTCTACCAAAAAACTGTGTCCTTTTTAGTTACTGATATCGCCTTCGAGAGGCGCTTTTATACTGTGCATGACGTCATTAACACTTTACATAACCATACATCAATTGACGCATTTCATTAATTATAAATAGAAATACGATAAGTATTTAGAACGTGTTACATAGAAATGGACAATCTCCTGGGCTCTGCTTGAACTCTTTGTTGGTAATAATTTAAGTGCTCATTTTTACGCATGAATCAATTTCTTATTATCGAATTACTGAATAACGGTTTTTTATTCAAATGTTTGGCATTGAACTATATAAACAGTCAAGTGAATCTGGAGAAATTGATATGTACGAAACTAATAGTGAAGTTTGCAGCGTTTATAAAATTTTAATTTTTTTTCGGATTTGATCAAAAACGAGAAATTCCTAGAACAACTTTATTATATGAATAATTCATATGTAGTCTACAATTTATCGCGATCATTCAATATTCAATTGTACCGAAAGAGACAAAAATGAAAAATCAATCTTTCTCGGAATGTACGTCATGAAATATATTCGCGTAACCATGGTTTTCGTTAATTGCGCATGTAACGGTATATCGAAAATGTTCGCTCAACGCATTCTGGGTAGAATTTCCTGGATTAATCAAAATGGCAGACTCCTTTTCTTCGTGACATTTTAAAGTAGAATAATCGCAAATAATTTGATAATCGTCGCGATATAACATCACAACAAAATATAAAAGTGAAAATTTACAGGCAGGATAGCTAATACGTAATGTGAAGATTATTTTCGGGTGAAAGTTTTGTGTAGTGCGCGATTTGACTTGTAGTAATTTAGCAGCGTGAGATACATAGGAGGGTACGTAACATGCGCGTTGGTTAACTCGAGAGTTCGCTATATACGCAATGGCCAATAGTAGCAGCGGTAGAGGATATTAGTGGCTAGGGAAGACGTAAAGATGGCGCACGCGTTGCATGACGGGACCTTGCCGATGCTAGCGACGAAGGCGATGGCGGCGGCGTTTGTGAGGATGGTGGGGATGGATGAGGGATGCAGCGGGGACGTGAGTGGGAGGGTCGGGGAGGGCGAACGAACGAGACGAGTTCACAAAATGGCGGCCAAGCTCGGGCCCGTGACCATATAGTACGTGAAAATTCGATAATTTTGCACAATGTCGCGACTCTGTATATCAATGGTTGTTTAATATTACGAACACGTGCGCGGCTAGTCCTTTTATTGTTGAAATTGCATGCTCTAGTGCGGGGTTTGTGCGAAATTCGGAGATCAGAACGACGCGTAGACAGGAATGATGCAGGTGAGTGGAAGGGTTCGAAAATTATTGAATTTTGTGAACTTCCCTCGTATTATTTTTAAACAATAATTGTTTATTTACGTTGCCGAGATGAGAATAGAGATTTATCTGCGATGACGATTTGCGATTATAGCCGTGGTGTTGTTTGGAACAGGGAATATTTGCGTTGCCACATGCGTTTCTGTGATCCACGACGAAAGAAAACCTCGTAATTAGTGAAATAATTATTTCGAATGCGTTTAAAGGGTTTCCGTGTGTAGGGTGGGGCCTCCTGGTCCTGTAGAGCCCAGGAACTTGTCCGTTAAAGTCCTCGATTTTTTACAACTTTGCAGAGATTTCAGCCTCATAATAACCTATAACTTTGTTTACATTCATTCATATTGATGTTTTTCACTGAAAATATCCTTGTTCCATCCCAATTTTCCCATAAAATGATTCCTCATGATCTCTTCTATCCTTGGGTCATGGTTATTCAAAAATTTGAGATGGACCCATTTTTGCAATTTGAGCTTAAAGTTTAGGGGTGCATACTCTCTTTATAACCTGTAAGGTTCCACTACATGACTCTACATATCAAACAAAGTGCTTTTTCAATCTTGTAATTGGGATATGCTTGGAAATCTTGAAATATTTTCATAGAAGATGCATATTTCCTTTTCTGTCGTATATTTCCATAATTTTTTTATAAAATTACCTTTCCTGTCTATGCCTAATATTTATAGAATCTTCAGCATTTCATATTCACCTTAGGTTGAATTAGAAAAGTGATGGAATTGTGTGGTTTGTGATATAATAGTTCATGGAGCTGCAATGAAACTTTTCTATAAATCTGTCAAATTTATGATGTTACAATGACGCTATTCATCTCAGAATCATTGTTAACATAAAAACTGCTTCTATGTCCAGAATCATACAAGTCATTTAACCTGTATTATATTTACATTTGTATAAGCAAATGTGCTTTAACAAAATGTAAAGCTATGGGGGTTAAAGGAATTCATGAAATCTTGTATATGTTACGTTCTGCTGCAAGGCCATAAAAAGAAGTGAGACTATATTTTGAGTTATCTTGCATTTCATTACATTATATATATTTCATTAACATTCTAGAGAGTACAACAAAGCATCTTATATTTGATAAATATTAATTCTTCTTTAAAGGTATGACATTTATATCTGTCATGTAGTCTTCATAGCGAATTTTAATGTGGTAGTACATGCTACTGATATAGTCACTGTGTATCGTTCAGTGAAGGATTAAACTAATATTATCATTCACTATCCTTCTTCATAGGTCATAGAGAAACATTGTTAATCCTTGGTTTATTTTATTGTAACTCTTGAAATCATGATCTGCATTTGAGCTTCATACATTATACAAATTTTATTGTTCCGAATGACATACATCAAAAGAAAATGTTGTAGATGTTGAACGATGAAAATCCATTCAAGAAACACAAAACTTTATATATTCTATAACTACCAAATATTCATGATTCTTTTATTATTCCATACAGTTACATTTCATGCGCCCATTATTCCTTCGACCATTTACAACTAAGCACATTATTTTTTTGTTTGTCCACAAAATATAATTTGAGGATGCTTAATGAAAGCAGCTTGAAGAATTTTAAGGAACATCATTTATATGCAGCTTCTAATATACCATACTGTGAAGGCAATAAGACAAAACCACAATGGTTCATGTCTTTTTGAATACTCAGTTAAGATATAGAGCAAATTTTAAACTTTTCGTAACAGTACAATACAGCTTATATGGGTGCATTGTACTTTTAAGTCTAATGTTGTAATTTTTGTAATATATCAGTTGTGGAACGACTGTCAGTGTACCTGTTGAACTTTATAATAAATATATATAATATTTTTATAGCAAAGTTATATCTCTCATTCCCTATAATACCTCTCATATCTTTAATTAAGTAAGTCCATTATTAATGCCGCAGAGACCTACTATTTTGTTTCTGCCTCTGGCTATGAGCTCCGTAAATATGCGTTAAATTCTTCAGAAGAAGAAATTTTCAGTGATGAGAAACTGTTGAGAAATCGCATACATCTCGTTGCGATCTAGACGTATTTGGACATTCAATCTTCCACCAGTGTAACAAATTTCACTTTAAATCTACATATCTCATCACCGGCTGCATCGCACAAGATGGTGGACCTGGTTCACGAAATGGAGGAATAAGATTAACCGTCCGCCGAGTAAATGGCAATCTGGCCCTGAATTCAAAAAGTCAGGACAGAATCGTACCGTGGAATACTTTAGAAAGGAAAAGCATCAAAAATAAGTGTCAGCATATTGGCACAATTATACCATAATTCATTTATCAGAAATCACTGGTAGCACAAGATTCTTCGCAACGTGGCGTCATCTTGCTTCATGGCTGAATATCGTTGAGAAATCTTCAATTCATGATTAAGGACGTATATGACGTATTAGACAAATACTCGTATAGTATAAGCTAATAACATTGTATTTTAAGATCATACGAAAAACACTTTTGTTCTCTTTTGCATGAGACGTGGCCTGACAAGGGCATCTTCAAAATAAGTATGGCGACTCATACCCAGTCAATGATAATAATATATTCCAAACAACACTGTGGCTACACTCGCTTAGGATGATACCTTATCCCACCTGTTTAAAATTATCTTACAGAAGACATTAGACTCGGAGTCTGCTAAAGAATCTGGATCCGATTCTGACAATGAGAGTAAGAGCGATAGCTCTTCCTCTGGGAGTAATTCTGGCTCCGGTTCTGGATCGGACAGGTGCGTATCGACACATTGTTCGGGCTTCCCTCGATACCAGAAGGCCTTTACGACCCTTCAAAGTATTTAAAATAATAACGCTCAGCTTCCAGAGTTTAATGTAGATTGCCATTAAATAAATGCACTGTGGTGAGCTGCTAGAATGTGATCATGATGATGATCTAAGCATTGTGTACAACCAAATTCACTGTAACTCGATATTACGACGCAGCTTTTGTAATTTGATACACATTTGATCATAATATTAATTTTCACGTTGCTAGTATCAGATAAACAAAAAAAATTATTGACTCGCAACTACATTGTTATTAAGACTATTTCATTTATCGTATTGATATTTTTAATCCTCATTCAAACATGCGCGGTTGTTTAAAAGTAGTAGAATTGACTAATGCGATATATGTAGATGACGTAGAGATTATTGCGTAATGTCCAACAAAATATTTATCAGCATATCTGATTATCATAATATCATCCATAGAATTTCTTTATACAGTTCTGCATGGGTTTATCTTTATTGGCCGTATATTATGGCCTTCTGGTATTTACGGGTGTGCTCTCGAGTATTTAATATTGTAACATCAAATCACCTCGGCTATTTGTGTACTGCCACAGCTTAATAAAAGCACTAATGTTGCCTCATTCAATTTTTCTTTTCTTTCGCTGTGTTTCGTTCGTATTCCTGCACTGAGAGAAAAATATCGTTGTACTAAAAAAAATATAGTTAGTCTGACGATAATCTTACTATAAAATATAATTCCCTGCGGTGACGTTTATATTTTATGGTTAATCCAAAAAATGAAAAAATGGTTGCATAAACCATAAATTGAGATTTTGTTGAGCCCTCGTCAATAATTATAGTAGTAATAATCATAAATATAATAGTTTTGTATATACATTTGAAAATTCTGTTTTAAACAACTTTGCTATTATCGTGTATTCAATTATATTATCATCGCTTCAAACATAAAATATTACAACACTTTCTATATTTCTTTTACAATGTAAAATCGTTAAATCAACTATATACTTTTCTCTCAGTGTGTGAGGACATTTTCAAGTCAGTCTTATTCTTTGTTTTAATACGTCTTACCAAGTGTTCAAAAATCCCCACCCAAGTACTCAATTTTGCAAAAATAGTTGGAACGGTCTTTCACGATGAGCGGCAATATCTAGTTTACAAAGTTACATCAATTAGAACGACCAGTGAAAGAAAAAGAGTAGCCTGATAAGTACACTGAAATATATAGAGGGCATTACAATTGACAATGATTAATGTTTTCGTATATTTTTGGGGAATATGAAAATTTTGTATCACACAGCAATAAGAATATAAAAATAATGAGGTTCGTGACATAATTTCAAGAATTCCAGATACACCAATTGGTTGTTTTATATACATGTGTCAAATATCAATTGAGTTGTTCGTTACATGTTGAGCCATCGATACAGTGAATAGTTTGATAAATTGAATATATATTTGATACAAACAAAATATTTAATATATTTGAAGGTACTTTATATGTCAATTATGAAAAAAAAATTCGTACAATGAAAAATTACCTCGCTGCTATGCAGCGACTCTAGCTCCTCGAGTGGTTCCGGCTCGGCGTCGGGTTCTGATTCGGAAAAGTCAGAGAAGTCAGATGCACCTGCACAAAGTGATAGCTTTCAGAGCAAAAGCTCGAATCACAGCACAGAAGCTAAACTTAGGCATAAAAGCGACTCTAGTCGTGAATGGGACGAAAACCCTGACATATATGGCATCAGGAGGTCCGTACGTTCTCGGAAGGAGCCAGAAAGGCTCACGACGCAACGTGAGAGCGATAGCGAAGGTCGCAAGAAACTTAAGAAAAAGAGGTAAGTGATTGAAACAATAAATTCTGATCATCTCAATAAATATATTGATTACGTTATTTCAATTCTGTGGGCATTGCCAGGAGATGCAGAATACATATGTTCATATGTGATTGGTGACAGCGATCTTGTCGCTTATCGATTTTTATTTACGGAAAAGGAAGAAAATCCAATAATTTTATATTATATCAAATATTGATTTATCATAGCGGGCTATTACCGTGTTGATTGAAGTCGTAATTTAGAACTATATTGATATTTGTGGAGTAATCAACCATTTTTGTGGCCTCCCATTATACGAGTGAACGTTGCTTCTTTTTTTTTTACGTATGTTTTTATAATTGATTTATTGGAGATTGACACTGATGATGCAACATACACGGCTATTGTGAAAGAATTTACATTGCTTTAATAATTGTCAGAGCATACTTAATTTATGCTGAGTTTTCTGAATATAATTTAAAATTTTGTTCATCGAACTAAGCAAATTGGTATACTTGGCACGATGCTAGCTTTTGCCTTCAAGCATGATAAGCAATTAACATATCAATATATACTTATTTATATTATTGATTATCCTATGCTAATCACATATTAGAGTGTAAAATTTGTTTACGATCATAATTAGCCCTTAGGTTGCTGTATTGTCAAAGTAAATTATTTATTTATACGTTTTTTGCGTTTCATTATAACGCATATTTTTTTTTACTTGATTATTTGTTCTACGAAAGCATAGAAGTTTTGCTAAATATCATTTTATTGATTACTCCGCATCATCGAGAGACGCGATCGAGTTTCATGGTTTACATTAACGTAATGTTTTTCATATCACTCTTATCTTAGCGACGTTTCTATCGACCGGAACAAAAAAGATAACTACATTGGAGTGCGATGCAATAATTTTGCTTATTATTATACATTGTTTTGCATCAATTAAATATGGAATTATCCGTTCGAATCTATAGTCACGCTGGTTATTTATTGCTTTGTTTTTAAAGCGTAGTTTATACTTTATTTTTGTCATTTTTTTATATACGATAGGTCTTTTTTTATTAAAAGATGATCTTTAATTAGTTATTTCTTTTATGATATCAGGTTTTCCTTGTTGGAACCAAGTACAGTGTAACAGAAACTCAAGGGCAATAATTATAAAAATACTTGTTTTTCTTTCTGTAGCTCGCATAATACATGGAATTCAGAAAGCTCAGATTCGGAATCGGATGATGCTGAGAAGAGACGGCCACCTCCTAGTAAACCGATAAATCGGCGTGCAGCACAGAAGGCAAAGGAAAATGCACGATCTCGTAATAAACGCATCTCAGAGTCATCAGAAAATTCATCTTTCGACAGTGATGACAACAGAAGGTAGCAATCTGGCTGTGGTGATTTATTTTAGTTTATTGTATTCACAATGACAACTCTAAGAGGAATATCAATTTATATTTTTAGACAAGTATCGAGAAGGACAGGGACAGCTGTCAGTTATAAAGAACATAGCGAAGAAGGAACTGACAGCGAAGACATTGTTGAAGTTGATGAAGCTACAGCTACACCGGCAGAACCTGATAATGCTGAAACCATCGAAAGGATTTTGGCTCAGAGGAGAGGCAAGAAAGGAGGTTGGTTTAATTATTCATATTAGTGTTAGCTGGATTTTGAAGATCAGATAAAACGTTTATGGAAATTCAAAATTTTATAATCATGCCACTGCAATATTAACACATACCATCTCGTGATTGAGAATAATCGAAATTTGCTAAAATTATTGGTCACGCCCATTGGCATTAACAGTTACCGGAAACGTGACGACTGTTTATGCTGTTGAAGAGAATGGAGATCCAAATCCAGAAAATTTGGATGCAGACGAAGCGGAAATGCAGTACCTGATCAAATGGAAAGGATGGTCACACATACACAATACGTGGGAATCGGAGGAATCCTTGAAGGCTCAGAAGGTACTTTTGTCATTTTTAATGTAATTCTCGTCCTTGTCCAGCTTTATTTAAGCCTAATTATGCAATTCTTAATTTATGATTTCATAATTTATTCAGGTTAAGGGGATAAAAAAGCTGGAGAACTTCGTTAAACGCGAGAGGGAGATAAAACAATGGAGGGATTATGCAGGCCCCGAAGATATAGATTATTTTGAATGTCAACTAGAATTACAACAAGACCTCTTAAAGAGCTATAATAACGTCGAAAGGATTATAGGCAAGTATCGATAAACTTTTTCTTACGATTAATCCTTGCGATCAAATTTAATTTAAGTAATACACATAATGAAAATACTTCTGCAGCCGAGTACAATAAACCTGACTCAAAGCATCCCGATTACTATTGTAAATGGGAAAGTCTGCCGTATGCAGACGCCACGTGGGAAGATGGAGCGTTAATAATAAAAAAGTGGCCGGAGAAGATAAAAGAATTTCGTGATAGGGAAGATTCAAAAAGGACACCGAGCAAGCACTGTAAAGCTTTGAAATATAGGCCAAAGTTTCATCAGTTAAAAGGACAACCGGAATATATGGGAAAAGGAAAAGAATTAATTCTCAGGGATTACCAGATGGATGGACTCAATTGGTTAATTCATTCTTGGTGTAAAGAGAACAGGTAAATAAAAGCAATTGTCCCATCCTCATCATTTTGAGTATTGATCAAAATTCTGATTTATGCGTTATCTATCTGATAACACAATTTTTTTTCAGTGTTATCTTGGCAGATGAAATGGGTTTGGGTAAAACGATACAGACGATATGCTTCCTATATTATCTATTTCACACACAACAACTTCATGGACCATTTTTACTAGTAGTTCCGTTGTCAACGATGACTTCTTGGCAACGAGAAATGGCCCAATGGGCACCAGACTTGAATTTCGTCACCTATTTAGGGGACGTTACGTCGCGGAATATTGTAAGTTGTGAAGTCAATAAAATAAACATAGAAAAGCATAGTTTCTACATGTAAATTTTGACTAGCAAAATCAATCTTAATTACAGATTCGAGAATATGAATGGTGTTACTCTTCAAAAAGATTAAAGTTTAACGCTATCCTTACTACATACGAAATAGTACTGAAGGATAAAGCATTCTTGGGAGTTTTAAACTGGGCAGCCCTGCTTGTTGACGAGGCTCACCGATTAAAGAATGACGATTCTCTTTTGTACAAAGCACTGTCCGAATTTCATACAAATCATAGGTTACTCATTACTGGGACGCCATTACAAAACAGTTTGAAAGAGTTATGGGCACTGCTACACTTTATTATGCCAAATAAATTCAATTCCTGGGAGGAGTTCGAGAAGGAGCACGATAATGCTGCCCAAAAGGGTTATTCCAAATTACACAAACAGCTTGAACCATTTATTTTACGTCGGGTCAAGAAGGATGTGGAGAAATCATTGCCTGCAAAAGTCGAGCAAATATTACGTGTTGAGATGACTTCTCTTCAGAAGCAATACTACAAATGGATTCTGACTAAGAATTATAACGCTCTTCGTAAAGGCGTTAAAGGTTCCACTGCGACATTCTTAAATATTGTTATCGAATTGAAAAAGTGTTGCAATCATGCGTTTCTCACGAAACCTACAGAAAGTGAAAAAAGGGAGAGCAACGAGGATTATTTGCAACAACTGATACGTGGCTCGGGAAAGCTTGTGCTGTTGGATAAACTACTGGTACGATTACGGGAAACAGGTCATAGGGTTTTAATATTCAGTCAAATGGTCAGGATGTTAGATATTCTTGGAGAGTATCTACAAAAGAGACACTTTCCGTTCCAAAGACTCGATGGGAGTATAAAGGGTGAACTCAGAAAGCAGGCATTGGATCATTTCAACGCTGATGGATCACCAGATTTTTGTTTCTTATTATCCACACGTGCCGGTGGTCTTGGTATTAACTTGGCTACAGCTGATACAGTTATTATCTTCGACTCCGATTGGAATCCTCAGAACGACTTGCAAGCTCAGGCTAGGGCGCATCGTATTGGTCAAAAGAATCAGGTACTTGGATGATTGTTACACTTTAAGAAAGTCTTTGCATTGTATTTAATTTCTATACAACGTTGTCCCAGGATTTATAAATACTTAAGGATCCGTCTTTGAATTTCTGTAACAGGTTAATATATATCGGTTAGTAACAAAAAATTCAGTGGAGGAAGAGATTGTAGAACGTGCAAAGCAGAAAATGGTACTAGACCATTTGGTTATTCAACGGATGGATACTACTGGACGAACTGTGCTCGATAAAAAAAGTGCCGCCACCAACAATACTCCATTTAACAAGGAAGATCTTAACGCCATCTTAAAATTCGGCGCTGAGGAATTATTTAAGGATGAGGAAGACGGAGACGAGGAACCTACCGTAAGTTTAATAAGAGTTGGTTAAATATGAAAAATAAAAAGATTGTACACGATATTATTTTTCTGGGAATATTAATGGGAATTGTTACTCAAATAGTGTGATATCGATGAAATTTTGAGACGAGCGGAAACGAGAGACGAAGCACCAGCGACAGTTGGAGATGAATTACTTTCGGCGTTTAAAGTTGCCAGTTTTGCGGCCTTCGAGGAAGAATCTGAGCCAGTTGTTCAGCCCAATGAAAATGATGACGAAAGCAAAGATTGGGTGAGTAAATTTTGCAATTTTATAGTTTTTTTTCTATTTCAGTATTATTAAGTACTTGCAGACCCACAGTGTCTTTCGGATACTATTTTGTATTCTTTATCAGTCATCGTTATGTATCCATACCAATAGTTAAAGATATTCTTTTGATTCTGTAGGTTTTAACGATATGTCTTCATCCACCACGTGGAATGTGTTTAAACACGTGTTAAAATTGTTTCTGATTGTTACTTATTACTCGTTTTCTTGTTGTCTCCTTCAGGCGGAAATTATCCCTGAAAATTTCAGGATAAAAGTTGAGGAGGAGGAGAAATCTAAGGAAATGGAGGATCTGTACCTTCCACCAAGAAGTCGGAAAACATTGCAACAAATTAATCAATCTGGCGAAGGTACAATTACATTCAAAGGTTATTACAGTATCTTTGAAAGTTATGTGACAATGCTCTAAGAATTTGTTTGGTATTCTTTATTGAAGGAAGAGGTAGGAAACGGAAGAAGACATTAGGCGACGATAGCGAGGATGCTGAGGAATCCGGTAGTGACGTAGATGGCAGTGACGATGATAGACCGAAAAAACGAGGTAGACCCAGAGTGACACCTCGTGAGAATATGAAGAGTTTCACTGACGTTGAAGTAAGTCCTAGCTTTATAACATCTTCGTAGATAACTAAAATAATTTATCAACACTAAATTGTATGGCAACTTTCATTGTGTAATTTTCTTTAATAGATCAGACGATTTGTAAAGAGTTACAAAAAGTTTGGTGCACCACTGAAGCGCTTAGACGATATCGCAGCAGATGCTGAGTTGCAAGAGAAGCCAATGTCTGAGTTGCGCTATCTTGGAGAACAGCTCAGGTCAAGATGTGAGGCTTGCATAACGGAGTTCGAGAGTACTGCCAAGGAAAATAAGGCTGGTGAAGAAGAGGGCAGAGGACCAGGTCGCAAAAGAGGAAGAGGTCCTACATTTAAAGTTGGTGGCGTTATGGTCAATGCAAAATCTCTCTCCGCTGCTGAAAAGGAACTTGAACCTCTGGATCAAGCATTACCATCTGACCCTGAACAACGAGCCAACTGGCATCTTGATGTGAAGTACGTTTCATATCCATCAATACCTCCATCATTTTTCTCTTTTACTTTATTTTCTTTTATCATTTTTATTGCATTTTTTATACCTATTTATGTAGGGAAATGTATTTGATTGATTTCAGATTGAAACCTGCAAACTTCGACTGTGATTGGAATTCCGATGACGACTCTAGATTGTTAAGAGGTATCTATCAACACGGAATGGGATCTTGGGAAGCCATTAAGATGGATGCCACACTGAAACTCGGCGATAAAATTCTTCCCAATGATTGTAAACCGCAAGTGAAACAATTAAATGCACGTGCTGAGTATCTTCTTAAGGTTCTTAAGAAACAGATGGACCTCAAATTAGGACTGGTAAGTTTATAATGCAAATTATTGACTCTAAATATGCATATATATACTAGATATACGTATATATGGTTTGAATTTTAAGTTATTAAGAAAATTCAGTCCTTATTCATGTTAATTGATTATAATATTATTTTAACAATGTTTTTAGACACGAACAAGGAAACCTCGGAAACCTAAAGAAGTGAAAACAGCGATCACTAAAGAAATAATTGAAGACAATGATAGCTCAGGTGATGAAAGTAAAAAATCAAAACCAAAAGTTGATAAGGTACGTTGTAACATTTTTTTAACAATATTGTTAAAGACAATGAGGTCTATAAATTATATTCTACATAGTATATAATACTCCCCTTGACGCACTATGAATATACTTCATCTCTATGCATATTTTGGCATCGCTTCAAGATAACTTATGTCGCATTTCTATTTTCACAAGTCATATAGGCCTGTGATTGTCAAATTGCGAGAATAAAGTTGAAAATACTTACAAGACAGATCAATTGAGGGACAAATGTGTTTTCGAGTCTCGCGTCAGTGATATAAAAAATATTGAACTTTATCTCAAATGTAATTTGTAAATGTAACATTGCAGACGCTCGTAAAAAAGGAAGAAGAGTTCGTTTTGAAAAGAGAAATTAAGGAAGAGAGTGATGCTGCCTGCGAAGAAAAAAAGAAAGAGAAGAAAGTGAAGAAAGAAAAGAAGGAGAGTAAGAAAAATAAGAAGAACAAGCAGCCAGTTGGACCGATGCACTTTACAGCTAACAACGAACCCAGAGCTCTGGATGTCTTGGGCGATTTAGATCCTTCGATATTCAACGAGGTTATTATCTAACGTGATTTAACTTCATACTTTATACCATATTCTAATGTGATCATCTTTCACAGTGCAAGGAGAAAATGAGACCTGTGAAGAAAGCCTTAAAGGCTCTGGATAGACCAGATCAGTCATTAAGTGAAGCAGATCAGGTGGCTCATACTCGCCAATGTCTCGTTCAAATTGGAAATCAGATCAACACATGCCTGTCGGAGTATAAGGATCCCGAACAAATAAAAGAATGGCGTAGTAATCTGTGGTACTTCGTGTCGAAGTTCACGGAATTTGATGCGAAGAAACTTTATAAATTGTACAAACATGCGACGAGGAAAGGTGACCATAATGTCAGTGCATCGTCCAGTCCTGAGAAGAAAGAAGAACCCATAAATCCAAAGGTATTATTCACCTCTGTGATAATTTATGGAACATCCGGTATACACATTAAAAAGCATACAATACTAATTCTTTAATTATTTTAATTTTTCAGAAATATGAAAAGCAGTATGATAAACATATCGAAAAACACGCGACAGACGGTAGCAGTAAAGATTCTCGTTCGATAAAACGCAGAATCGAAGATATGGATGAAAATACAAATAACAGTCATCCAAATAAAAAGTATTCAACGTCTACCTCTATGGTTGGTAGTAGCACCACTACCGTCACGACTGGTTCAGTAACAATTACTCCGGTTACGTCAACACCAAACTCCACATCGAGTACTACGAACAGTGTTGAGACTCCAAGACAAAAAGAGCCAAAGGAGTCCAAGCATAAGGATATTAAACGGGAAAGGGATAGGGATAGGGATAGAGACAGAACGCACAGTGATAGAGGAATGGATAGATTAAGTGGGGGGAAAGATGAGAGGACTAGAAGGGATAGTGGTGGATATAACATGACTGGTCATTATAGTGGAAGTCGCGAAGACGATCATTGGATGTCCAGAGACGGAAGGGATCCTCGCGATGGCAGGTAAATAATGGAAATATATTTAAGTATCACATTATATGATGTCTTGATAATCGTTCTTTGAATATATTCATAACTTTTGTTTATTCTATTGGTGCAGGTTTGGAGATCATAAACGTGAAAGGTTTGAATCTTATGGGCGAATGTCTAGCGGATATCACAGGGATCGAGAAAGGGATCGAGACCGTGGTATGCACATAAACGACAAAAGAAGGTGAATACTTGATTATTTAATAATATTGTGAGATACTTTATTTTGAACTTACTAATTAAATTTTCGTTTTTGATAATCAGTTAGATTATATGTGACAAAAGTTTCATCGTTTTGCAGTGACTATTACAGATATCCGCCGGGTCCACCGAGTTATGGATATGGAGGTCCAGGTGGTTATAGCAGCGGTGGCGGAGGTGGTGGTTATCCACCTTCGGATATGCCTCCAAGTCATTATAGAGGACGAACTTATCCTGGTGACGGCTATCCCAGTGATTGGCGGCCGAGCAAAGATTACAGACGCGATTACGATAGAAGACCTCCACCGCCAAATGCTAACTCCTAGTGCTCCTTCCTCGCCACCGTTCTCGAGTGTGTTGTTAACCGGTTATAATTTTTCTATAACCTTACATTATGCTGTACTGACTGACTGTGCACCGCGAATCGTGCTCCGCACTAATGGAAACGTGGCTAGACTATGAAATCTCATTAGCCCTTCCTCAATTGCGCTGAAGTTATTCGTGGGCCGTAGCCGTGTAAAAGAAAAAGAAAAACAGAAA
Source organism: Trachelus tabidus (assembly GCA_030142655.1). Lineage (NCBI taxonomy): Eukaryota > Metazoa > Arthropoda > Insecta > Hymenoptera > Cephidae > Trachelus > Trachelus tabidus. The sequence continues at coordinate 1,285,844 of JARQTI010000723.1, forward strand.
AAAGAAATCTATTCCGATGCTTATCCAATCGCAGATAATTTTAACGTGATCAGGTCTTTTTGAAAGGCTCCTTATTTACGTATAGGTTGTGGACAGTTCACGAATGAAAATATATGAATAGTACATAATACATTTTTATATAATCGAGTTTGTGTAAAGTGTCGATAACAGTGAGACAGATGTTTAAGTTTATATTTGGTAACTTATGTCGCATGACGAAAAAAAATGAAGTAACTGACAACAGTGAGTCTCTGTTTGCCCCAATTGTATCGTATTTCAATCGGTTTATTATTGTGCAATTCTGCCGGGGTATATTAATTACTCGTGTCGCTAAATATTAAGCAATGATTGTTTTTCTGTGAATGCGTGTAATGCTTCTGGTCGATGGTCCGTGATTTACAGTAAGAAAAATGCCTTCCTTTCCGATAACTTCAAAACGTGTACAATTAACTAATTTTTGCATTTTGAATGCCGACTACGAACTTTCAGTTTACGAGTTAATTACAATAATAACGCATATATCTTGCATCTATTTTCATGGATCTTCATAATTAATTTCTGATGGAATAATTACAAGCAACGGAAACTTGTCAATGTTACAAAATGCATTTCCTCATTAATAACGTAAGCCTAATCTGTAACTTAACTGAGATAGATTTATTTAATTAACTAACAGCTTATTGCTCCATCAAGATAGATGTAAACTCCATTAAAATTGTGTTGTGCAGCCTTGTCGTCAGATATTCTGTTATTGCAAATGGAAATAACATTAAACTGCTGTTAACATGTTTAGTATCACATAATTCAGCCGGAAATTTAAATTTTATATTAAGAGAAAAAAAAGTATGTATATTATGCTGAGAACAGGACCAGAAAGAACTCACTCTTTTCGAATAATAATATGGCATTCGGCACAGTCCACTTCATAGTACCAAAACTGAAATCGTGTATGAAATTATGTGGATAATGAATCATCATTAATGACAAGAAATATTATGACTTAAATATTTCGAACGATTATTAAGTTGTTACCAAGGAACATCAACTACGGTATTGCCTTTACTTCTTTTTTGTTTACCGTAAACACATTTTGCTACAAATCACGTTCCTATTTTATGCACCGAATTTCCCGTCAAAGATAGAACTATCAAATTTAAATACATCAAGGACATGTTGTTTCTGTCCTAAATCAGAACACGGAGCGCTTCACGTTTTTGTATAATCTACGTCGATGAAAGTATGGAATAACTTTGTATTTGTTGAAAACGAAACACCGTAAGGTTAACAAAATGTACGTTTGGCGATATAAGCGAAAATTTTTCCCTTCATAATGGGTATAATACCTTTTCGTATTATTTCCTGCACGCTATGCCTTTATTAGAGTGTGTAAAGCATAAATTATTTTCTAGATTATTATTATTACTATAATTACACGAAACCAAGCTAATCAGTTTATGGTCAATAGTTAAAACCTCTTACAATTTTTAGTGTGCATTTGTGTAAATAATAGAATAGAATATATTAAGTAAGAAAGACATGGCCACGATGACAAAGAATCATAATGGTAATATATAAGTAACGTGTTTAAATGTATTAAACATTGTACGAGAAAAGGAATGTGTAGGAATCACAGCCTGATAGAAAATCTGCTAGTTTAAATTTTTATTTTTTGAGATAAAACTTCAATACACGATGGTAGCTCAGCCGTTTATAATTTATTACTAGCTGAACACAAATCATGAATAGTAAGGAGAAAAAACAAAGGAAAAAACATGCTGTATATATAAATAAGTAAATAAAGTAATTAATGATATAGTAAGATATATAGTCTAACAGTCGATATATCGTATTATAAAAAGCAGGTAGCATCATGATATAATAGCAATGTATTTTATCTATCTTTATTGTAGATTATTAAATATTTCTGGAAATACATCTAGAAACTGATTTTTTAATACGACTTGTACCTCCAAGGAAACTGATTACAGATAAACAATATGTACTGTATAACAAATTGCCGGTAATAATTATAGTGCAGTGTTGAAAATTTTATCGAATTTCTGTCTACAACATTTTCTCGTCTACTAAGATTTCGATCGTTGACCCAATTTATCCAGGTTTTTCCATTCTTCCAAAAATAACAGTTACAATGTCTGTAAACCATTCTATGCAATTTTTTGAGGATCTGAAACATTTTTTTCTGCAGTCTACGCTCTAGTTATCAAAAAACAATATGATGCCCGTTTACATGCATGTATAAAAAGTATTGCAAATCCAGACTGTAGAAACTAGATTTATTATTCTACGTTTGAAAATAGATTGAAGGCTCGTAAATTCGGCGTTTCGCTCTTCGTTCCTTCGCGCTGCGTTTCTTCAGCCGTCCCGGCCATATACGATTAATACACATGCGCATCTCTTACATTATCCCTCTCTTCTTCTTACTCTCGCGTTTCTTACGCTTTACTCACTTTCTCATCATTTCCAGACATTCAGGAGAAGAAGAAACTCCTGTCGATTGCGTCAGTGTTCACATAAAACGAAGTACAGTTTGAACGCAAAAAGAAATTCCTAAGGTAAGCACGAGCCGTGTTGTAATTACTTGATCTTCAGTATTAATTATAAATTTCATTATAATATTGTTATTGGCCTTCGCTCATAACAAAGTATCAACCTTGGTCTAATTTGTGAAATACTTATTATTCCCGTGACGATGGAAAATCGTTTTACCGTTTTTCTTTGAGCTATTCCAAAGTAGTTTATCGCTAAAGAAAATACTTTCTCGATATATTCTTCTTTATTCAACTATTTTAAATATAGAACAGTTGATTTACGAATGCATTCTCGTTCAAGTACTATAACGTTATACGTTCCCATAAAAATACAGTTATTTTTAGTTAAATGCAATTTCGAAGCACAGTCATAATACGTAATAATTGCTTCAAGGCGGATTGATATATGAAAATATATGTAAGTATCTCGTTCTATTTTCGATTTAAATATCCAGTTGCGGGAATTACGTCTTCAGAAGCACACGTTGCCACCTTGAACTATTGTTTTAATTAATATCGAGACGCGCGAGATTATTGCAAATTAAATGTATAATGGTTATATCAGAAAGTTTTAGTCATCGAATATATTGTATTTTAAGTTCAATGTTTGTTTCTTCGGAGTATGTATGCGTTTATCAATCCCCTCTCTTTATTTTCATCCACCTCCTCGATCCTTCATACTGGAGTTGATACAGTCAAGTACGTTGCGCAGCAATCTCTACAACGTTCCACTACAGTGTTGTACCGGTATTGGAAGGTATTCAGAACTTTGATACTCACAGTCAGGATAACTATTTTCATTCTTAGGGCGTAGTTTACCGAGCAAAATCATTTCACATTTCTTTCGCCAGTACATTTGAGCTATCGAAATATCAAGTAAGTGATTTCCTTTTCAATTCTATTTTGCAATTCATCCTGACGAATGCGCATCCGAATATACCGGCACTACATTTGATATATACATATGTATTTTTTGGCAGATATAAGAATTATCTAGAATCTACTTGTACCGATATACAATGATAGTGTAATGATTCTTATTATTAATACCTATTTAAATTTCATTCATATTCTGTTTGACGGGGTTCTACGTATTTCTGTGACCTTGTAAAATACTTTAAAATATTACATTAATTTTCGCCAGAATTTAATGTGGTCTGTTCACATTTTTTTTCACCGGTTTCTGCTATCTATGATATGATAGATATTTTGTAAATGTAACCTTTTTTTAAATCGATAGCTATTTGTCTCGTTTATTTTACTTCACTGATTTTTCAATTTCAAAGGGAGTGTCTTTTGTTGCTATGAGCTGACACTGCTCCACCTACGTTTAAAATTCATGCCTAATACCGGTTCATGTACTGGAATTTGATACTGGGACTAATATGTAATTAATCAGTTAGTAATGCAGATTTGAGATTATAACACAATATAAATATGTATGTTTATCTATAGTTATTTATTGTTTTATTTGGTTGATCAATATGTAAAAAATGCATAAACAATGTATATCTATGTCATTGTTGCAAGGGCTATTTATAATTGTGAGAATTCTGTTTCATAAATATTTGATACTTTATATTTAGTTTCATGAAATCTAAATTCAATAAATAAGTATATGTATTTTGACACCGATAGAAGAGTTATAATACATTTAAGTGCAAAGATATTAAATTCATAGAATATAACTGAGACTGCTTGATGAGATGTGACATGACTTCCAAGCACATATGTTTAGCATAGAGCTCTTGGTGGCTTATGAGTCACTGCATTGTAATCCAAATACGTACACAAGTCAAAATTTGTTTCTTGCATTAATGTCTTTCACGATCACAACAGGCATTTCAGATGTATGTTAAGTGTTTTTATACATTTTATAAAAGAATTTTAAGTCGTGGTTGGATATTTTTGTCTGTCACTTTATTTACTTATGTATTTGCAAATGATATTCACATGCTGCAATGAAAACACATTCTATTTACAGAATGGCAGGTGATCGATTGGATCTGGTGATATTTGGTGCTACAGGATTTACAGGAAAATATACAGTTAAAGAAGCTGCTCGATTGGCAAAGGAAAAATCATTCTCATGGGGTGTAGCAGGACGTCGAAAGGAAGCTTTAGAAGCTGTCCTTAAAGAATTTGCTCCTGATTTTGGTAAAACAATTATTGCCAACATTATTCCAAGATACATTGTTAATCATATTCGTCATGCAAATTGTTAACAATTGGAAGGATCGTACACCTCTTATAAACTAATATTTTTTTAGATAATATTCCTATTATCATTGCGGATGTCAATGATGAAGAATCTCTGAAGAAGATGACAGAACAAGCCAAAGTGATAGTCAACTGTTGTGGACCATATAGATTTTTTGGTGAACCTGTTGTTAAAGCCTGTATCGCAACTCATACTCATCATGTTGACGTTAGTGGAGAACCTCAGGTATAACAATTTATTTTTACTCATTAGAGATCTTTAATATAATGAATATTTTTTATTCAAACTTTTTCCTTTTTATTTACAGTATATGGAACGGATACAATTAGAATACAATAAAGCTGCCCAAGAAGCTGGTGTATACATAGTCAGTGCTTGTGGTTTTGATAGTATTCCTTGTGATCTTGGTGTTATTTTCACACAACAGAAATTTGAAGGTGAAGTTAATAGCATTGAGACCTACTTAAATACTTGGCAAACAGAAAATGCTGCTGGTGGTGCAGTGATTCATTATGGGACTTGGGAGTCCGCAGTTTACGGATTGGCATACGCACACGAATTGCGCGAATTGCGTCGTAAACTTTATCCTGAACCTTTACCGGACTTGGAGCCAAAATTAAAGTCAAGGTATTAAAGTAAATCTTGTCTAACTAATATGTCAACTGTGTTAAACGATCTTTTAAAATGTCGATATCTCATTTTAGAGGAAAAGTTCATCGAAGTGCGTTATCTGCTGGATACTCTGTACCGTTTCCAGGATCAGATCGTTCGATTGTTATGCGCTCCCAACGGTTCTTATATGAAAAATATAAGCAGAGGCCAGTTCAAATACAGACTTATGTGACGTTCAAGTGCGTATGATCTTAGTAAAAATATTTTAATTGAGCATGTTCGGTTAAAACCTTTTTCCACGATAAAAATTGTATGAATGTTTTCTCATTGTTAGATCGGTACTGTCGTTAATGACGACTGCTATTTTTGGTTTGGTCTTCTCATTGTTGGCCAAATGCGAATGCGGGCGGAAACTACTTTTAAAGGTAAGTGTCTCCACCATGTGACTTGTAATCAACAATTTTAATGACGTTTTGTTAAAATCAAACTTTATTATTACGTGTATGCAGTATCCGAAGTTTTTCTCGGCTGGGATGATCAGCCATGAGGGACCAAAACCAGAAACTATGGAGAATACCCACTTTTCCATAACGTTCAAGGCGACTGGCTGGACAGAAAAGTTAGCGGAACCAACTGATAAACATCAGGAGCCACCTAACAAAGAATTAATTACCAAAGTCTCAGGTGTCAATCCTGGATACGGTGCTACGTGTACTGCTCTTCTATTATCGGCTATTACAATTCTTAAGGAGGATGACAAAATTCCTGATAAGTAAGTTTCCAAATTTATTTTTAATAAACGTTAACTATAATTTTTAAAAACGTATTGTTCCTGGATAAATTGTTTGTTCGATATTTAGCGGTGGCGTCTTACCTCCTGGTGCTGCTTTTGCAAAAACATCAATGATCGAAGAGTTGAATAAGAATGGTTTTAAATTTGAAGTTATCTCCTCCATCGAAAAGTAAAGGTATTTCAGTTTGAGTATTTTCGGTTACCAGCCTCCTTCAACAAGTGATAAGTATCAGTATAAAGGGACATCTTACAGATTATCGGCTGAATCTATAGATTTATTTCATTAATTTACTGTTCAAAGATTTTTAACTCGAAAACAAATTTGTAATTTTTATTTACATTACCCTTAGTCTATAAAATGCTTTGCGTTTGAGTGATATCTTAATCAGTTTGTTTGTTTGATATTTTTTTAATTACATTTGATTCACAAACAAGTTTTATGGCGTGGCTTAATTTACTGTTATAATATGTGTGAAAAACTGCAAAAAATTGGACACTGTTTATTGTGATGTTCAATTAAATTTTCAATTATTTATTCACGTTTGAAGATGTGGAAAGGTAAGAGTTAGAATGTGCTAATATGGATTTTTTTCCTTCTATATTTGAAACTACTGAGAAAGTTCCATAAAGCACAAGTATTTCATATAAAAATTTTCTACTTGACTGAATATTCTGCTAGTTATAAAAGGATTTGATCTACTGATTATCAGCCTTTTATCCTAAAGCGAAAAAAAAACCTGGCAGGTTTGTCATTTTGAAGCATAAGTTAAATTAAAATAAAGAACATATACATGTGCTGAATACTTGTATTCCATCGTACAGTAATATTCAAGCTATTTTGTGCTCAAATGAAAGGGAGAACTTAAATATAAATAACCATGTAAGACCAGGATGAATTTTCTTGCAATTACTCCAAAAACAAATATTGCTTCCCTGTGAAATAATTGAAGACTATAAAGTTCAAAACCGTATGGGTAACCAATGGTATTGAGGACGGAATTCTCTTGCAATTTGTAAATGATAAAAATATTCGCGAAATAACCTTAATCTTATCTTGTGCGAATTATATTGTATCACAGAACAGGGAGGTCCTACCTGTGCCTTCCTTATTGCTATCTTGAAATATTGCAAACGTAATTAGAGAAAGAGGCTTCATGTAAGATCCTCCATGTACCAAAATTACTTAGGTAAAAGATAATTAACCTGAGCGATATGATAAATAACTATTTCTATTTTTTTTCACGATATATTTTATCAATATTTTATTAAGTAATACTTATCGGCAGATATATTATACGTATGTGTTAGAAATGTAACAGCTATTTTTTAGCTTTATACTGCTTACATATTCCTGTGCAACGTACTATGTACATGTTATTTTAATAAAGACGATTTTAACCGACCAAAATTGTCTTTATCTATTCATATATAAATGTATGTCTACTAGTTCATTTATCAATTACTTTTAATAATTATAAATTATTTAACGTTTCCTAGATATAATGTAAAATAAATTCTAATTGCATTATACAATGTCCTCAATAGTTCGTTCAGAATATGATGACAGGTGTAGAAAGGGTTAAAACTAGGTCAAGATTAGATTAAAACATTCAATATAATAAAATCATCATTGGCTCGCATAAAATCCTTGATCGGTATCTACGACATTGAAGGTGGCAAAAAAACCAACACATTTCATGGCTGCAGAATAAAGGTGATTGCCCTGTTCTCCAAACAATTCTTTAGCCACTAATCACGGATGTATTAATATATACATGCTACACAATTCTGTACGTTCATTAAAAATGTAAGTAGCTATACCTAAGCTTGGCCAACGTACAAAAGCAAAAATGAATTATTATAAATATATTCTTAAATAGCACTAAATCGATCCTGTGATCCTGTAATTGTTTCAGAAGAGTTTCTGAAATACAACCTACGGCCGATTTTCCAGCATTATCCTTAATTTTTTAAGAAAATCCACTTGCAACCTCTGAGACACGTCCACCTGGATAAGTGTCCTTCTGATCCTGCTAAAGGAAACGAATATTGCAAGCAAGTGACCTACTTCGAGCGAAGCATCTACGCGACAAAGAAAAGAAAAAGTGTATTTGTCAGTTTAAAGGTCTTGAACGTAGTCAATCTATTAGTCACATAGTAAATGGGAAAGAGATGGAGAGCAAAAGAATTCCTCATATATGCTGTGTGAGTTCTGCCTGAAGGTATGATCGGGCGCGATAAGACCGTTAAAACTGGTAATACGTCAGACGGGAGAACTTCCTTTCTTTCCTTTCCTTATGGCTGTCTCCTCCAATGAGATGTGCCGAGACATACGGGAAAACTGACAAAGTTCATAAAATCATAACCATTAATCCAGTCATAATGACACGCATGCTCACTTTTCCCAAAAATTAATGTCTCAGGTTTGACAGGTCAACGATTGAACCGGGGAAAGGTAAAAGACATATTCTTTGCTGAAGGTATTTATTTAATTCATATCAAGAAGTACTGTATGATGTGATTGATATTGTTCGTTTTCATTGTCCGTCAGGGAATGGAGATGGAACAGAAAAAAGAGGAGACTGAGTCTGTATCGATCGTTTTTGAACGAGCTGACAATTCCCTTTTCCCCTCGTCTCTCGTGATTGTCCGATGAGACGCATCAGGAAATCTCAGATCGGTTGCCGTCGAATAAATTTGCCGGATCGCATTTTCTGCGAAGACTATTATTAATGAACACCAAACGATTCTACGTATCTTTCTGGGATTCTCATTGTAAGGTATTTCCCTGGAACTAAAAATATTGTGTCACCTAGTGAATCCTAATCTTGATTTCATCACAGCTGGTATAATTGATGTCCTCTGTAATAAAAGTATCCCAGAGGAACACAAGAATGAAATGCTAATATAGATCCTTACAGGTACGGAGATTCCGTTTACGCAGATTGCTGGGTAACTTGTATCGTACGAGTATACATGTTTGCGGTGTATGCTATGGATGACGTCAATGATATGACGTAATGATATAGTGTTACTTTGATCAATGCAATTATCCGTTTAACGCAAACCTGTATACTTTCTTATCTTTTGGCAAAAATTATACAAATATATGGTCCAGTTAAAATCAATAACAGTCGATGCGATTGATTGTAAATAAACATTCATTGATTTTTCAGCAATTTACATATAATAGGAGATACCGACAATACTGGGTTAATCGTGGGAGACGAAGATGCTAATGGAAGGAAACGAATTCCCGAGAATCATATATGACCAGTAGGTGTAAATGCCCGGAGTAGGGAATCCCTGTGATTCACAAGCGATCAGCTGAGGAGCAAGTAAAGTGAGTTGATCTTGCTCTAGAGAGGTTCGTTTTCCGGTCAGTATAGTGACCGTGAATAAACGCGAACGAGAGACAAGTTTCAAGGAAGATAAAGACAGGCTGAGAGACAGAGAGAGAGAGTGACAGAATGACGAATTCGTAGAGAAAGAGGGGGTCGGCTCTTAAAGGCTTTCAATGGCCTCCATATATAAACCCTGGTTGCTGCCCCAATCCAAACTTATTTCTGTGAACACTACCCTGGAGAGACAAACAGCCCTGTGCCAACACCATTTCGCTGATAAAATTCATTCATTTTCTCTTGTGCTTCACTTCGGAAGAAGACCTACACCCACAAGATGAGGGACCAGAAGGAATTGAAGAACCGCGAAAACGGCACGGAGAATGGCAAGAGTCGATGCACTTGTCCCCTTAATACCAACAAAGGTGAGCATTTTTAATTAATAATTATTAATATTTTTTATTCATTTTATTTATGACATGACATGTATGGTACGTTTCATGATAGTATCATACTTGTTTCAAAGTGATTTTCTTGTTGTTCAGTATAGAAAGATCTACCTTTAGTTTAACTGTGCCGTACATAGATCTGGTGGATCTATGATTTATATGAAAGAGAGCTTTCTAATGAGGAGTTTGAAATTTCATAATTTTTATACTTTGCTGGGTCATGCTAGATCATCTTTCATTTTGTATAACCCTAACATATTTATCTAACGTACTATTAATTTTAATAATAACCTCGACGAATGTCTGCATTGAGACAATTTTTCTTTTTTGCTGCTACATTATATATTGATACACCTGTGGTACTTTCAATATTACTGACTGACTTGTAGATCGAATTTCGATACGTGACTCGATCACGCGGTACATTTTTTGTGCGTATCCGTAATCTATATTGTAATATCATAAAAAATCTCGCTGATGAAACAGTAGTGTCATTTACTCATTTGATTATTTAATTAACGAAAATATTTTTAATACTAAAGGTACAGCTGATAATATTCTAATACCAATGGATTATGCAACTCTTCCCTATATTACATTGCCAAATAATTTGCAATACCAAACGTACAGTTGATAATACTTTAATGCTAATAAATTTGAAAAATCGACTAGTTTCACCTGGAAAAAAATAAAGTCGTGAGGCAAAAAATTGCATAGAATTAAATAAAATTAATTATGTCTAACCATATAATTTTATATTGTACACCATTCATCTTGTTGATCAAAACGATTGAAGGTAATGAAAAATCAGACTATATCGATACCCTTATACAGATCACCGCAATTGCATTGTTTAACAGGTAATTAAAAATTCTCACCACGATCATATAATTGCTTGATAAATTATGGAAAGGGGAAGGTCATTAGGCATTAATTATTTAATAACTATTACGCAACTCCGTCTTATGCACGGATCGAGATTTTCTAATTCCTCTCGTAAACAGTGCTTGTTCCAAGTAAAGCCCTGTGCTCGTTTTATTCCTTATTATTATACCGATAATTATCTCATGGTCGCAATGAAAATCTCTTGTATAGCACTTTGTATATATATATTTTTTGCATAAGCTTTGCCGCTTCCTGCAAATATTATACACAGAAGTAGAAATTCACTTTACAATTCCTTTACGTAACCGAATGTCTTGCGCAATCATCGACGCACGAAACAATCAGTTCTATAACGTCTTTTTAATTGTGCTCGAAACGAGAGTAATACTTTACTTTTATTTTCACACTCGATCACCGATTCGCGAATGCACAACGTACACGTTGCTTGCATCTTATTTCTTAATTGTGTATATCAAATCAACGATTGACAATATTCGACAGTTGATTTTTAAATTTATTATCATTGTTTTATTTACGTCATTATCGTGACGGGTGATAATTGATGGGATGAGGTAGAATAAATTTTTTTTGCAACTGGTAAAAAGCTCTACAGGAATTTTGCATTTTAGTCTGGTCATGCGGGATGTATTGTATATAGCTATATGACGTTCAAAGTGGACCTTTTGAATTTACCCAGTGAACGCGTCATTAAGCTCCACCCTAATGGCCGTATTGTATTAAGCTTATATCCCTTCGGCTGGGTTTATCATACTTCCGGAAGTGGTTTGCGCACTTAGATTGCGCTACTATTTAACTAAAGTCTTTACGGGTATGTTTTCGTAATGGATCGTTAAACTTTTTCGAAAGCTTCTTGTATCGATATCTTTTTTTTTTTTCAATGACTTTCCTATGTAATATCTTTTCACTGAAGGGTTTAAGGACGTTTCACAGGACGCACGAGACAATTGTCATTGACCGTTGATTGCTATATATTTAGCCTTGATTCCTGCAGAAAGTTTCTTTGACGCAGTCGTGAGTCAGGAAAGTTCCTCGCGTTGTTTCTCCATCGTTGAAATTATTAGAGCAAACGCGATCACGCGGTTTCCTTAAATGTCGAAATAGTAGAAAACTTGGCAATGAATATAAGTGATTTGGCGGTTTCTACTTATTCCCTAATAATTATTATGTGTGCACGATAATTATTATTAGTAACAATTATATAATAATAAATCTGATAAGGATAATGCCGAGTTTGATCGTTTTTAATATTTTTTATTCGTCAAATACGTTTTCATCGTACTAATCGCTACTCGGTTGCTATCGGACTATTGTCCGATAGTAGTTATTCTATTAAATATTATATTTTCGGTAAAGCAAAAATTCCGAAAAAAAATTGGATCACTAATTATTAACTTTTTTTTTAATTACTATGCTATGCTGCTGTATGTTGAGAATTTTTTAACTATTTGGAGTGAATACAAATGTGTTATTTGAAATTGGTACGATCGTGGATCAGATTGTTATCCGTCGTCTTAAGGTCCAGTAAAGTCTTAAAGTCTCACTGTTAGCCTCGATTTGTGTCAAGGTTTCTAATATCTACGCATATTGGCGCAGCAGTCTTGTCAGAATATCCTGATTGCTTTATCGACGAGTGAATCTTATTAGAGGGAAAGGAATTGATCGATGTCATTACGGGACAATTATTTCCAGCATTGGCTCCAACAATGGGAAGTTGACACAGGAACGACGCCGAAACGATGTAAAAGTGTTTACGAAGGGAGACTCCGAATATGAGGTAGAAGAAATTTTTGCGATTTTTCTTACCAGCCTCCTAAATGGCAGAAATAAGATTGGTAGCTGTGGTGAATTTTGACAAAGAAAAAAAAATGGATTTGTACGAAAAAAAATGGTATTAAGGAATTTTGCTGATTGTGAATTCGTTATTTTATAAAATTCAATATGGCGATTGAAATGTTAAAAATTCAGATAATTACTCGATTGTCGAAATACTGTCTTTATATAGGTTTTCAATCAGAATATCAAATTTGCGATCAGCGATCTCGAGAACCTCTGTATATAAAATTTTGAAAATAATTATTTCGCCAACTTTGATTAGTCCTACTTTTTCCGCATTAACAGATAACGCAAAACCGATGTGAAATTCATAATCAGCGATCGCTAAAACCATTACAACGTACTCAAGAACATTAGTTTCTGTATTCAAGAAGTATTTATCATTTTTAGCACCGCTCCCTATCAGTTAAAGGGTTCACAAATCTCGACTCTCGATACGAACGAGTGGCTATTAAACTAGGAATAATTGCAGCCTCGTAGATTTTATCTCGTCTTTAGACAAGCATAAATTCTGAAAATATTTGTAAGAATGTCAAATCTGTCTTTTCTTTATTGTAAGGTGTTAACCAATTAATCCCAGAAGCAGTGTAATTACTTACGCCAATATACATACATATACCTAACGCCCCGCAAAGGAGAAAATTAAAATGCTGCAGTATAACAGGTCCAGCAAAAGGAAAGTGGCTGTACGCACGTGGAAAGTCCACGTTGATGCGGGTTATTCCCAAGCCTTTATCCTTGTCAGTAAAGGAAAAGGGTGAAGCGCCAATCGTAAGAAGCACCGTTGAATTAGGGCAGATGCAACAGGTTATGTTAAGGTAGAAATAAGAAGCAGTGACGTCAGTTCATATAATAGTTTAATAGGTTTCCCTCTCTGATGATACCTCGTAATCAAAGCTGTTTGCCATGAATGGGAAAGGGAAAATGTGGGAGCAAGCTAGAAGAAGGGTAGCTTCGAAAATGAATATCTTCGATCACACGAGGTTCCGTTGCTCAGTTGAAATTGACTTCGGCTTCAAAGATCATCAGGAGACGCAAGATCGGCCATAGAGGTTTGTTACAGTAACAGTAGTAATAGCAGAAGTATTGATAATCACGCGAATAGTAAGAAAGATTGCAACGGCGCAACTGTCGAATCCACTGCGATTCGTACTTGGAGGAGCGAGCACAGTATTAGAGAGAGGAACTGAGTTCCATACGATCAGTCGCACCGCGTCACTCGAGCCAGCGACCTCGCGCGCCACTATACGTTCTCCACTTTTCACTCTTACTTTCCGCAATAAGGTACTGGGAGGCGCGCGAAAAATTATATTTTCAAAAGTTTTTCCTTCGCAGAGAATATCAAGAGACGTCAAATAGTTGTGTTACCGTTGTTCGCGATAACGGTTGAGATTTGAATTTTTGTTTACACGCGAGTGAACGCTTAACCCGCGTGCGTCATTTATTCTGTGAGTAATAAAACAATTTAGTACTCTAAATGAGGATTTTTCACTTTTAAAAAGATCAGGAAGATAGTGGACGACGATACGTTCGTTTCAAGGTTTTTAAGTCACACGGAGAAAAATGGACGGTCTTTCATGCCAAATCAAATAGCAGAGTCTAGGAGGATCAGTGAGAATGACTGTTGGGGAAAATTGTGACGTTTTAAAATTATTATAATTTCGCACTATCGTTATTGCAGTTACATACTGTTATTACTTTGGACGGCAGCGACACCAACGTGGAAAACTCGTACTATCTGCGTTATAATATTAAAAAAAGAAAATCGAAGGCGTTTGATAGCACTTAACAAAGTTTTGCATTTTTTTTCTACTCTCAGGACTTTCTTAAGACAAAATGACGTTTCGAAGACGTTTATGAGACGTTTTTTCGAGATTTGTGCTCACAGGGTAGCCATTCAACTTTATTATCACGCCTCTCCTACTCCTTGCAATTACTCTTAGTGATTTTCACTGCAAGTATAGTATTTACTAGTCATTTTTCTCCGTGAACTTGAACACTGTCGAACATTCTTTTATTGATACTGATATACTATTGGATACTTTGACCAAGAGGAAAGGAAAGGATTCGTGTATTTACTTGAGGATCTGCGTTCTTTTAATTAGAGATAATCATGAACGGGATGAATAATCAATGTGCGAACGGAAAGTCTGAGATGAAAATCTACGACGGGGAGGATGATCATGCGGTCATTAAGAGACCTGGACCATTGAGGAATGTCTCCTGGCCTGAAAATGTCGAGGAAGCTGATTTGGAAGTTCCGGGAACTCCTAGGACTCCCAGGACTTCAACCACTCCAGGTACAATTGCGGAGAGGATTTATAACAGATAACAATGGATTGTTCTGGGTTATGTACGCGGTGATCTACGAACGATAAACCATGGGAACCGAGTACAGTTATGAAGTTGGAGTTAACCTGTAACGCATAACTGTAGAATAACAAACGTCTCTCTGCTTATTCTGTGTCGTCAAAGCATAAAGGCCGTCGAACATACAAAATCTAAGAAACACGAGCGACTTTAAAAAAATATTATCTAATCCAAAGTCAATATCTATTGTGACATCGAATAATAGATTTGAGTATGGTAGAAGCATAGAAAACAATTGTCACGTATAAAGTGACACTGAAAATATTTTTTATATATAATTTTCATCTCGAATGTAACGGATGGTAATTAAAGGTGCTGCAGATATAATTATTAGACCATTGACAATCTAAATACAATTATAGCGTTGATCTTTGCTATATGGAATTACAAGAAATATATCGAATATACTGAATTCTGATATCGCTTACTTACAGCTGTCAATTTATCCACACGACTTTTCGAAATCTTGATGCTATCACGAGTGATGTAAATTAAAAAGAAAAAAGCAATATTTCACAGACACATATATAGTTTCTCTTGAATGAAATAAGAAAGACATTGAAAAGCCGATTGTTAAATTAATGTCGATTTAGACTATTATTTATTTTGTACTTGTGTACAAAAAAAAATGACGTAACAACTATTCTTATTAATATACTCAATGAAAGAGTGTAATGATTTTTATTATTTTTATTACTGTGCGTGAGTAAGCATTTTTCTTTTACTTAATTCATAGGACGTTAGAATAAAATGGAAAAAATAATTTTTCACTTGGTCATGACTGGGTGATTAATGTCGAAAATATTGTCATGGAGGTCGCGACACACGATAACCGTAATTTCAGTGATAAATATCATCTGAAGTTAGAGCAATAACGAAAGAGTTTTAATTGATTTCGAAATGGACCACTCTGTGTTTCCGCTTTCGGTATAAGATTATCAGATGTTGCACAAAAAGTGCTCGAAGCTCTACTTACAAAGAGCGTAATTCAATTTTTAATTTTCTCCAGGACATGAGAAATGTACATTCCATCACGACTTGGAACTGGACCATCGCCCACCAACCAGGGAAGCTTTGTTGCCTGAGATGTCCAGGAGTTACAGGCTACTTCTCAGTTCCCTTGGAGAAGATCCTGATCGTCCGGGACTCCTGAAAACACCTGAGCGTGCTGCCAAAGCGATGCTCTTTTTTACGAAAGGATACGATCAGACTATCGAAGGTAAATACTTGACAATAGATGAGTATTTATTTGGAGCATTAAACTTTCCGAAAATTACATTTCTTTTTTATGTCTTTTGTCATTGCACGGATATAACAGAAGGTTAGACAATGTCTTTTAATAAATCTACTGACCACGTAGTCGAGCTTGCACACCGATGAACACTTAATAAAAAAGTCATCATAGATCAACATTGTGGACGATTGCATCATAGGTCGTATATTGCACGATACAATTTGTTCCTGAGTAGAATCCATCAAAGGTTTCTTCATGATGAAATCAGGACTTGGTGTTACGGAATATTCTTTTACTTCGATTGTCAGGTTTTGGCTTCGACATTGAATGTCATTTCGCTACAGGATATTATGCCAAGTTACGCAATTTTGGTTTGATCTCGTTTGAGGAAAAAAGAAAGGAAAAAAACCGGATCAGGGTAATAGAATTTACCTCGTGTCAGACGTGATAACGCTGAAATTCATAGAAGCTGTTCTCAGACAGTGAGAAAGAATTGTGCTTCACGCTCTTCGACTTTCACGGGCTAAAGAATAAAGGGGAGATTTGAGTGCGCTCAGGGGTGGATGAGATGAAAAGCTCTTGATATAAATGGGCTCCAGGGACGCAGCCTGCAAAAATGAAAAGCTCCGTCAGATTTTATTTTGTCAGATATTACCAACAGTACGAAATTTTTATTTCCATCGGTAATTGAATCAATTGTTTACATTAAAAAATATTATTCCATTTGAGTTTCATTTTTTATTTGTATTTCTATAAGAATTATATACGAAAAATTGGATAACCAAGAAACAAAACGCAGGCCCTGCTGACTCACTGGAGCTCTTTGATCGTAGCTACAGGTGGGGAAGAACTTTCGCTCTAACTTTAATTCAGCCTTCTTGAATTCGAATCTTTTTTTCGCCCCCGAAGTGATCCCGCAGTTGACGTAAAAGTAGCTCGCCCCAATGAATATGAAACGAATTGTTAGCACTTAGTTGTAAAAGCTCAACGTACCACCCAAAAGATATCTCAAGCTTACTTCGACAATTATGGAGA
This sequence comes from Trachelus tabidus, assembly GCA_030142655.1. NCBI lineage: Eukaryota > Metazoa > Arthropoda > Insecta > Hymenoptera > Cephidae > Trachelus > Trachelus tabidus. Next base: position 1,303,187 of record JARQTI010000723.1, read on the forward strand.
CCTGGAAAATTTCGAAAATCTATTCTATACGGTTAATCTAGATATTTTATTATATTATTTTTACTGATTTCTATATCTATATATTTTTTCAGAAATAGGCTAATATAGAATTCCCCACGTCGACGAGCCCCTTGATAATAAGTAAAAGACAATTAATTTGTTGAAATTTGTATAGAACAAAAACAATAAAATTATTTTTAGGCCTCTAGTCAATAGGGGCTGAAATTTTGCCAAGAGCCATTCTGTTCTGTCTCTTTGTGGGTCATAGCCAAGGTGTTTCTAGTTAAGGTTGCCGTGGAAACGATGAGAGCACCCCCATATCTACAACGACAGACTCTCATATATGAATTCACCACCATTCCGACCTACACTACACTAAGTAGGTCAATATCGGGTAAATCACAGCCTGATGTACAGAAGACCTTAACGCCAGTCTCGATATTACACGTTCAATATCTTTTTCGTGGCCAATATATATAATTGCTCAAATTTATTTTCCATTGATTATTATATTAACGGTATAATTTTTTTCTCAGATGTCATCAACGATGCTGTCTTCGATGAAGATCACGACGAGATGGTTGTCGTAAAGGATATCGAGATGTTCTCCATGTGCGAGCATCATTTGGTACCATTTTATGGTAAAGTGTCCATAGGCTACTTGCCCTGCAAGAAAATACTTGGTCTCAGTAAGCTTGCCAGGTGAGAAATACACAAATTTTTTTCTCAATAACAATGCAAATTTTGTATCGATTGAAAAGCACTAAAGGAAATACAAAATTGATGAACTCTAAACCTCAAAAAGTAGATGAAAATTCTTTGCTTGTGTTTTACATATCACTCAGATGATTTTAATGAATTTGTGATAACAAATTATACCAGTGTTCGCGTAGCCTTGGTTTACTGGATTAATGTAAAAAGTCTAAGGAGGTAGAAGTATGGCAAGCACTTTCACGTAGCGATCGCAGTCGACTAACCGTTTACTGGTTCAATGTCGCCTTGAATAAAGTGTAAGATCGAACACTATTGTGAATACAAGTCGATCATTCCAATAATTTCAATAGTAGACATTAACCGAATACTGGGTTGGACAGATTAAATTGCAGTACAAAGTTTCACTGCCAAAATATCCTTTTTATTTGTTCTGTAATTTGAAAGGAACTCCAGAGTACTTCTGAACAATTCTCTTCGACCACCTCTGGTTTATTTATCGAGAAGCACTTATTTTTTTTCTTACACAGCCCGAGTCTCGAGACGGTCCTTTAAGAAAGCAAATAAAATATGGTCACCTCTAAAATGCATTGCTGAAATACCTTTGTCTTTCTTTATTCGCAGAATCGTGGAAATTTTCAGTCGTCGTCTTCAGGTCCAGGAACGTCTCACTAAACAAATCGCTATAGCAGTGACCAAAGCCGTTCAGCCAGCAGGAGTAGCCGTGGTAGTGGAAGGAGTGTAAGTGTACATAGAAATGAGACAATAAGTCTACTAAATTTATTATCTTCAAAATCGATTAGGCAATCACAAGGATAAACTATGAAAGTAACATAGTGTAGCTATAAAAATTTGCGATACTTTGTCTTATGTAAATGAAATTCTATAATGAGGTCTCAACTTTAATAGAAAATTTCTGGATACGATCCCATTGTCAATTGATAAAACACGCATACATAGACTTGCATTGGAAGAGTGCAACAAATGCAATAGTCTCTGCATAGCCTCTGGTTCCGACCGAGTGCATTTAACGTTAAGCAATGCTTTTCGCAAGTGTTCATTCGCACGTAAGAATCTAACCTTGTGCCAATAAAGGTAGTATCAGAAGTATTACCAGATTAATCAACAGTAATGTATAATCTATAATGAATATCATAGTTCACGTAACGCTTGTATCGAGCACGAGATATTATAAATATGCATTTTTCTGCCTAGATTGTCGACCGGTAGAATTTACCTCTCACTGTCAGTTCCCCTATACGGGCAATAGGACGCGGGTTACATCTTAATAATTACGTATCGCGTTGATAAATATCCTGGAGATAATGATTAACAGTTAGGCAACCTTGTGTACCAATATAATTACAAGTTATATAAATATATCATTAGCATGTAAAAGTATAATGAATGCATGCAAGGTGATTATGTTATTCATCATTAACATCATGAATATTGATTGATCGTAAACACTTTAATATCATTTATTCGTTCTTCACGCTTGAGTCGACCAGTGAAATAAAATAATATATTCTTTGTCTTTGTTGCAGACACATGTGCATGGTTATGAGAGGAGTACAAAAGATCAACAGCAAGACGATGACGTCGACTATGCTTGGAGTCTTCCGTGACGACCCTAAGACACGTGAGGAGTTCCTCAATTTGGTTCACTCCAAGTAGATTTTTCGACGAAAGAAAAAAAAATGCGAAAAGACGTGTGACCGTTTTGAAGAATTTTAATCGATCTTATTTTTATTGTTAGTGCGAGTCGCTAGTTCATCCGTATCACTGGTAAATCGAATGTTAAAGGGCATACTGGTTCCAGATAAAATCTGCATGTTTACAAAGCGATCGGATAAAATTTTTCGAAGAGGGTGACACTTTTTTTCATTAAACTGCTAATCTGTTGACATAAAGACAATATATGACATGACGTAAAGCATTCGTCAAGTACCACAATTTTTAGTGTCACGTTGCGAATGCTTTACAAACACTGATTTGCGAATTTGTTTTTTTTACGTGGACGATTGCCTGACTTTTCAAATGGCATGATAATTATCAGTATATTAATTTTCATTCTTAATTGGCTCGGCCTAATGACTATGCATTCTAATCGAGTGCACTCTTATTGGAAGGAACAAACGCAACTCCCATGCCATTCGAGAGAGTCACCACAATTCTGTAACGTATATTTTATTTTTTTTTAGAAGCAATGATGAATCGAGAATGAATTTGTTAAAATGATATTATTCAAAGAAGGGCAATCGTGAAATGCATCAGCCATGCATTTCACGATGCACAGTTTAATGTGCGCACAGATACATAATTTTATTTAAGTAATTATAAGATTTTATTATTTAGATTATCAAGAGTAATTTTGAATACATGCGAAAAGTCGGAAGCCTTTAGCGTTGCCTTTCCATTCGAATGACTTACGCGCAAGTTCGTTATTTTTTGTAAAGTCATATTCATAAAGCATTTGCTAGCTGAAACAAAAAAATTACTTGGCAAATGACTTATGTTATTATATTCGTTATATTGTCTTTGTTCACAATAGATCTCGGAAAGGCAACCTAATATGGCTCTACGACTCGATACCCTGCCGAAAGTTATCAGAAGTTTTCCTATTGCATTCTCCTGTGTATGAACGTAAATTGTGCATACAAAAATGACATAGTTCTCTACATGAAAACAGGTCAGGAGCTTGTGGAATTTGTGAAAATTTTTAGCAGGTTATGTTTGCGCCGCTCAACCAAACATTTCATGACATCAGATAAAAATGTTTACGTACTAATTTACTGCCACGTGAGTTTGTCCACTTATTAACGCTTTCTCAAAAGTGTAGAATACAATAGCTGCTTTAATTTTCCTTTCAATTTGAATCCCAAAGCCGTTTGATATTTTAAAATAATTCCTTGCGTCAATAATATTGTTATACGTAAAATTCCATTGTAAGAAGTTATTTTTATAAAATCAAATGTCTTCTTTCGACATTAACGCAATCGTTTCATTATGTTTTACGAATCTTTATGCATGATGCAAAGTGATTCAGCCATTCACAATGCTTCATGAATTAATATCGAGTTTATAATTCTTTTAATACTAAATGATCCAAAGGATCCGATAACGAAGGACATATTTGGACCACTGTGTGTTCAACACGTCACGATAGTTTAATGATATTTAACATTTAATAAATATTGAACTTTGTATTTTTATGTTCAGCTAACACAACGGTACCTTTGCTTTTATGGTGAGAAGTAGTAACGTATGATGAAATCGTCACATTCGTATATGCCTACAGATTATTTAACAGTCTTAATTCTGCATTGTGAAGTATTTAAATTGTACAATATTGTTCTCGGGATTGCGGCGAAGCCTTACAGGTCAACAAGAAGAAAGAAGAGAATTAATACGAATTTATACAAGTGATATAATATGAAAGTCTATAACGTTATCTGTATCAGAATCTCGCTATTTTTATGACGGCGTTATTATTTGGAGATAAATATACTTTTTTTAATACCTTTTTGAAGAAAGGAAAATCTTAATGTTACGACATGGACAACAAATTAGACATTGGATTGTATGTTTGAATGTTAATGTTAAGGCAGTACTTGCACGATACGCTCTAAAAATGTCGTTCGTTTGGCGCATATCAAAGAATCAAGAATGGATCGAAAAGTTAGATATTCTACTGAATGTTCTTTAATAATGAGTAAAAATGTATGGAAAGTTTGAACGAAATTCAAGATTTTAATTCCAAAAATAATACAATTTTTAGAACGTTACACGCAACTAACACCTTAAACTTAACTGAATAGAAGTGATTTTGTAATGCAAAGTGTTTGGATGAAGTTTTAGAACCTTTGGTGCATCAACCGAGTATGAATTAATACGAGAACAGATAGTCCTTCAATGTTATTTAGGAAAATTCAATACTTATAATATTTTGTGACAATATTATATAAAGTTATATTTATATTTTAATCTGTTTTATCATTCTGACATGCAACCACCAGCCTATGCACTGCAACTCCTTATCACAGTTTCTCCTCGCAGGATACTTGATCATTTATTTTACATTTATAAAATTAGTATATTAAATATAAAACCGGAAATTAGTATTGTGTAATATGTTCTTATACTTTTCACGGTCGGATTGACCTTTTCTTATCAACGAGAATGACGGTTATCCAGATAACTGCAACATTTTACGTATATTCGATAACAATGATCTTACATTTTAAAAGTCTTCTACTCTTGATATTCCATTTCGGCCAGGTTCTACAAAACGTATAAAAGATGAAAGAAATATTTATAAATCTTATGGATCACGATGAACGAACTTTTATAAGAAACGGTGTTAGTATCACTTTTATGACGAACAGGCACAGAAGAAGTGCGCTTTTCGCATGTTTTTGAAACACAAGAAAATTTATCCTTTGTACTGGATCCCATGGATCTTCCACATTTTCCTCCTGTGCACGCAACATTCTTTTCTGATAATTGATCTGAAATTAATAGTAGCACTAAATTAGAATATATCTCTGAATAAATTTTCTATTTGATATTCTTTATTTTACAGTACATCGATATTGTCGAAATGCTCCATCGCTACTCTCTCAAGAGGAACAATAAATAGTAAGATATAATAAATAGTACTACGTATTATTCATACGCCTTTTGGGACACGAAGGTATTTCGACTTTCTTTATCTTTATCGTACCGCACGTACGTGAAGCCGTAGGAGAATTCGACGTGCAAATATTTCCAACGTCTGCTTCGTGTAGCAAAAAGACCATATTATTTTCCGGAACGTTTTTATTCCTTGCACTTGAAGTGCATGCGCTTTTGCATGATCGTTGCATTGGAGAATACCCTTGTGTCTGCGTAGTGCAAATAGAATGCACTCCATTTTTTCTACCATTAGCATTTCCACTCCTAGGCATTGCATTAGCTGCTTTATGTGTAACTGATGTAGAGTTGTTCTTAATATTCCTGGGAGTACAGGGAACAGTTGCATCTCTTAATGAAAAGAAAAAACTAATTAATCATTCTAATATTACAATGTGCAATTATAATACAAGGATATAATTACTTACGCGCACTCGTTGGCTGATGACGTTTGACAGGGTCCGCACGGGGTGCAACAAGGTATCGGAGGACATCGAAGTACCTTTAGTGCTTCTACGTTAAGGGATGATACTCCCCTTAAAAGGGCTCGTTGTATAGCATTTTCATATTCGGCACGTTCCTTCATTATCCTTTCATTTTCTTTGCGAAGCCTTGCTAACTCCGCTTCGAGCTGTTACATAAGATCGGAGTTACATCGACTTGATATTCTCGTTAGAAAACTTGATATTTCATTACGAGACATCGCGATTGAATATTTGAAAGGTGGAACGTAATTATGTAAATTTGAAATTAGTCCAATAAATATTTCTGAGTGTCTATAAACCTTCGTTCAAGGAATGATTCGATATTATCATAGTTAATTATATATGTATTATAGAAAATGTAATTATCATTATCTCTTTACCTCGGATTCTCGCTTTGCTTTTCCTTGTTCTTTTCCAAGCTGACAAGCTGTACCCATAGAAACTGGAGATTCGCCTTGAGGATGCTGAGATGAATATACTTGATCTGGAGCTTCCGTTGTACCTCCTGGTGTATAAGGAATTGGATGATTATTTGCTGTTCCTGGAAGTATCTGTGGTTGTGCAAGATCGAACGAAGCGAGAGGCGGCGGATGTGCTGAAGATACTTGAGTAGCTGGTGTCACTGTATTTGTATCAGTTCTTGTTGTATCTTGTTGTTGAGTCTGAATTGATGTTTGCTGAGGAACATTAGGATGAATGGATCTCTGTTGCAATGCCTGGAAAAATTTATATACTGCTTATAAAAGTTATGTAAATAATATATTTCTTTGATAAACTATATGTCGACCTCCTTCAAGGATTTTTCACAGGCAATCTTGCTCGCCTCGCATTCAGCTAATTGTGCTTTCAATTCTGCCAGTTCTCGTTCCTTTGCAGCAAGATCACAAGCACGCGCGATCAATTCCTTCCGCAAAGCTTCTAAATCTGATTTTGCTGCATCCAGTCTGTTTTGAACAATGCTGACCCAATGCTGAACGCGTGCCATTATATCTACGAACATTAACTGTAATAGGAAATTAAAAATATTATTCGTCATATATGTATTATGATCGATACAAAGGCAATTTGAAAATGGATTATGCACAATCTATTTTTTTTTCATTCATTTTATGATACTTGTAATACATAACGAACCTTTAAATCGTGTTCAAAGTTTTCTCCCAAATTCGTTAGAGCTTTACCAGCTTCCTGAAGGTTTTGAACAACGTAGTCAATCATATCATCTACCTTTTTGTCGCTGTATTTTATAGAATTCACTATGATTATTTAGCACGTATGTAATTAACGGCACATTTTATATTACAATTACTCGATATGTCTCACCCTGTAGAGCCTGATGAAAATGATGCACAAAAGCAACATGGTCCACCAGAAGTTGTTACCTTCCCATCACCTCCGGCAGGTGCAGATTTCTCATGACTTGTAGTCGAGGAAGCTGACTCGGGTGAAGTTCTGCCAGTTTTGCTTTCACCTTCATCCTCTTTCTCATCTGCACCGCCAGCCAGTCTTTCTTGATTCTCAATATTGCGAAAACTACTTTTCTGTCGAATTTTGCTAACCCTTTTGTCTAATTTATGACGACTGTCATCGACATGATAATTTTCATCAATTCCTATGCCTATCACGGAGTGGTAATTTGATAAATTACGCTATTTTTAACGTGATAAAAGCATTACACTTACTAGTTTTGGAAATGCCGAGCGACGACTGCGGCATTTTGAAATAACTTTTAAGCTTTGCTTATCAAAAACTGTAATGAAACTTGTCTTGCATTACAAATTGATTTATATAATTAACTTTTAATTGATTCTTTATTGGGTTTACTCTAACGACTAATATCAAACCAATCCATAATACTTGGAAATTTTATTACTTTATCCTGCCTCTTTCCTCCTGTATCAAAATAGCCATGTCACAAAATGTATCGAAATTCGATTAATTATATTGTTGTAGCTTTTACTGCGACATCGATCAGTCATAAGTGAAATTGGGTTTGAATATTGTTGCTTCGCGCCAGAGTTCATTCCGTCACTGTAAATTCGTCTCATACTCTCATTTCGTCTAACAGAATTCTTAGGAACCATACAACCTCTTAACGGTATCAATTAGGGGAACTGTTCGAAACTACGGCATCGTCTTAACATAGGCATCTGAAGAAATTGTTGGAAATCGATAACAATAGCTTCATGTGACATTACCTGTAGCATATTCAAAAAGTTATGTAGTTTTTGTTCAATTATACAAGCGGTTTCACTGTGGAGTATGCGTTCAAATGGCCACTTCGATTGCCCGTGAATACTTAAATATGGCATTTACTATTAAAAGTTACAAGATTTTTATAACGTAGAGATCTTATTTTATTATGTTTCTGTTCTTAAAAAGTGATTGGCAAGTAACCACAGTCGCAAAAAAATCAAAGTATCATTAATAACTAATAATCGTGTTTACATCTTGTACCGATCGGAATAATAAAGTATAGTTTATTTATAAAATTAGATACATTTATAGAATTCCTTACGATAACTTGAACGTAAATTGTGAAATTATAGTTCAGTGTTCTTAAACTGCTCTGTCAATACATTAACACAAGAATCATTTGCAAAACCACTCGTCAGTCAGCCATGTAACCATAGAAAATTTAATATTTCAAAAAGCTTTCTTCATAGTACTGATTGCCGAGCGCATTTTTACATTTGCAATTAGATTTCTTTACCATATTTCTTTAGAACAAATAATATATTTGTCTGATTGGAAGTAGCCTTTTTATATACCTTATGCAAAGCAACTGCTATTTTATTCTCTAGTCATGTTAAATGACTTAAATCCGATTTTGTGTGTATCACGTTCACAGAGATAAAAGTGGAGTGTAACCGCTAACAGTTCATCTATCAGAGAATGATCATGGAAAAATATGATTTTTTACCGTCCTATGAATTATCATATTTATTACAATTAAATATTTAGCCAGACTTTTTAGCTGGTGGCCTAAATACGCCAACAACAACTGCATGGTCTCTCTCGTACGGTTCCAGTGTGATCTGTTCTTGTGGCTTTAGTTTATCTGCGATTAGCTTCTTCACTTCTGCCGTAAACACTGCTTCCGGCTGTGCCGTTGAGTCTATACAACTTGCCTAATATAAAAAAGGAGACACGATACAGTACAATTTATATAGCATACCTACATTCATTTGAATTACTTATATATAATTTACCTTAATGGAGATAACAAAGTGTCCACCATTCTTGAGGAAATATTGCGCGTTCAAGGCAACAATTCTTGCTTGATCAGGTTGCGCAACGTCTGCAAACACTGTATCCACCATGCCAACCAACATTCTATATTTATGGGGGTGTCTGGCATCTTCGATTATGGGGATGATATTCGTTCGTTTTTTAGCTACATTAATAAGATCTCTTCCTGATCTGTGAGAGAATTCTACTGCATATACCAATCCTTCCTGTCAAGAACAGAAAAAATTAGATCAACGTTCAATACAAGGCTTTTGAACTGCAAAGAACTATAAAATGGATAATTATTAATTGTGTGACTTCTTCTTTTTGAATAGAATAATAATATTGTATACAATTAAGAAGTAGCACAGAGTTAATTTTGCATAACTTCGACACCAAGTTGGCAAGACTGAACTAACTTGGCTCTAATGTATGCCTATTCTATTTAGTTTTTTTCATGATAAAAGTGTCTGATTATAAATTTATTTTATATAAAGAAGAATGATACGAAATATATGAGGTAAGGTTCAAACTACTCTTACCGGTCCAACAACATCCGCAACATGCGATACTGTAGTTCCTGATGCAGCTCCTAAGTATAATACTTTACTTCCAGGAGGCATATGAATCTGATCGACTCCACCAAGAATGGCAGCAGCGAGTTTGGATCTGAAGGGATTCCAAACTCTGTATTCAATTTTTTCACCATTTTCACCCTGAGAATAGAGTGCATATTAACATAAAGGACTATAAAAAAGAAATTCAAGTTCTGTAATAAAATGAAGTATTACCTCGACGCTTATTCTCTTCTCTCCATATACTTCAGATCCAGGGACCAAATTTAATGTGACTAGAGCATCTTCTTTTCCCCTAGCAATGAATACTCCCTCATGACGATGAGGTTCAATTATAACAGTCTTTCCTCCTTTGAAACCACCTCCACCTCGTCCTCCTCGGCCTCCACCACGACTTCCACCACGGCCTCCTCTAGGGGTTCCACCTCGACCTCCTCCAAAACCCCCTCCACCACCACGGCCACCAAACCCTCCACGACCACCGCCTCCACGGCCACCTCCACGACCTCCACCGCGTCCTCCTCTAGGGGTTCCACCTCGACCTCCTCCAAAACCCCCTCCACGACTACTAAAGCCGCCACCACCACCTCCTCCAGCCGGTGAAAAACCTATAAATGGAACAAGTGAACGGTACAGTTATAATTGTAATTTAAGAAGTATTATATTGTTTCATAAATAATGAAAAACAACTTCATTTAATTGCTGAAATGAGCATATCTTAAATCATAAACTCCAAAATCATGAACACATTGATACAAGTAAATATGCCATTCATAACAATATCATACACACATCTGTCAATAATTGATAATAAAAATTAGCTTAAAGTACCGTATTATATAAGAATTTATTATTTACACTTGAAATGACATATATTACATGGTATATATGGTCAAATAAGAAAGATACCTATCCAATAGTATCGATAACACAAACTCACATACATAATAAAACAAGCAAAAAGAAATATAAGTACAGTCAGAATGTTTGAATAAAACGCGAAAAAATGAATATAATTTAAGGTTACCCGACAACGCGGCAAGAAACATTACATGCCGCCAAGCTTTAACACACAGTGTTTACTTAATGCAACTCCATTGTTGAAAAAAAAAGCTTATATTATAAATATTCGTACCTGGTTTACCCATTCTGAGTTTTACCGATGAAATACAATACAAAAAACGTTTAATACGATTTTTGTAAAATCGCCGTACACGTGCGCCGCAGACGCTGCATACACGAGGAAATTGGGAACGTCGCCAGAGTCTTTTCCGGTACTATGAGGAATATCGATACAGAATGATGCAAGGCGATATATATCGATACATAACCATTATATGTATATCGATACATCGATTTCAATTACGACGAGAATACCTAGTACCGCCAAATTCAAAACTTTTATTAAAGAGTTATTATTTGCACTCGATGTGCTAGACATTGCAGTTGTCAGAGTATTCTTCGTACTGATTTTGCCATTCGTACTCATTAGCCCACGACTAATTTTTGATAATTTATTAGGCTTTTTTTTTATTAACCAAGAATAGACAGATTCAAAAACTGACACTATACATAATTACGTGTATGGGTAAGAAATTTGATCGTGTTCTAAATTGAATAAAAAGTTTCCAAATGCCGACGAGGAAGTAACCATACCATCATTTACAGTGTGATCATTCGAATTGATATTTTTTGCATAAAAATCTATAGAGTCATTATCGGGTCTTCCCAAGTTTCGAAAAGTGTCCGTGAAGAATATTGACTAAAATTATAAAAATTGGGAAATCTCTATTTCAATTATTAGCCACATTTGGGGTTTACTTGGGGTACTGGTAGATGCGCTCGCCCAATCAAAAACGTGGGTATGGTTCGATGGCCCTCCGTCCAGGTGGCGCGTCGACGCCAAAATAAAATTGGTTTCAAGAATATTGACCCATTGGCAATCTCCCTATTCGTCTCTAGTAAATAGGCGTTTTCGTTTCCCTAGCGATATTCTAAATAAAGTCACCATTGAGTAAGGATAATCCGCTTGATTTGCCAGTGTATGAACGGTATGGGTAGATACATTCAACCCACTCATCTAATAAAAAATGTAGGTATGGTTCCAGGTTCCTCCGTGTAGGTGGCGCGTCGATGCCAAAATAAAATTGGTTTCAAGAAAATGGGCTCACTGGGGCTCACTGGTAATCTCCCTACTCATTTGTGGTGGATGTATCTGATCGAAATAATACAATAAATTTATAAATACTGACCATCAGTAATTCTCAAAATAGTATCTATGCATATCCGATAGACTGCCTTAGTAAACTCATAATTACTCCAAGAATGTCTATAAGATTGATGACTAATATCTTACGCAAGTAGAAATACTCTTCTACGTCGTAATACCGATCTTTGATGTTAACGATAAGACATTCGGCGCCAGAATAATCAGAACTTCGTATAGCCGTTATCCGATCTTCGTAAACGTAGTTGTTTTTATATAATATATATATTATACAACCTTTCGCTTCGTTGGAACTATGCAAGGTCCCCTAAAGGTAATTATAAATTCCTCCCATAACAAATCTATAATATGTTAAATAATTAAACCAGTTTAAATTTAAGCAATGCATGACTCATATCCGTCAGAAATAAAGGAAATTAAAATATAAGGTCATCGTAAGAGCACACAACAGACTCAACCGTTATTTGACCACACAATGAACTAATGTATAACGACGCAATACGAAATTCTCTCACATGACATTCATTATCTTTTGAAGAAAAAAAAATTAGAAAATATGAAGGGCATATTCCGTAATTGAAACATGTTTGCGGTTAATAAATTTCAGCCAATCCCATCGATTGATTTCGACTGGTGACAAAAATTAATCGATGTCATTAACTGAAATTTAATAACCGTAACCGTGGTTCGATTACGGAATATACCTTAAGCATATACGTCAGTTTAATTAACCGCAAAAATTCAAAAAATTACAATTAACGTCGTGGCACAAGTGCTAAATAAATACATGGCGCAGAATTTTTGTGATAAACTTAACAGACGCCCCACTTAGGGATCAATCAACATTTTTTTGTTATCATGAGACTGATTCGTATAGGAATGACTGTTGAAATATGAGAATCGCAAATGTTTAAAAGTTTTCTAAATGGTACTGAAGCAAAACGACGGTTGACGTTGAAAGGCGTCTGATGAACGGGTTTGAACAGGACGAAGCAGATTCCATGGCACCATTGACTGTTCTTTATACTTCTCGGCACTTGGTTCTCGGTAGAGCTATGAATGAGTCTGCTGTAGATTATTCGACGTGCGAGAGGAGAAATAAGAGAGGACATGACTATGGGAATGGAATGCAGTTGGGGGGCCGGCCAGGTAAGCTATAGTCTACACGCGGTATACCGGTTGAGCGAGTTACGTTTTTACGTTGTTAAAGAAAAAAAAGGGTCTTGGAATGCCAAGGCTCTTTAAGGGCATCACGTAACCTTCGCTCCATGAAACTCTTCCTAGCACGAAGTTTATAAGAGCGCTAGTAAATATATATATATATATATATATATATATAAAATATGCTATAAAGATGATCGTGTTGAAGGAAATGGTCCCCATTTTTAGTTGACGGTTATACAGTTTATTTTTTCGTTCTCTTACGCCAGTTTTATTATTAGAATATGATTTTAGGAATCATGTGGAAGATAGAAGTAAGGTAGACGTCATTTATTTAAGTTTCTTTATTTTAGACATGTTTAATTTTATATTAAAAAATATACACAGAAAAGATAAATCTTGTGCATGATATTGTTGACACTATTATTATACGTACGTTTCTTTCATAACTGTGCATGGAATTATAAAATAAAATCAGTCCGAGCAAAGGTAAATCATTTAGTTATAATTTTTAGGTGAACTTAAGCGAAAAGTCTATCAAGGATCTACAAGAGATGTAATTGTATCACCCTTATGTAACTCACAGTTTACATTTTGATTTACATGGTATTAGCTCATACAGAAAAATACTGTTGAATTATAATATTGAACGATAAGTTAGAGAATCAAACAGCATACAAAAATGTATAAATATAGTATGTGAATTTTGAACTCAATTATTATAAGTTATTTTAATATATGGTACTATCAAATGAAATACGCATTTAGTCTTTTTTTTTATACATCCTAAAACATACTTTATAGGCTTTTCCTTTAAAAATATTCTTGCATTATCTCAATGTTTAATTTTAGTAAATATAACTATATGGTAAATAGTAACTAATAGAGCGCGAAGTTCATAATTAGTTTATAAAAATTGGTGGGATTAATAATACGTTTGTTAACATTTGTAGCAAGTACGATACCCCAATTATAATAACCAAAAATTATAATTGCCCGCTAAAACTATTGTGTATATGTTTATATTATTCAACAAATTCAGAAATCATATATGTAATTCAGAGGGTTCAAACAACGTGATCGCTTGAGTGATACAAACGTGCAGATACAAAACACGATTTTATATAGAAGAATATCGAAATATAAGAAGTAGTATACTGAAGGAGCCAGGATAGAATTTTTGTACAGAGTTTTTCATACGAAATGTATTTTCTTGGATCACTTTATTTGCCTCATTCTGTACATATTTATAATATATTCAAGCAAGTAAACAATAGTTTGCCTTTAATACTGCATCGAATAGATTTTTCAATTTATTCCAATGTGTTGTGCTACTTGAATAATTAATGGTTTATAATGTTCTTTTCGGAATGAGCAAATGAATTCAGTTTCAAAACCAAAATTTTTTTCTGAATATAAATGTTCTGTGCATCTTATTGGAAAATAATACATTCTGAATTTATTATTGAAACAAGTAAAGTCCAGTTCTTGTGAAACCAGAAGAAATAAATTATTTTGAAGATAATGAAATATTAATTTGGACGTCCATGTGCCACGTCAAATAAATTTAAAATGTTGTTCTGCTAGCTATATATATATCTATGTATGTATTTTACGGATATAATTACAAGTTTTATAGTGCAATTCAGTTCTAGACTATCGAACTATGTAGTTAATGTAAATGTACATAAACCCTAAAATAGAACTGTCATGATTGTTATGAGCGATTTATCAAAATTATAATAACTGAACCTTTCAGGTGAACGAGAGTTTAAAAAATAAAAATATATTATGAAAATTTATTAATTGATGAGATCGTATGAAAAATTGTTCCGAATTCGTGCAAAAACAGTGATCGGAAAGAACACTGTTTTCGCATTTTCACATCATAGTATTAAAGTTCAGCTTCTGATTATAATAGTATATCCACTGTTCCAACTCACTAATAATTTGAACAATATTTCGCCTCAACTCAGTTCACTAAACAAAATCACTGGTTATAACGACATACAAATTATGTGTTTTTCGTTCTCATGTAATTATCCGGTAATATACCTATTGTTCACCCATTTACAAAATCTATTTTAATAATCACAGAAACTACTTAAGAAAAAAATAGAAAATATTGACGAAAGATACTTACACCAGATACATTTTAAAAGCTCCTCTCTTCATTCTCATGGAAATAAAGAATTCATTATTTTCAGTCCAACAAAAATGATTCTCCTATGTATTTCCTCCACAATTTCTATCATCTCACTTTATGTGTAAACTGCCAATGACTAGACATCATGTTATACTACTATTTGTTTGTTCATTACCTTTCTAGTCCTTTTTTCTTATTATATTACACATTCAATGGGAAGTGCATTAAGCACGTTTTGAAATTATGTAGGTGTACAAATAGCAGTGCAGTTGCAGGCACTATCTTGGCATCACAAGTACGACGAATGTACAATGGATGGGAAAGAATCTCTTGAAAGTAACAGTGAAAGTGCCAATACTATAGATCTTGACATTTAGTACCTGCCAACTTTTATGTAACATGAGTCATGTCATATCAGCATTATATTTAAATCATTTTTGTAACCGACTGTACATGGTGTTATGCCAAAAGCTTACAATAAGATAGCGAACACCTCATATATAATATATGCAGTGCAATTCTTCAATGAAAGCGGCTGTACACCATAAAGTATGAAACACTATGAGAGAAAAGCTGGCACTGTCATAACATTCACTCCTGGTATATAACACGTAATGTCCTGCCAGGTGCGCACTTAAGACAAGTAACCGTATGTTCTTAGAATAAAAACAGCACATGTGTTTGCATTGTTACAATTTATATAGGGTCAACTCCAATCCTCTTGAAATCACGGAATGTTTGGTACTAAGAAACGAAAGCGCGAACTGCCATGGCAACTGATTTACGGCATACAGCACAGGATGTCATGCCAGGTGCACACTTAACGCAAGCAACCATATGACCACACGGTAGAAATACCACGCCCAATTCTTCATTGTAACATATTTTGCACATTCTCGCATCATCAATGGCTTCGTTATGTGATGCCTTTGCAACTGCTCCTTCTTTCGGACTGCTACCTTCTGATTCTATGCTGCTACATCCACTGTTCGAAGGATTACTTTGGTTGGATTGGCTTGGACCTGGATTACTTTGCGTCACGAACCTCTGAAACAGTTGAAATAAACAAATGAATGACTAACTGTATAATGACGAAAGTAATAGATGTGTGAAGAATTTGGACTTTTCTTATTACAAGGAGTAACGCTGTAAACTATATAAAAAAATAAAAAAAATAAAATGGAAATTTACCTTTGTCGATGCCTCTGCGGATTCTGCTGTTTCGGCTGTTTCTCCTGCTGGACCTGATGCTTTTTCAGTCACTGCCGTTGTCACTTCAGGCTAAATGAATTGATAAACACAAATTAGTCAGTTAAAAATTCAATAAATAGAAAACTGATGACATAAACATACATTTTATTTTCAAGTAGAAACTCTAGTGGTACTAACCATTCTCATGTAACTTGGAAGATTCATCTGCATTGCCTCCTCTCTCGATGGAGGTGGCATATGTAGTCCTGTGACATTGTTGATGTAATCCTGTCCTTTCACTAGGAGCAGGTAATAGCATTTTGAGAACCACTTAGCATGCTGCTCCCATGGATCATCTTCGGGTTCCCAATCTTTGAGACCTCCACCACAGTGGTAACACAATGTCTGATCACCTTTGCCAGTATAGAAAAATCCTGCATTAGCCAACTCTTCCTTACTATGTGGCATGCATTTAGGCCACGAATCGAATGATTTTAGCCTTGCATCATAGCTAACATATTCTGGATATGCAGGTGCCTTTGATTTGCCTATACCAAGACTACCTAGTTTGGCAGAACTTGGGAGTTTAAGATCTGATGATCCAGGAAACGTATCTGGACCAGATTGTAGTCGACATTCAATACCATAAGGGCCACATACATCTCGACTTCTTGGTGCAGGTGGAGGGATAGAAGCAGCATCTACGCCAAGAGGTACATTACCACAGGGAATCTTCCGGATAAACCTACACCTTGCTGACCACCTCTGATGATCAACCATGGGATTGTCTCCTTCTACCCACTGACATATTTCAACATGGCATTCAAAGCACTTGACTTTGTCACCTTCTCCTGTATAGTAAAATCCAGCTTGGGCTAACTTGACAGGATCCATATAATCCAATGGCCAATTTCTGTAGCTGCGTAATCTTGCTTCTTCAAAGCGATAATCATTACCGTCAACTATATCCCTTGAATGAGGTGGTGGTTGCATAGGTGGTGACGGTATACGACCAGGTGGTTTGTATGATAATAAGTTCCCATGATGGTTACGAGGGAATATACAGTCCATATCTTCGAATTTCCGTTTCACTGCTTTATTTTTATTTTTTTTTAAACTGATGTATAGAGCCTCTGTAAATAAAGAAATAAGACATTATTATTTACTGTACTTCCAATTAAATCTATGAAACAAAAAAATTAAAAGATATCTCGTTCATCATTCCTTAAAAGATTATTCAAAAATCAAATGTCAGTCAATTAAAAATACCCTTTGTCATTGCTGATCATCTACATAGATCATTCTCTTTAGACATATCTTGCACAAGATGCTATTGGTACAGCGTCGAATAAAAAATATTATAAATAAGTTTGTGTTTATGAAACCCTGATACGACGCGGCGTTCTACCCACACACATAATAATATCACTGACAGTATAGCACGGCGCAATACATAGGGCCAAAACAAATGCTGATAGGAACGATAAAAAGATTTGCGCTCAGAGTCACGTACACGATACTTTTTCGCATTGGAAAACACACCTATCGTAGTTATCTCGTATCGCGCCGCGAATGGACAGAACACTACTGAAACTTAAAGCCCGTTGGGGAAATCGATGTGCTCAATGAAGGACTAGTAGAACAGAAAGGTTGCCAAATTGCTGGCTCAGCAACCAGAGGATGGTCTCCGTTTCGAAGTTAAACAGCTGTGATATACAGCGCGTTCCTGGATCGTGGCCGTCCAGCGTTGCCGGTTCGATCACAAAGTCGACTCGCATTACATGTTCTTTTACTGCATACACAGAGTCTCTACCCACCTTACCCACGCCTCCCAGGGTACCTACGGCTATGCGGCTGATCCTTAAGTAAAAATAGAGGCAAAGGAACTACACATTCTTTTTCTATGCCGCCTCCTTTTCCCAAGTCTTTACATCTGCGCAGAAAATGTTTGCCACGTTCTCCCCTGCGATTAAGGGTTTGCAGAAAATATCTCTTTCGTTTCACTAAATATAATTACGCTCATCCCTTTGTAAAAAGAAGAGTATATCTTACTAATATAATTTACAAATACATTCTTTTCTGCTAAAGCTTCCTGTCAGTATGTTCTTCCTTCCAGGTAATGTTTAAGTACGCACATTCAAGAATGTGGATGCAAATTTTAAATTGAATTTAAGGAAATTCTGATTAATCAGTACTTTTATCCACAATTACATTGTCTTTTTCTTTTCAAGAATAGTCACTAACGTGACTAATCTTCCTTTGAACTTTCACATCTGTATTTTTCCTCGTAACTCTGGCAACATTGTAGGAGACTGTACAAGCTGAGTATGCGTACAAGAGAGAGAAACAAAACAGAAGAACAGGAACGTGCAAGCGAGACAGGAAGATATCGCTGAATATCTACAAAGGCCGTTCTTTGTACCATGGGTGGGACGAAAAATAATCTACAGCCGCAAAGCGATAATTTTCTGCCCCTCCTTTCCCAATTTTTGCCAACATCAAAAGCATATCTATATCCACAAGACTATAAAATATTCTATCGCGTAGCGCAAGTTTTATTTGCAATACGATATCAATTAACACCCCTTGTATCTTGAGACATCATTCCTTAAACCTCAATCGTATTGATCGCCTTTGCTAGATAAACACAGTCGAAAAATGAACTTCACAATATTATACCGTCAGATCCGATAACCACGAGGCACATTAAATTATTATCGCCTGAAATTAACTTTCAACAATCAACAAGAGTAGGACTCGTACCAGTATTAATTCGACAGCAGTTACACAATCCGTATATTTTATTCCAACTTGTAACGCAGTTATTTTCCACTTCGTCTAACTTGTATTTGAGTTCCTTTCCGTCGACACAATCTATCCAAAAACCTCACTCGGTAGACTGTTACGACTCGACCGAATAGTTTCTAGAATGCAACACACCATACCGCTTCCACTCTATCGAGACTCCCTCTTTACTTCGTTCTGCTTGGCTGTTAACGGTGCGCGTCACCGCTGTGAAATCTTGTTATATATGCAACCCACAGATAACCCTGACAAACTATAACGCATGAACAAATCGGGAAAATAATTTATGGAAAATTAAAGCAACATATAAGGCTATTTAGGACGAACTTACCGACTGAAGTTATCTCGTCCATTTGTTTTTTTTAAACGCGAATCAATTTCAGTTAGCACGTTTGTACCATGAGAGTGCGAGTATGCGTGAAAAGTTTTATACAAATCAAGATTGCATAAAAAGACCGAGAGATGACAGAAAGATGTTTATGCCCGTTTGAACTTTGTCAGGATTAATGCTGCTAACAAATATATATCTGCTTATGTCCATCTGCTTCGAACAAGACTATAGTACTGGAGAAATTGTGAGAAAAATGGTGATTCGATATAGTCTATTCGATTCTGGAATGCAAGGTTTCAAGGATTCTAGATGCAAAGTTTGTATGCAATCGCGTAACTAATTTATTTCAGAATGCATCATGACACTTCCTAGAACCTATGGACGTTAACGTATTTGACTATGACATCATGTGCTCATTTCTAGATGGTAGGCTGTGGTTCGTTTAGAGGATGAACGCATATACAGTCCTTGAATTATTACTTAGCCTGCCGAAATATAAAAGAAAAAACTGATTATATGACTCAATGACTGTCGAGTTAGGGTGTATTTGCAAATCATTATCGTTTGGAACAATTGATCTGTAGTGTCTGTACTGAACTGATTCATCAATATTAGAGAGGAAGTTTTTCCTTTTGAAAATGATTGAAACGATGAAGTGGAACTTGCACTAAACTTATTTATCATTTGCTTATCGTTTAGTCAGCATTTGCTTAAGTTTCCCGGAAACACTTATCGTGGCAAAGTCCCCTCGTTTGCCACCATAAATTTTTAGTGCTGACTCACATTTCTTTAATTTTGCGATTTTCTTTGCCATTTTTATTTAATCATGGCAGAGATAACATTAACAGACTTACAGTGTCGTTTCAAGGAACACGTGAAAATGATAAAAAATGATTTGAATTCTGATTAACTCTACCTATCCTTCATATTTATCTAATCCGCGTCATGAAAGGCGATGAGCCAGTTTATTAAAACAGAGCTGTTATATACCAATGACAACTAAAATGTGCGTTAAATGTAATATTGTATATACTGGAATGTTACCTACGTAATGTCATTACATTGCATTCACATTAAATTTATAATATTTTTCTCGTGAAGCTATCGTGAAATGACCAAATTTCATCAACATGATTTCGATATATTATTAATAAATAGGGTAAATTTTTTAAATGTTTACGATTTTAGTTGATCACTTTTTGACGTTACAGCTCGAAATATTCAAATGCGTTTTAGAAACATGCCTGAAACATAAATCTGCTTGTTAGGTTTCAGAAACGTTCCTAAAACGAATCTCAATTTTTAGTGCTGTATAGGTAAAAAGTTGCAATAAATCTGAAAGTATTTGAAATCGAATAGATAGAGTTAATTTGAATTTCCCAAAAAATAAAAACTGCTATCATTATTATACTGGAATATCAAAATGCATGGCGTCCCACAGGGCGCCACGACGAAACAGAACACGTGTTTCAATATACCTATATTTATTAACACAACACACACATATACTACATAAGCTTTTCATTCCGTCGTTCCGCACCATGGAGTAGCACCCTGATTTCGTAACAATAAATAAAACCGTAATAAATAACATCAGCAATGACACGGATAAATGTCACAAATTTTCTCAATGATTGTAACATATAAATGACATTTGATGAACTTATAATAATTATTCTTTGCGGTATCATGGAATAAATTTTCAGATTCATACTCTAGCTATACCCATAAGGTACAAAAATATATGTATTAAAAAAATATGCCTGTACTTACTTGTTGCGTATACTGTCAACTGTCACTGTCGTTCTGGCGATTGCTTAGAAGGATGTACTATTAAATATGACTGATTCGCTGTTGATATCAACTGGTGGGGGTTTATTTTATGAACCAATTTTAGAATCCTTTAATGTTTGTTCAATGTAAACGATCGCAATTAGCTTATTCCAATCTCACAATATAAATACCTAAAAGTTTATCGGTCGATCAATTCCAGAAATCATCATAGCGATTCAGGTAATTGTATAAATAAGTGTTATACGTATTCATTGAATGTTAATTTTCAAACTCTTATGAATTAAGTTCTATGCAACATTGGTTTTTTAAACACAAAATTCCCAAATACAGACAACAAAATTTAAGATCTTTAAATATAAATTCCAGTGAGCAGAGAAGTTTACCACAAATATCTACGATGAGATCATGACGTATAAGCATATACGAGTAACACTTTCGAAATGATAATAGAACTTATTATTGGAACACTATTTATGGGAAGTAGGTTGCAAAGTAAATTTTTTGATAATAATTGTTATGTTTTTCATTGGAAGATATAATTGTGTGATATCGTATCTACTAGATCAGGTGATAGATTATTTAGTACCACGTAAATCCAAGTATTATGCACTTACGCATCTTGCAAGTGAACATCAAATAGTATATATAATAATAATAAAATATTATAAATGTAATAACCGATTACGTCCGCGCTTCGCGTGCGTGCACCGCAGCCAATGATATCGATTGATTTTTGTCAGCAGTCGAAATCATTTAATAACTGCAAAAATGGTTCAATTACGGAATATGCCCTTAGTAGGTGCTTGCGTTTTAAGAAGTCTTTCCCAAAAATTGAACTTTCTAGGTCCAGCGCTTTAGGTTGGGCATCGCTTATCTCTATGTCAGTGAGTCAGGATTTATTATACACAGAGATAATACTAGCACACAGCTGTTATCCTTTATATCGTACTGATATCGACTAAAAAATATGAAAAAGAAAAAATTGCAGAAATAGCGTGTGAAATCTTGGTTGCGTCAATGATAGATTACGAACAACCAATCCCAGAATAAACTGATTTGTTCCAATAAAAACCTTAAAATTGTGCTAAGTGCACTATACGATAAGAAACTTTAAGCTGATTCGCAGTGGAAATATTCAGTTCAAGAATATAGTTAAGAGTTTAGTTTGTAGTAATCTGTATTAATCATTGATAAAACGATTCACCGCTTCTACTACTCATGAGTTTCATATAATTTGAAATCTAAGATGGTCGTACTTCCGTCCACGATTTAGAAGTGCCAACTGAAGCCAGAAGATGGCCGTCCGAAGTCCCCCAAGCCCCTTGAAGATAGGCAACACGTAATACCTGAGAGAGATCACGTCAGAGTCGAAAACTAGCACATTTCTGCGCATGCGAAAGCCATATGGATAGTATGGAAGGAAGGACAGAGTTTAAGCCATAGGGTGCGTTACGTGATAGTATCATTAAAATCAGCTAGGATACTATTTCGTAGACTCGTGGGAATTTACTGAGGCTTTTGGCTAAAGTGGCGACAAAAAGAAACTTTCGTACGACTTAGGCAAAGTGATACATAACCGCGCTACAAATTCGAATAAAATCGCCGCATTGTGGGACTGCTTTTCAACTGCTACGGGTTTGTGTTTTTGTTACACTTGATTGTCAACGTGAACTTCACGTGACAACAATTTATTTATTTTGTGTTTATTTAGTAAAGATATCAGTACGAATGAAATTTAAGGAACGATGTCTCGAGATACAAGGGATTTTAATTGATATCATATCGCAAATGAAATTGATGGTATACGATAACATAATTTATAGTCTTGTGGGTGTGTATGTTTTTAAGGCGGATAGGAAGTAGAGAAAAGAACAACACAATTATTTCTTTGTGAGTGCAGATTATTATTTGTCCCACTCATCGTATAAAGAATAGCCTTTGTACAATTGAGCGATTTTTTTCCATCTCTTTTACTCGTTGCAATTCTCACTATTTTGTTTCTCTCTTTTATACGCATATTCAGCTTGTACACTCTCCTACACTGTTGCCAGCTTGGCCAGGAAAAACAGATGTGAAAGTTCAAAAGAAGATTAGTCACGTTGGTACAATATAGAATTTTGAAGAAGAAAATTATAAAAAATATATTCTACATATGAGTTGTCAACAAAGTCTAATTAAAACTAATTTTCTTTAAGCCAATCCAAAATTTGCATCCACATTGTTGTATGAGCATACTTGAATATTACCTAGAATGGAGAGGATATAGTGGATTTTAGAGAAACACTGAATATATTCTTTGGAAACGATAGTAGTAAAATAGAGTCTTCTCTTTTTAGTACGTATAATTTAATGAAATAGAATAAATATTTTAAGTCCCCCATAACTCGAGGGAAGCATGACATACAAATTTCTCTCGCCTCACAGATGTATATAAGACGAACTCGTAGTTCCCTTGCCTCTCCTTTTACTTGAATAACAGTTGTATAGGCGTAGGTGCGCTCTGGGAGCCGTGGGGATGGTGGGTACAGACTTGGTGCATGCAATAAAAAAAACATGGAATGCGAGTCGACTTTGTGATCTAACCGGCAACGTTGGACGGCCGCGATACAGGAACGCACTGTATAACAGCTGTTAACTACGAGCCAGAGACCATCCTCGGGTTGCTGAGCCAGCAATATGGCAACCTTTCGGCTCTAGTCCTTTCATTGAGCAGATCGATTTTCTGAACGGGCTTTCGACTTTAGTGCCTCATCCATTCGCGACGCGATACGAGATAACGTGTAGATTTGTTTTCTATTGCATTTAAAAGAACCGCGTACGTTGCTCTTAGCAAGAATCTTTTTATCGTGTTAACATTTGTTTTGGTCACATACGCTGAGCTGCGTAATACTGCTAATGATACTGTGCGTGGGTAGAACACCGATCGTATGAGCGTTTTATGAATAAAAACTATATATAATTTTACGCTGTACATTAGCATCTGATGCAAAAAATCTGTAGAGAGAATGACCTAACTGATCAGCTATGAAAAAGGGTATTTTTAATTTACTAACATTCTATTGATTCTTGAGGATGATTGTTTCAAGGAATGATGAGCTAGATGTCTTTTTTGTTTTATTATTTCTTTTGAAAATATAATGAGCTATAATGTCTTATCTTTCTATTTGCAGATGCTGTGTATATTAATAGTTTAAAAGAAAATAATAAAGCGGTAAAACGAAAATTGGACAATATGGATTGTATCATTTCGCCCAGCCCACGTAGAAATTTAATGCAGTACAAATCTCCTGAACATTTGTCACCACCTATGCTGTTACCACTTCATTCACATGATGTAGTTGATGGAAATGACTATCATTTTGAAGAAACAAGATTACGCAGCTATAGAAATTGGCCATTGAATTATATGGATCCTGCAACACTAGCCAGAGCTGGATTTTTCTATACAGGAGAAGGAGATAAAGTCACATGCTTTGAATGTCATGTTAAGATATGTCAGTGGGTAGAAGGAGACAATCCCATGGCTGATCACCAGAGGTGGTCTGCAAGGTGTCGATTTATTCGGAAGATTCCTTGTGGAAATGTACCGATTGGAATAGATCCTTCCGCTATACCTCCACCTGCACCAAGAAGTCGAGATGTATGTGGCCCTTATGGTATTGAATGTAGATTACAATCAGGCCCGGATACGCTTTCAGATCCGTCAGATTTTAATCTTACAAGTTCTGCCAAACTAGGTAGTCTTGGTATAGGCAAGTCAAAGGCACCTGCATATCCAGAATATGTTAGCTACGATGCAAGGCTAAGATCGTTTGATTCATGGCCTAAATGCATGCCACATAGTAAGGAAGAGTTGGCTAATGCAGGATTTTATTACACTGGGAAAGGTGATCAGACACTGTGTTATCATTGTGGCAGAGGGCTCAAAGATTGGGAGCCTGAAGATAATCCATGGGAGCAGCATGCAAAATGGTTTTCAAAATGTTACTACTTACTTCTAGTAAAAGGACAAGATTATATCAACAGTATTACAGGATTACAAATATCCTCTCCGTCCAAAGAGGTAACTTCATTAAACTTTTTTAATCATATAAAAAGCTCGGTTATATATGTGCTTTCTGGAAATCATTGTATTTAACTCAAATTTTTTATGTTACAGGAGACAATGCATATGAACCTTCCAAATTGCATTAGCATGGTTAGTTTCAAGTAATTCTCTACTTGAAAAAACTTCAATTTTCATCCTTATGAAGAGTATGACGAATTATTTCTGAATCTTAATTCTTTTAGCCTGAAGCGTCAACTGAAGCTGTTGCAGAAACAACATCAGTGGCATCAACAGAATCGTCAGAAACGTTAGAAGAATCGGCAACGGTACAATTTCAAGTGTTTTCTGTAGCTTATTTATATTGAATTTTATAATAAGGACAAACACAAATCCAAATTTATAATATAATAATACTTTTCGTTATTACATCTTCAGCAATTCGATTGTCTATTTCAATTGTTTCAGAGCACTGTGGTCGAAAGTAATCCGGGTCCAAGCCAACCGAGTAAAAGTAGTCCTTTGGACAGTGGATTTACCAGTCTAGAATTACAAGGTAGTAGTCCGAAAGATGGAGCAGTTATAAAATCATCACAGCGGAAATCAACCGTTGACGCAAGAATATGTAAAATATGTTACAATGATGAATTAGGCGTGATATTTCTACCTTGTGGACATATAGTTGCTTGCGTTAAATGCGCACCGGGTATGACATTTTGTGCAGTATGCCGTAAATCAATCGCTATGTCAGTGCGTGTTTTCGTTTCTTAGTACTCATATACTTTTCAAAAGATCTGAGTGTAGCGTAATACAGCTACATTGTAACGATACATATGGCGTTTTCATTGTACAGGACACACGGTCACTTGTCCTAAGTGCACACCTGATAGGACATTATGTGGTGTATGTCAAAAGTGAATCGTTATGACAGTGCCAGCATTTTTCTCACAGTATTTCATATTCTATCGCGTACAGACGGTTTCAATGAAGAAATTGCACTGCATATGAAGTGTTCGCCACCATATTGCAAATTTTTGGCAAAACTGTGTACAGTTAGTTACAAAAATATATATATGATGCTGACATGACATGACTCATGTTATGCAGAAGTTTGCAGGTACTAAGTATGTATCTGGATCTACAATCATACTTTAAAGTTAATGCTTACAGTTATATGTACTGTATGGGGATGTTATTTTCAAATGAAAATTTTTCATTCATTCTATATTGAGGACTATGATGCAAAGTTAGTGCTTGCACCTGGGTATTGCTATTTGTACATAGGAAGTCTACACACTTTCAAAATTTGCTCAGGGCATTTCCCCTTTGAATAAGAAAAAAAAATGTAGGACCAAAAAGATATTGATTAATGCAAATAGCAGTATAACATGATGTCTAGTCATTGGGCAGTATTACACACAAAGTGAGACGAAAGGAATTATGGAAATATAAAGAAGAATCATTTTCGTATGATTAAACATCATTTATTCTTTATCTTCAATATGAGAAGTGCTTTTTTAAAATATATCTTCTGTAAGTACCTTTCGTTAACATGTTTCTATTTTCAAGTAGTGTCTTGTAAATAGGCGAACAATTTAAAACCGGACAATTACATGAGAACAACAAACATAAGTTGCATGCCGTTTTAACCAATGATTTGTTATGTAATAGTAAATTCGAAAATGTCGGTTGCAAATATATTTACGTGAAAATTACGTGATGTGCAAAAACTATAGTCCTTTTAGACCGACTGGATTGGGAACAATTTTTCATACGATCTCATCAACCGTAATTGGGAAGGCTTATGTAAAGTTCTAGAATTCGATAGATTCTAGAAATGAATTGCGTCAAACTCTATTTATGTATTTGCACCATAGTTAGCAGAAGCATTTTAAATTTATTTGACGTAACACATAACAGCTAATCAACTTTAACTTCGTTCCATAATAAATCAGAATTCATGTTTCCTCAGCAGAGGGAATAAATATCTTATTGCCCGAGAAAAGTTTGATTTTGAAATTACATTTTACTTTTTCTATCGGAAAATTACGAAAACGATATTTATTTAAATAGCGCAAGTGCATAGGGGAAATTGAAGAATCTAATCAATACAGTATTAACGTCGAACAATCGTTTAGTTGCTTATAATTATCATATAAATATGTACAGATTGAGGCAAATAAAGTAATACAAGGGAATAAATTTTGTATGAAAAATTTTCTACGTATATTCATTGTTAATTTCATTCGGAAGTACCGTTGCAATAGCAAAATGGTGAACTTATATAGTCTACATATTTTTCTTTTTGTTCCATTCTGTAAGTCAATACTCAAATTTATATTTACGTGCAACAGCGAACGTATATAGTTACGTAGCAACCTCCGATTCGGATACTTTAATCTTTATCCAGTAGACGTTACTTACGTCTACATCTGATATCAGAGTAATGTTACATTTTTTACGGTATCTGCATTGGGGAAAAGAAATTACTTAAACCACGCACGTTCTCTATACAAAGAATTCTATATTTATGTACATTGTTAGTCAACATTGAATAGTAATATCATTCACATATATATGTCTATATTTAACAGAATAAATTAGTATAGGCTCACAAAAAATAAATAGTGCATATTAGGATTCGGTAGTACATTATAATATAACACGTGAATAAGGTTTCTTATAACTATGGAAAACAGATTTAAATCATTTTTAGTATACCGTGTTAGCCCTGACTCTGTCTTGTAGATAAAATACTTAAGCTCTATGATACTTGTCTTTTGTAGAGGATTTATAAATAATTTGTAATATGCTAAACATACATTCTATAGCTAATGTATCATGTTCCTAGACTGGTTAAAGATATTTTTCGACAGCATTGCATTGCTAAGGCTAAGTTTTTCTTTTTGATAACTTACAGGTGAAACACAAGTAACAATATTGAGATATTTCTTTCAAATGGTAGTTAGCTCATATAATTATTTAGTATTATTTGATATTTGATTGGAAACACATTTGTTTTAAATGAAGAATCTTAGCAGACTCTTTTGAAGATAAGTTATCGAAGATATATAATCATTTGAGTTTGCAACATAGATACATAGAATTTCTCACATTTACAGCAGTCTTGTATTTAAGGGATCACATTACGGAAATATTATGAGTGCAGTTGTGAAAACAGTGTCACGGTTCAATGATAAACCTGGATGAAAGTTCCAGTTTGAATACAAATGTATCAAGTGTTAGCTGTTCTTCGCGTTTTCTCAATAGTTAAATATCACTCATATTGATTATGTTCAATATCAATTTTGCAATTTATGATTTTCAATAGGGTACTTGTATAATGGACATTAAGTGTAATATGAAATCTTCAGACAACAAAGGAAAGCAGTTTGATCTGGACGCAGGTAATACATAATTTTAGTATCAAAGAACAAGCAGCACAATATACATTTGCTTTGCCATTTATCATCGGTCAATCATTTTACTTGTTGACAAACTTTATTCCATTATTCTTTGATGAGCGATGGATATTAATGCATATATAATTTTTTCTGGTAGATCAGTCAACTGATCAAACAACATTGAATTCATCGATTTAAAGTTTATCTATCTATGCAATCCTCTATTGATAAAAGCAACTACTTAGTTCAGGATTCCAATTTTAATGGCCGCGTTCCATCCAGGAAGCACGGCTGATGTGTTTTTTCATGAAAACCATAATAAGTATTGCATAATAGTATATGTCAACAAAAAGATCATCCTTGAGATTGAAAGAAATTAATTCGGTGTGAATTTTTCAGATAATTTTGAAATTATTACTTGTTAAATTTCAAGCTAAGAAAGTGCGAACGGTGGCTCGTATCTCTTGTCTGCACATTGGACAATGGGTAAGGGATGGAGCACAGTGTACGCAGGTTGCAAGATGGCCACATGGTAAGAAAACTACTGCAACTTCTCGATCCATGCATATTTTGCACAAACGAGCTTCCTTCAGTCTCCTGTTCTCCTCTTGCAGCGACGCTGGAAAATCATGTTAATCTATTACTATTTTGATACAAAGAAATTAATGTGAGAGAGGAACAGCAGGAACATTGACACATTGATTGGTCTATCATTTAATAATACGGGATTATCGTTAAAAAACCTGAATCTCTTTTTAAAATACTTCCTATCAGTGTGTTATGAGAATTACTTTTTACATCGAGCTTAGATAAAGAATTGATATAAGGCTCGAGTAATTACTTGCTGTAATAAAATTAAAAATTCTTTTCCGTGCAATAGATTGCATTAAATGTGTAATTGTTTGCGGTAAACAATATCAAGGTCACATTCTGCAAATTATAATTAATTGTATATTGAAAGTTAAAATCTCTAATTGGAAATGATAATTATATGGAAAAATATGTGTAAACATTTTATAGTTGACTTTACTTACCTGATTCATCTTCATCTTTTAAATTCTTCTTCTTGTCAGTCATTTTCTTTGCTTCCGCGTCATCCTTCGTTTCTTTATTTATGACTAAGTTAGCACCTTGTTTTGTATTATCTTTAACAGTATCTACGGTCATTACTACACTGTCAGGTTGATTTCTTTGCGTCTGCGAACTGCGCGATGATTCCGCATTTATTATACTGCTTAATAAATTAGTCAATTCACTAGACGGTGAATCAGGTGTATGGCTCTCGGTACTAAAAAATAAGAAATTTCAATAATCAAGTATTATGACGCCGTTCCTAATCTTTATAGAAATATTTCCGCTCATGTACCTAATGTTATCATCTTCTCTACATTGTATATGTAGCACGTCTTCAATAAGCTGATCTGGATTCGTATACGGCACCCCGTATGTTTCCATCCTTTTTTTAAGCGCTCTTTTCACTCTTCCTACGTGTAATCCAACTTCTAAAGCTGCCTAAAATGAACAGACGCGAAATATAACGTTATACTCCGATTAAATATGACGTTGTTTTGTGCTTCCCGATATAACGATGCAAGTAATTTATGCCACTTCAACGGAGAAAGTTGTGAGACTGACAATTTTGATCGAATCTTCTTCCGTATATTCATATCAAATGTTCTTCCCCGGATTACTTGACCAAAATTGCTAAAGCCGATAACTGAACGGGACTGATGCACACTTCTTATCAATAGTTTTCTCATAAGTTGCATTGTGAAATGAAATTAACTTGCAACTTTTCAAATTACGGTACACAAATTGTATATTATTTAAAAGGAAGTATATTCCAAGAGTGAATATTTGTAATTAGTGCTTAAGGAAATTAATTTTGTTTTCAAGTATGGAAGTAGTATATTGTGCTTACTAGAGCTGGAGATGTATTTAAAAGTTCCTCTAGTTCAGCTTCTGTTACTTGTCGTACACGAAGTGGTGAAACGGTAGAAAGTGAAACTGGAGGAGTTTCAGAAACTTCACCTCCTTCGTCTTCTGACACTCCCTCGAATATCTGTATGTAAAAATGATATTTTAGTAATATTCTTGATGTTAGGAATTTTAAAAATGCTAGCATTGCACAGTAATATTTTGATATAGTAAAATATTGACTTACCGATGGATCCAAGGAAGGTCTATTCTCGACACAATGTCTAATGAATTCTTGACCCCGAACAAGAGCAACAAATCCGCATCTTGGAAACCATTTTGCATGTTCAGTCCATGCATCATCTGTTACTTCCCAATTACGCAGGCCACCATCACAATGAAAACATCTAACTTGATCACCAGAACCTTTTTAATAATATTAACACATATTATAACATTACTTGGTTAGTAAATTAAGTTTAATTCTTATTTAATTTCAAATAAAAGTAACTTAGCTTTCTTACCAACATAATAGAAGCCCGCTTGCGCTAACATATCTGGTGTTTGTCTGAGATTTTCTGGCCATCCTTGAAACGTTCGTAACCTTCCTTCAAATGTAGCATGTTTTGGTTGACGTGGTGCAGTATGTGCTTGTATGCCCAGTTCTTTAAAATTGGAAGTAGCGCCAGGCGACAATTTTACATTGCCCAGCTCCACTTTTTCTGCAGACACCACTAAAATATAATATTTAGACATTGTAAGTGTCTGAGAGATTAACATTATAATTATATTGCAGAAAAGGCATTTTTATGTCTACAAATTGAATTTATAATTCTTGTGTGTTTCACTATACTATGTAATAAAAGTTTGTTGATAAAAACACATAAATATATTCAACTTTCTAGTAATTTAAACTTATAATGTCATTTAAACAATACCTGAACCCATTCAAAACGTATACTAGCAAATAAAGTTGAATTTTGACATTGCCAGAACAGTTAAAATTAGCAATGCTATTAATACATGATCCAAACTATCATATGTATACTATATATAGTTACAGTTTGTCAGAGGTATATATTCAATACTTATCATATATAATTACTTACTATGAAGAATCAGTACACTTAGTTATAGTTAATTAGCTTAATCATGAAATAGTTCAATGAATTTCATATTTACCTTCATTATCATCCTGATGTAGATAAAAGTCACAGGTGGGAAAACTTATTCTGTGTACTCTATCAGGATCATCACCAGCTTCCCATTTCCTTATCACTCCTCGACAAAATGCACATTCAACCTAGAAAGGAATTTAATTGCGATTCCTAAAAACGTACTCTTACGCTATGTTTATTAAAGATACACTAATAAAAGTGTAGCTTACCACATCAGCTTGCTGCAAGTAGTAGAATCCTGACTTAGCAAGTCTTTCGGGTGATATAATTGAAGGAATTGGCCAGTTAGTGAAAGATTGCAATCGTTGTGCTTCAGTTCGATATTCAACTTGAGGATTTTCACTTTGGACTAAAGATGATATAGGTCTTTGATTTTCAGTATCTGGTTGTAACGATGCAGGAGACAATGGTGGTATTGATGATGATCCATGAGGAGATCCAACCAATGGCACATTACAAGTATTTAAAGGATTTTGAACAAATGGACAATTAGGTTGGAGTTGTCGATGTCTTGCCATAACTTGATCTCCATAATTCCATTCTGAAATTTTTGCTCCACACAAAAAACACTGCACTTCCAATAGTGATCCTGTATAGTAGAATCCTGCTTTTGCTATTCGAGCAGGATCAACTGCTGCATTAACTGGCCAGTCAGAAAAAGTTCTTAATCTATTTTCTTCAACATTCATGATGACAATTCACTTGAAACAATGAGATTTAAATTTATATCTAAAATATAAGAACAAGTAGCTGCATATACAAGGTTTATGAACATCATCCAGCTACATCAAAATATAAAACCGTTTCAGTGAATATCTTGACAATGTTAATGAATCTTAAACTTCACAATTTGTTTATATCATCCTCAATTTCTTATCTTATTATATTCGAGTATTACGCACAAAAATTATTTAGGTTATGTCTTTTGACAATTCCTGGAGTTCATTTCGTTACCGGATATTATACCATAATGTTTAACATTAGGTATGACATATAATGACATAATTCCATTAAAAACTGAATGACGATACTTTGTTTATGACTTCTTAGAACGGAAAGTAAAAACAGTCAGCGCAATCAGAAACTGAAGTTCGCGCAAGTCATGTAATTTCAGGAATGTGATGCCAAATAAAGATTATGCAAAACCTATCAATTCAAATTGAACTCCGTTGAAACATGATTGATTAAAACTGTCACCACAACATTTCTTTACTACAACTTCACGCAGTAGTACGAATATTACTAATCCTACTCTATTTGATTAATCTTTGACACATTTAAATTACATACATAATCGATCCGCCAGTAGGTTTCAGTATCAGAAAGTATACGCTCAGAGATAAGCTACAATTGAATTTTCTCGCTAATCTTTTTATATCCTAGTTACGGCATATTATCTGTTTTTCGGTGAAATTATACAAAACAGATAATATAAATATAAAAGTAAAGTAAGTCTAGTATATTACTCAAATCAGTATCGGATAACTGTTTATTCCTTCAATAGATAAATATACAAACTCAAATGTCATATTTTTAATTGTTAATTATGACACCTTTAAAAATATACAAAAAATTACTTTTGCAAGACTTGTCTTCGTACATTACATAAAAATCAAATGATTACGTTACAATTACAAACATGAGCCATTTTCTTTAGAGGAAACTCTAAATGAAGCTTGATCAGCACAAAATTGCAAATCGATGAGGTAAAGTTAAGTGGATGAAAAGTAGACGAGATTGATGATCCAGGAGGTTAGTCCTTTTGTAATAGGTAACCGTTACCATCCGTCATGATTTTGAAACAGTCCTTCTAGTCTTTTCAAAAACTATTTAACGATAGATTGGGGGTAGCAGTTTTTGGAAGCGCTACCATCTGGTAGATCGAATCTCCATCGGCGTCAGTGCTCAGGGATGCTGCGCGCGTTGCATGTCCTCTTTGCGTCTTGCGCCCGCAGCCATTCGTTTAACGGTAGCAAGTTGGTGGAGGTGCGGTCGGTCTGTCAGTGGGCCACCAACGCCGTCGGCTCGAGATTTGTCAGTCTTCGTCGACTCGGTGCGTCGTCGGGTTGTCAGGTCAGGGCAGTGCGAGCGAGGGCAACGTGCCAGAAGCATGGAGCTCCACGATACCTCAGAAATTCCAAGCGTGGTCGAGTTGAACGTAGGTGGTGTCTTTTACACGACAGCCCTGACGACCCTAACGAAGGAGAGCGATTCTCAGCTAGCTGCAATATTCAATGGGAAATTGCACGTAGAGAAAGACGCTAAGGGAAAGTATTTCCTGGATCGAGATGGGGTACTCTTCCGTTACGTCCTGGACTTCCTACGAAATCAAGTATTGGTTTTACCGGAAGGATTCAGAGAGCGCGAGAGACTTCGCCACGAAGCGCACTACTATGGTCTTCCAGGATTAGAAAAAGCCATCTCCGAGCACAGCGATTCTCCAGCATCGGGAAAACGTTCCGCAGGGTATATTACTGTCGGTTATCGAGGAAGCTTTGCTTTTGGACGCGACGGTCTTGCGGATGTCAAGTTCCGTAAACTCTCAAGGATTCTTGTTTGCGGAAGGGTCGCACTCTGCAGAGACGTCTTCGGAGAGACGCTTAACGAAAGTCGGGATCCCGATCATGGAATGTCTGATCGATACACATCCAGGTTCTTCTTGAAGCATGGATTCATCGAGCAGGCTTTTGATATGCTACAGGAACAGGGATTCAAGCTGGCTGGAAGTTGCGGTTCAGGAACTGCTGGCGGTAACGCTGAACAGTTAAAGCCTGGTGTTGATTCCGAGGAAAACCGTTGGAATCATTACAATGAATTTGTTTTCGTACGCGAGTAGATCCTTCGAGATTTTATGACAATCAGCGAGTCCTGTGTCAAATGCTGATGCTATTTATAGAAAAGTCAGTACTCTCAATGGCCGTTAACGCTTTTCACGGATCACTGAAATACTTGATATCAATTGAAAAGGATTTTTCTCTACAAGAAGACAGTGACACTCGTTTCTGTTGACATTCTCGTTTAACCCTGCCACATTATTGTGACGGATGATCACAAGCAGACATACACCAGACAGAAAGACAGATCTAAAAAAATAAAGATGAAAGCAAAGTGAAAATCATCAATGGCCTCAGATTTCAAAAAGGGTTATTGATGTCGAATGATGCATCTTGCCAGGTGTTTAGAATGATTCTGAACTCCAAGAAGATATAATGGACCGAAAAATTTCTCAAGACAAAGAAGAATCTCGTTGAACTTTTGGATAAAGGTATGATCTATAGCTTTGAATGATTCTTACCCAATGGATTAAGAAATTTGAATGAGCTTGCAAATGGGAGGCTGAGCTAATTTAAGTCAGATTATTGACGAGGGAAGAAAATTTTTTCCAGCGACGAAGACGGACGTGGGACTAATAGATGAAACGTCTCGCAGTGTGTCTATGTACGTATCAAGATACGGACAGCAAGATAATCAAAGTCACTGTTACGCCTTTCGTCGATTCACGGCGGAAGATTTGCGTGCAGAAAATAGTTGATAAAACGTTAGATAAATACTCGCGCGTTCCACGGTTCCCATAGGAATATACGTGCGATGCGTTAAACACAAAGAATAAAGATACGTGTATCCCTGCATAGCAAGGCAGTACAGGCCATGAATATTTACTGAGAGTTGATCATGTGCCGAATGTCTCGAAACTATTTAAGGTAAATTCGATTAATATAAAGATAATAAAAAGTAACTTACCGAAAGCGAGTCAACGTAAAATCTTATTCAAATTCACTGGCGAAGTAAATAACATGCATAATTGTTCTCGTATAAATCAGTGCTGTAGAAGTATAGTGTGCGAGGTATTATGACTGAACTAATCATCAGAAATAATTAGTCATCGATCACTGACAGAAAATATTCCATTTAGGTGATATAAATTCGTTAAATCTTATAAGAATTAATTGTGTTATTTATTTTCAAACTTAACGTACTTCTCGTCAAACTAGTCATTTACTGAGTCCTGTCAGTTTTACTCCCGTCATGTGTAATTCACAGGTAACACCATTTTTTCGCGCTATATATATATATTTAATGAAGTATGATATTTAAAAAATTATGTAGATAATCCAAAGAATGCTTGTTGGTTAGAAAAGTGATGTTTGATTTTATGTATAAGACAAGTATATCGTAACCCTCTTGAATAATCTTTCTTGCACATTCCTAACCTTATTTATCCTGCTGACCTGAATACTTGAAAATCTTCATACTTATTGGAACATCTGGAACGTCTATATTCTCAAAAAGTTTGATCCAAAACTTCAGAGATCTGAATACCGTTTTATGCCATTTTTACTACTGTCGGTTTCGTATTTCCATATACGTTAAAATCGAACTATTGTTCAATTGTAACGACCAGAGTTTGTGACAGATGGAAAAGGGCTATCTCCTTGTTTTATAGTAAAATTATATTCCACTGTTTTTTGGCTTACATTATAAACTATATACAGACTTATTCGGTAGAGACGCACCACCTGAACATGGTTTTCCCATAAGACAAATGGACGCGCTAACTTCAGGTTGTGCGCTTGTACTGAATAACTCTATATATTTTTGGCCTTAGTCCAATTTAAAATCGTTTAGGCCTTTGGCTATAGCGACATGGTGAGTTATCGTTGTTTCTATATCGAAGAGCAAGGGAGAGATTTGACCTTCGTCTTTCGACCCTTAGTCCTGGTGAACCCCAAAAACCGACCGTTACATCATCGGAGATACGTATCGTTCGTTCAAGTTCCAGTTGAGTTCATAAGATGCTCCTCCGGTCTTCTCCTTTCTATTTTCACCAAAAACTGTACCCTTCGACTCGTGCAAGGGAGTGAAAGATATACAAGATTTATGGAAAGTGAAACAAGCGACACCTGTACCCTCGATTCGTGAGGAAGCTGGCGCGTTACTTGTTCGCGGAAGGTATATGTGCATTCTTAATGAGAAATCCACTCTTGAGAAACATACCTGTAGGAAAATTTAACTGTGTTAAACCGCATGTAGGATTCTTGTATTATATATATATATTTACAACGTATAAAAAATCCATACAGATTTTCGAATTTGAAATAAAAAATAGTTTTATTCCGCGGATTATTTTTACTGGACTTTACAATTTTTTTTTGTTAAATTGGGTTTGGCATGAGTGGCGTCACAATTTTGGCGGTTGAAAATGAGGAATTTCTATCTGAAAAAAATTTCGAGGAATTTTGGTAATACTGGTGAATTCGGATACGTGATTTCACGTGGTAGATTTGGAATGACGTTTTTAACAAATATCGGAATATTTTCTGGGTCAAATTCGTGGTGGCTGTGGACGAGATGGCGGCAGGAGTAAAGCGGGCTAGAGAGGCTTTTTTGCAAAAGTTGTAAGTTTCGTGCCGTTCAATATTTATATTACGGATAAAGAGAAAAAAATAATTATGGAAGAGGCAAGGTACCCGCTGTATATGCGCTTACAAATGAAATGTTACTGTTAATGTTATTTGTATAGTAATTTTATTGGAATAGCAGTCGTAAGACCTGGGCGATAATTGACTTTTAATTGCAGAAATTCACAAGATCGTTTAATTAACATATGGCCATTCCGAATTGAAGTAATTCACATTGGTGAATTGGGACGAAGAAAAAAAAACGAGTAAAGAGATTAGTGAAAATTAAAAAAAAATTATATTAACAAAATTTTAATTATATCGCCATTCTTGTTCATTACCGATTGTTTCTTTCGTAAATTCTCATTGACGACTGAACGTAAAATTGATTTCTAATTAAATTAAATAAGTTTCGAAATTTGCCAAAATTCGCGGTTCGTGGCCTCGATAAAGTAACGTCTAATTTCTCACACTGAATATCTGCCATTTAATAGTATCAACCCTTAAAAAAAAAATTCGAAACTTATACACTACCCTCGTCAAGAACACATTGCCATAATCTCGATTACTATAGCTCTTGAATGAGTAAAACCTTGCGTGACTTTTACGCGTTATTTTAAATTACCGAGTTTAAATGATAAGGAAACGGAAGGGAAGTGATAACTGATAGCGGTTAAGCATGCGTCTTCTAAGAACGTTAAACAAAGCCAGAACGACATTTGCATGGTAAATGATAATTTTTCGAGATTCATAACAAAATTCATTTATTTTGCGAAACTCTTCATTAATAATAATAATAGTAAAAATAGCGAAATTGAAAATTGATGCGAATGTTATTAGTCTATTGTCATTAGAACGTCACTAATCGATGTAATAAGTCCTTTCGATGGTAATATTAATGATCAATGATCTAGAGATTAGTTAATATAGAATTAGTTAAAAAATTTTCGTTCGATCGATGTATACTTAATTACTAATAATGCGCGGTGAAGAATGAAACTTACGACCAAAAATATAATTAGTGATTAAATTAATTAATTAACACTAAAATAGACAGCATACTGCGAGGGGTATGTATTACAGTTCAATGTGACGTCTCTAATTTAGAGTACTTTCGACCACTCGTAATTATCATTACGAATTCATTAATTCAGCAAGATTTACGACGAGAAACAGTAAAGGAGTCAAGGATTTGTATTTACTTTGTAGATACGACTTTTTTCCATACCGAATTTGGAAACGTGCGTCCCTCGATCACACGTAGATTCTTCCATTATATATCTGATTAGAAATTCAAGCGAATTAAATTTATAGCAGTAGAGTCTAGTTACTATGTAAGATATTATTATACCATTATTGTATATGTATATAAGAGAGAGAAAGGGAAATAAAGAATATGACAGAAAATAATATTTTTCTACCCACCTTCGTACTACCCAGTTAGTAATCCTGAAACATGGTCATGTTTAGGGTATATCTATATTTGTTGCCAGAGGGTCAATGATGTTTTACCCTTGTCACTACCCAGTTAGTAATCTTGGAATCTGGTCATGTGTAGCATATGTTTTGACAGGTTGCTGGCATGTCTATAAGATTTCGATTAGATGTCCACGGAGAGCCATGATATTTTTTTAACAATTGGCGATTATTACTCTCGGACATCTCTATTGGACCTGGATAAAATTATCCAAACAATTGTAAATTAGATAAAATATTATAATTCATCATAAAGTGTAACAACCGAAAATAAAGTTACATATCTAATCGTTGCTACTAATTTATAGGAAAATATATATTTCACAGGGTAATTCCAGACTCGAGCTTTTTGCGTTGTAGCGAATCAGTTGTGTGGCACGTCGATAGCCACGATTATTTACGGATCATTTGTCCATATAAAGTTTAGGGCAAAGGCTTTCGATCTTCTATGCGAAACGTTAATTCGATGATCCTATTAAGGACGATAAGGTTAAGAGCACTGTGCAGTTATCTTTAAGCCAGGAATAAAGTTTTCATGGAAAACTAGTCTACAAAAAGAGACATGAATCCGGGGGCTTTATACATACATAAGCAATATGTATCTTCGAAAATGATTTAATGGGTAGATAGATAATGTAGTTTAATAAGGGTTCAACATTTTATTATTCAAGACAGGATTATGGCCGATATGGAAAAGCAGGCTGTTTTTGACAAAAAAGTTATATCGATGATTTGGTTATGTCGTTGTTGCCAAGACTCACCTATAAACTTTAATGTCCAGATTGGTTTTGACAATCTTGAAAAAATTGTCATGGCCGCCGTCCGTTTTTTTTCAAATCCTGATGCTATCATAATGTAATAAAATACATGTGCGTAGACGATAATTGCTTTTGGATATTTTCTATCATCGCTAGTGATTCCCAGGTTATGCGAACTCATGAAATATGAAGGTAAAGGGGTTCGCTTACTTGGCAGTTCTCTTTGCCTTCGTGTTATAAACCAAAACCCACCAGTTTTCCCCAACTAACATATATCTACTTCATTTCTCTCCTATTCAGCCAGTAAATTGTATTAACGATGAAATGTAGTGTACATATTGAAGCGTTCAAACGTTCAATCCTATTCAATCCACGTATAGCCATAAATAATCAAAGCAGTATTGCATATTTATATAGTCCGTGAATATAACCTATAAAATATTATTGAGTCTTACCTTCTTTGATATCATGCAGCAGTAATTTTGAAAGTTGTACAATTTGTGTCAGATCGCGTTCCGTGGTCTTTTCTATCTTCTGTAACTGGCCATTCTAGAACACCTACGTCTCCGTGGATTATTCCGTGGGAATAGCCATTTGGTACGGGTATCCGTTGTTGAATACTTGAGAGATGCTGGCCCAATTCTTGGTGCGTGCTTCATCGAGCAGAGGAGAATTCGTGTTTTCTTGGCAGCCCTTGGATATCAAAGGCTCACCGCTAAAGGAGTTTGAAGATCTGAGTAGTAGGGTGAGCTGTATTCTGTTGAAGTTGACGTTGGTTGTGTAAAGGGTGGAGGGAGGGGGAGTCACAAAGCAGGAAGCAGGAAGCAGCATCAAGTGCGATCAAGTGGGCATTTTGCTATTTTGCCAAATCATACGTACCTACGTACGTTTTCATTAGTGTTGCATGTATTTGGGTGTATATATATACTGGTATATAAATGGTATAGGGGAAAGAGGTACTCAAATGAATGGATGAAATACAAAAGAGACGAAGTGGAGACAACTTAGAGGCAGCAGTCCGGAAAAGCAACAGTTAGGCGCTTTTCTATCTCGTCTATTCTTCACTCGCTGCTGGACGTCTTGCTTTCTCATTCTGGGACAGATACATTTCTTGCAATTTAATGCCGGTTTAGTTAGTACTTTTCCTCGTTCTATAAATTCGTTTATTTATTTAAGAGTCACTGCGAACCTCTAGGAAATTCATGGCTAGTTTGTCACGTTGAGAAAGACCGACGAGGTCACGGAGTCCATTTTATAAGACATTTCTTTATCCTTGTTGCAGATGTCTTTACTTGTTACGTATTTAGGAAGTATTAGTTCTTAGGTATTCAATTAGAATTTATTCTAAAGACGAATAGCTGGAGTATTCTGAAATATTTTATATTCGATAAATCCGAATGAGGTTTACGAAATGTATCTGGAAAGGATATTGTGTATTTATACGAAAATATAAAATTTGATATTAATGAATGTTAGTTGAATGGAATAGTGCATATGTATTTCGTGTTACTTGAAAATTGATATAAAATTAATATGTACGTTTAAATTTCTTTGATTTTCGTATTAATTATAACGAAGAGAATAAGCTTCTCCTAATAAACTAGCAACATTTGGGTAATTATTTGAACAAGAATACTTGCACTATCTAGTTATTATTAATAAAGATCCATTTCAATTTACAAGGAAATTGCATGTTTATAACTGGCGGGAGAAGTTAATTTAAATTTTATAGCGCCCTCTAAATTAATCCTTCGTCACAACACTTCTCCGCCAATCGTCTGCGATCTCAGCGCCGTTACGTTCTTGCTCCGCACTTCCGTTCAGTTTCAATTGGTTTCAATGCAAACGCAGTGCGCGACTTTTCTTGTTCTATATTTACACGGTCACCGGATGAAAAAATACCATGTGCACGGCTTGCCAGTTATTCACTATTACTCGTTACTCAAGATACAAGAGTCAGTCGCGTGAAAGAAATTCAAGTATGTCAATTTAACCTATCCCATAACCTAAATTAAGGGAACGTGTAGATTCCATCAGTTTAGGACGTTTAAAAGTTTTATCTAGTTGTGACGGTTGGTTATATGTACGCCAAACTGTTGGAGCTGTGCCAGTCGCAATAAATCTCCATAAATACGTCCCCTTTCCCTACGTTGATACAATCAAAATATTTATTTCGAGGACAAATAAACCCGGAAGCTTATCTTCCTCCGAAGCAAGCCGTCGTCCAATAGCTTCGAACCTTTACACAATGAATTCATTAGATCCGTCAATTTATTGCTACTATTTTCCTAACCCAAGGAATAGAGTTTATGACGTTTATTTCGAGATCTAGTTTTACGACTCACTTACGTTTCGACGCAATGGCGTCAATAATGAACAATGATTTATCAATCACAATGAATGTAGCTATAATTTTTTTTCTATTTTTCTATTTACAATTATTGTTTTAACTATTTCGTATATTGAAGTTTGAATAATATTCGAGATGTACTTCCTATCTTGATTTAATCTACGAGTTCAACGCCACAGCAAAGTTTTGTTTGACTATTTAACACACCAACGTTATTGAGTTTTCCGGCGCCCGGTTAATATCTTGTTACTCAGTTCCATGCAGAGTATCGTTTGCTAGTATAAATTAAATAAAAATATTTTATTACGAATTTCATATCCATAAAATATTCTTTTTATCTACATATTTGTTTCCTATCATTGGTGAATATCCTTCGTGTTTAACAGACAGTGCTATACTATGTATCTCCACTTAAAGTTATTTTCGAAGTCCGATTTTTAATCCTCCCCATTGTTATTGAATAATAATAATAAATAATAATAAAGTTTAACGATTTCTTAATACATAAATTCCAAAAAACTTTTACTAGGAGTGAAATAACCTTCAGCATTGTATGTACCGTTTGAATGGTATAAAAAACGTCTATCTTCGGAGTAAGTCGTTTTCCAAGTTACCTGCGAGTTTTTCTTTACCTAAGAAAATTAACATTAATTTCATCCAAGCCCTATAAAAGCTCACGTAAAGTAAGTTCTTTTAAAAAAACAATTTTCGCTCATCTTATCGGCCATCGCCTCTATTTCTACTATCTTTATTTCCTTCTACCATCTCCAAGAGCTTCCCTCTGGTAAAATGGAAGCGAGTGCCCCCAGAGATGGGGCAACTCTATCCCGTAGCATTGCCAAAGGGTCCACGAATTTGATTCCCATAATGTTCTCACTCTTCATCACACTCTTGCGAACTAGAACTCGATCTTGCTTCGAGATAACTTTCCAACTTCTGATTGACGTCTCAGGTATATGCCCTTGATAATAACTTCACATCCGTTTGCGGCTCTCAGACCGCTGAGCTTTCATTCTGAGTGCCTTAGATTCTATTAATTAACTGATATCACGTCTTCACTTTCTAACCAGCCGACCACATCGTTTCTCATTCAATTTTGATAGCACTGAGACTCTAGTCCCTTTCTATCCTTTATACCGGATAGCTCAGTTAAAGGTATCACGAAAAAATAGCCTACAGAACCTATCGTGTTAATTTGATTTTTTTTTTCAAGGCTTTAATTTCAAAGAATTTTCATATCACATAGTTCAGCAGAATTAATTCAATTCGACTGCATTTAATGTTTCATATTTTCAACGGGACAAGGACTATTGATCGACTCCAGATTTTTAATCATCATTCAGTCTATTTCAGTTTGATCAGTCATCAATATACTTCATACAAACCTAATCGAACCTATCGAACCGATGGTGGAATAACATTTTGAGATTGATTGTAACCTTATCATTAATCGACAGCGAATGAATGTTCTTTTGACGATGGCTATTAGGACGCCAAGATGAAAGGGCTGTTAAAAGGTCCGTATCTACACTCTTCATTCGTGAGTTCGATTCCGTATCGGCATTACTTTATATACACAGGTATCATCATACTGTCGCATACTGTCCGTATATTCTGGGGTATTACGTCCTCGAACGTTATTTTAGTATCTATTAAAGGAACCTAGTGATAAAGCTGAACGCTCGCAGAGTCTCTGTTTTTATTCGCATTTTATCCATTGTCACACAGCTCGAGTTACCGATAAAGCTGAATTAAAGTGCCACTTTCGAAGCGGAATAAAGACTACGGTTGAGGGGGGAGGAGAAAGAATGGGAGAGGGGAAGGGGTAGAATAGTGCAAGCAATTGAATGGCAGTCAATGGCAAACAATGGGAGACTTAAGATTTTATATATTGTCAATGGTACAATGTAAGTTAAGAAATTTTGTATTATCGACTATGTCGCTTCTCGTTTTTCTCCTAAGTAGCAAAAACAAGAATACGAATCCCCATTGTTAGGTGTTATTAACTGTATCTGTGCCGTTCCGCTTCGTGTATCTTGGTTTAAGGGTTGGATGAGCTGAGCTAACAAAGATATTCGGGGATTCAGGGATTATTTGTTATTAGATTTGATTGACTGAAATCAGAAGCCCTTGATAAGCATAGGATTAGGCTTTGTGGCTTTAAATTAATTTTAGACTCTTTATTGTCGATTTCTCTCAGGTTAAATCGGATGGATTATTTTTTATACTATCTACTGTTTAATCAAACACACATGTGTGTTTGTCTATTGTATATGTAAGTGTAAGTTGCTAGTTGATTCATGGTAAGTATTCTAAAGCCAGCCGGTAGTACATAAAAGATTCTTGAATACAAGTATAGTAGATGACAGACATCTCATGATGCTCTTTACTCTGGCTAAATAAGGTTTCTAAACTCTCGCAATCCTCAGCAAAATTTTCTTCTTCTACATGAAGAAATAAGTTCTCTCTGAGTATCAGCTCGATGAGTTTCGACTCTACGTCACCAGACGTGCCTTCCTGAGAATTATCTGAATCGGACTCGCAGACCATGAATACAGGAGCTGTTAATAATTTTTATCGTCTCACCAAATGGGATTTAAAACGGACTTTGCTTTTACGGCGTG
Organism: Trachelus tabidus; assembly: GCA_030142655.1. Classification (NCBI taxonomy): domain Eukaryota; kingdom Metazoa; phylum Arthropoda; class Insecta; order Hymenoptera; family Cephidae; genus Trachelus; species Trachelus tabidus. Next base: position 1,347,669 of record JARQTI010000723.1, read on the forward strand.
GAAACAATGCAGCTTTTTTCATATTGGTTTCGTCCTGGTAAGACATACCTCAAAATGTTCTTTCGAGCTTTATATCTGGCCTAATACTTATCATTGTCTCACTACTGTCGATATGCGTGCTTTGAGAACGTTGAACACCTGGATTTTTATATTATCTGTAAATTATGCGTTTTTCAGGTTACTGGCACGCATGTTACAGTCGATGGCAACTAATAAATAGTACCTCATAGATCTGTCCATCCGGTTCGGTGGTCTGAACCAGACTGATTCTCCCTCCAGGTTGATCAATAAAGTACAGGGCATGCGCACGTGCCAGGATTTCATCTGCTGGTACTGTCTTCCTGGATACAGGGAGTGAAGAAGGAGGCTTGAGATGAGAGGATGGCCGCAGGAGAGGATGAAGGAAAAAAGAGGACTTTAGCAGCAATGAATTTTACACTGATAGCAGGTTTATAGAATTTTTACTGAACCCCAGGTTGTCCCAGGTAAATTTTTTTTTCTCATATGAATACCACCAAGTACTTTCTAGAAGCATTGTGTCAGACTCTATTTGGCGGTACTTTGATCTCCAAGTATAAAGTACACCAAGTTGTGGTAGATCATTGTGTTATTCTATCAAAAAACGTAACTGTGTATCAAAGGGGAGCGTTGGATAAGCAAACATAACCAAGAAATTGTTGGAGAAAGTTTTTAGGGTTGGGCGAATATGGTGTCTTTGGTTTATCGCAGACTCTCCAAGAGGATGACGAATTGTTATCGTCTCGGAAAAGACTTTCTGGCTGGAGAGAGTTCGTGGTTCCTAAGATAAACCAACTGGATTGTTAGAAACTTTTTAACTCAATATTTTGCTCAGAGGCACTGGTCTCGTTGAGATTATCATGTGGGTTATTTTACGTTAACCCGATATTCTACCACCTTTGACTTCTGTGGTATATATTACATGTACTGTATAAGCTTACTATAGATTTTCAGGTGGAACGATGCGCTATCTTGTCCTGAGTTACGGATGACTCTCACGCCATTTGTAATTATTCAACGCATTATGAAGAAGGTTACGAAATTTATTGTCACCCAGAACAACCTTTAGGTTTGGTCGTTTTATGTCATCGTAAAGTATCACGGACAAGACGATAGCTGCCACCCGAGAGTGAAGTTCTGGTAATAAAGCGACTGTCTGTTGCCCTTTTATTGTGTCAGTAATTTTCAATTCGTATCACGGCTTCTTTATATTCCATGGGGAAACGATTGGAGTGTGTTTCTGTGCGTAACGGGATTTCATATTTCTGTGTCGAATACACGGAATTTATTTGATCAATATATCAGATCGGAGTCATTGAAAGGTTTTGTTTGAATTCAGTGAGTAAAATTCGTGTAGATTTTAATACCGTTTTCATAAAGAGTATGCTCCTCGTTTATGCTGGTATTTATGTACTTTTTATGTACCTTTTTTTAATGATTTTTTGTATTAATCGTAAGAAGTCAAGAAAGAGATCTCAAGTGACTTGATTAGAGTATGCTGATTCGTGTAGGGGATGAAATGAGATAATTTGATATTAAACATCCAATTTATATCCGTTATGATGAACATCTGGTACATTTTTTATGTTTAACCTAGCTCACGTGCACTGCACTCGTACTGGCTTTGTACTGGGATTTGAATTAATTTCCGGGTTACTTGACGTTATGGCCAGCAGGCTATTATAAAAAGCGAATAAACTTGGTATCTATCCATGGATTTACGTCCATTGTTGTTTATGGCCATCGTGAAATATTATATGTCGTTCTGGTTTATTTTATAAAGATTGGAAAGGATCAAAACACACATTTTGAGATTGAAAGATTGTATTCCCATCGAATTATGTGATTCGTTATTTCCGTTTGTTCAAGTTTCTCGAAAACTTTGTGTACGATTTCTGTTATCGTGGGGATTGTTAAGAGCAGCTGGAGGATGACTTGTGAGGATTTTGGGAAAACGTCAAATATATTTGGCTCGTAGACTATTCAGGGATTGGATGGCTCTTAATGGGGAATACAGTCAGGAACAATAGGTATGATAATAGAGTGGGCTTATCGCAATAGTATAGATGCGAAATGATTGCTTGTAGATGACACGGGAACAATGCATGCATATATCTCTTACAAGTGGATAATGCAATTATGTGAATTCTATTGTAATCGCTGCGACCACGACGTCTGTTGTCGTAGATTTTCTCAAGTTATTCTACATCTACTTCTGGGCTATTGTTTCCATTGATTTCATTTTTCTGATGGTATTTAAGTATTTTAGGAGAAATTCATATTCTTGATGACGAAGCTGTCGGATTATTTTACCACGATTTCATTTATGAAACTTCAGCGGTAATGGCTACTTGGTATTAAAGTATTACGATGATAAATTTGACAGATGGTATTATCAATTGTAATCAAATTGCATCAGTACAATTGGGCAAAGCCTCAATTTTTTAAATTTTTTATTGGTAATCCATTATATCTCGTAGGTGTCACTTGCACGGCTCTCATTGTCTTTCAAAAAGGTACAGATGAATACATTTTTCCCAGAACAATGGTACTTGTGGCTTTTCCTTTTTTTTTATTTTTTTCAACGAGCTGAATCGAGTCGTAGTAAAGTAAGAATTTTTACAGCTGCTTCGCCTGTTTTGGTGCGATATGCAAACAAGTGCCGGTCTACCATAAATCTGGGTTTCCCTTCTTCTTCGTTTTTCACTGAATTTACTGTTTCGCATATGATAACGTGCGTTTGGAAGAGTGGCTATGCTTTATCCTTATAATATAAATGATATATCTCTGTTATATTCCCTAGAGAACCTTAATGGTTTCAAGCGTAAAATGATACAATATGTTATAAAAAATAGGGGAAAAAATTAAAAAAATATATATAAAGTTCATATAAAAATATTTAATATTAATCACTCATACGTCCTGCTTTTTTATACATAAATTTGTTAAACGTGGTTTCTCAACTTTCAGGATTGATTTTTTTTTTCTGAATTTTAAGTAAACTTGACATGTTCACTCATAACATCTACGATAAAGTTTCATTATAGTTTCTTTGCTTTGTCTAGTTACAATTTTAGGTATCATCTTCTCCGAGTGAAGCTGCGTACTCTGGACCTTTTTTTGTCTGATGTAAAAAAATTTTCAAACAACGCGATTGGACAGGGCAACGGATTTTAATTATTTGAGATAAAAGTATCGACTTTCTTGATGCTAAAAAGTTACTATTAATTCAACTTATAGAATCTAAATACGATTTTGTAGAAAATGAACTGGCGATTCAATTAAGGATTAAAGAAAAGCAATTAAACGTATATCCCTAGAATTCAATTACATCAAGATCGAATCCACTTATCTGCTTTATTGTCTGAAGTGTTAGTAAAAATTGTTGTTATTATTCTTGGCAGTTATTTCGTCTCTATAAAAAAAATCATATTTCTTCACTGCGTTATCAGAGTGTCCAAGATAAATGATTCCTTATAGAATTCCCATGACAAAGAATATGTCTGATATTTCATTCCAATAATATTTCATCGTGAAAGCGTTACAGTGTTCGTTCGAATTAATTAAATGCGAGGTTTAACTCAGTGACGTAATAAATAATCGATCTATTCTCTTTTCGCACGAAATGAATTGTCTCCATTAATACGTCGTATGCAGCGTTCATCCATTGAATAGTAAAGATAACAAGGGGATCTATTGATTGTGCAATAAAGAAAAGTCATCACTAGTCGAATGTACAGTAGGGTGAAAATTTTTGTGTTTCACGAAAATACAATAGCGTCGTTAATAAAACTACCTGCTTGGTCTCTTTTTATTCGAGAAAAAGGTTAATTGCTATGTTGGGAAAAACGAAACGTTTATGCTGGGTTAATGGATATTTTTTTTTCATACTGGGCTTATGTCGGAACGGAGTAATCCTACTAAGAATTGTCGGACATGTAACGAGGGATTGATCCGGTTGTCAAGTTTGGGTAAACTTTCCAGCACGCTCTGTCCGATCGAGGATTAAGACTTTGATATTGAAGTAACGAAGAAAACGTGAAGAGAATTGGGAGGAAGGGAGGCTGGAGATTTAACGTATAGATAATCCTGATAAGCATCTCTATGTAACGTGACGCAAGGGTTCGCTGGGTTTAGGATCAAGCAAATTGAACGAACTCAAGACAGGGTCATGGTGATTTCTTATCGGTAGAATCGAGAAAGCTGATCCGATCATGATAACAGGTACTAGTACTATTTTTCAGAGAGGAATTGAGATTCTTCATTTATTCAGATCACGTTCGCGCAGCATCTTTTGCCGTGATGAAATTCTCCAATCTGATTGAATTCACTGAATTAGATTTAATTAAATCTCGCGACTATATCGTCATTTGGTCTTATCATAGGGAAGCACTTTACCCTTTGAAGTTTACGGTGCTTTCTTCGCTTTTGAAGATTCACTTATAACGAGCTATTCGTGCGCTTATTAATTTCTTTTTTAGCAATCGGAATCGAGGATATCGAATAATTGATGCGATTATTTCGGGACTACAGAAGGTATTTATTGGGGGTGGTATATTATAGGTTATGAGAAATTATGGTCTTTGCCACGTCTATTGTTCGTGACTGTTTTGAATTACGTGTCTGCTGGTATACCTGTGAAAATGGCACGTATCACAGAATCTCAATGGTTACGGAATCACGTACGAAACTCTCTAAATTGATTACCCGTGAGGAAGATCGTGGTGATGGTCGTATCTTTGATGTACAATGCTACCAAGGATCGAGGACCAACTACCGAGGACCAATCGATCCTCGTCGATTGATATTTGGTTAAACGCGAAATGAAATTGAACACGTTTATCAGGAATGTGTGCAAGGTATTGTTTACAGGATATTTTTGCAATTGCTCAAAACTCGCAGAAAACTCCAATATAACTCACGACTGTGTATACTTGGTAAATACTCTTGTCAAGTCAATAAGTATTTTCTTGACTGTGTAAACTTTAATACGAACTATTCTTCTGTTACATAGAAATCACCTTGTTAGCCGAGCTCGAACGTCCATGATAAAATTCAATACTGCAGAGTTTCCAGGAGCTCGTATCTCTATAACGAACAAGTGAACCCTTTTAGGGAAATTTGAAAAGAATTGAGACGAGGCAGACGATTCGAAATCCCATGTGACATGTACCCAGTGAAACTGCGTGAAATAAGTGACAGGTGCATTGAAGTAAATCAGAAAATACTTTTGGATATGAAAAATGTTATGAGCTCGCGGCGTAAGAAATTTTGTATCCGAGATTTCAAAGACTATTAACCATTATGATTTTAGATAAGGGAACAAGGTGTATAATGAGGAGATTAAGCGAGAAGGTCATTTGATTACGAGATCGAGCGAGTTTGAATGCAGTAATTTCGATTCTGGTGAATCGCGATCAGCAGATGGATGGATAATGCGAAATTGGAAATTCCAGGAATAACATGGTAGCAGGTACTGATTCAAGTTGAAGCTTAATATTATTCCTATCCCTTTTCCTTAATAATGTATACGGGTTTAAGCGGTGTAACGCGACGATAGTACGTTATCTAGGTAAAGCTTTAATTGAGCAGATGATTGAAATCAAAGTCAATAATTTGATAAGCCACGTATCGAACGATGGAGTAATTAGCAGTTCTCGGGTGTCGTTACTCAATGGAATGAGATTACAGCAGTCAATCTTCTAATTTTGACAATTAATAGATTCGTATACGAGTAAATATAGCTTAGAAAAATATGTGGCTACTACGTTGACACTTATACCATTCAATCTTCTTCTTTCAGAATTGAACTTCCTTCCGCTCAACTTTCTCCAGAGAAAATATCCAGCAACCGAACAAGGGGAGTCAGGATGGAATTACGTTTGCAAGTGGAAAGCACCAGCATTTTCTTTTTATATTCACAGATTTTTGGTACAGTAATATTATATATCATCTTGGTCATACTAGATTTTCTAACCTGTGTTCTACTTTGATAATAGCGAGAGTTTAATCCACGGCTGGTTTGCATCCCTCTAACGTAAGGATTACATTGAGAAATTGGAGCGAGCGCTCCTTGAGAAACATTTATGCAATGGACTAGCAGCGAGAGAGGTTATCAAGTATGCTGGCGACAGAAATAAACGAGGTTATGGATTGTAACGCGTCGCTAGGATTTTTCAATGAAAACGAATATAAAGGTACGGTCTTTTCGAGGTCAGCTGCTCCTATACTTAGGTATATACATAGATACAAGGACGTAGTAACGGAGGAGGTTTAAGGTCGATGGTGGCAACCTCACGTTATTACTGACATTGTTAAGCCTGACTGTTAGCCTGGATTGCGTTTCCCTGCAGGGAAACAGAACACAATGCAAGAACACTAGGCTTTTGTTCGGGGTACTTATTGAACATGGCCTCATTCTATATATATCTCTCTCTTTCTATTTCTCCATCTTTGGTGGTGGTACAGTCTCAAATGGGAGGGATCCTAGGAAGCTTTCCTTTCAAGCGAAAATACATTTACCTAAATACCTCTTACTTAGATGTCGCAAAGCACTGTGGGTACCTATAAGCTCTTTAGATGTAGATTTAATCATTTCAAGAATTCCATTTGCGTTACCTTTGCGTAAAGAGAATTTAAACTTGTGGAAATTAGTCGAGTTTTCTTTCTGTCATGGAAGAGTTTTTATTTTGACATATTCTTCTTTGTCCCTTTGGTCTGAATCCTTATGACAGACTGGGATCTTGTTCCTTGACATTTGTATTATTTATTATTTTCTTCGTCAAAATTCGAAAATTCGTCTAAATTGTTGGGTACAATGAAACGTCGGAACTTATTCACAGGTGGGACGTTACAAGAATACACAAACGTTTCTCGTAACGTAACTAGAAGCACGTAATAACACGAAGTTCAGATAATTAAATTAATTAGCGTATGAGAGTTTAATGTAATTGAGTTTGTGGAGAAACTCTCTGGTTCTCTTGAAAGTTCCTATTGTAATAAGCGTATTCCTTTTTTATTTTTAGATTGTCTACATACTACAATCCAGATGTCAGACACATGTTATTATCACGTGTGAGGTATAAGGATTCAATAGATATTTTGGAAAAAATCTAATTGCTTTTTTGAGTTTTAACTACAATTTTGGGCAAAATAACCTGATCGGCGTTACCAAATTCTTGCCTAAATAGGCAATTAATTTTTGAATGGAGTATTAGCTGTTAACCAGAAATTTCGAGGGCGGGTAAGGTTGTTTGATCAAAATGCTAATTTCCTCGTCATGATATCATCATGCAGCATCGGTAGTAGCATAAAGTTTCCTGTGCTTATACGAAGTTCGCTACTTTGCATATACATACATAACATCCCTAGCTTTGAAACGATCCCTGTGAGGTTTCGAGGTATTCCCAAATTTTGAAAGGCAGTTGTCAGTGGTTTAAGTCGATTACGGTTAAAACGGGTTGAGGTATTCGCGTGAGATAAACACTAATTCATTAGTCTCCCGATTCGCTTATCTTGATTAACAAGACAGAGAGCTAACAGTATTGATTATTCCGCGTTCCGCGTTAACGTAAAAGAAATAACCAAAATTTTGAGGTCATCTTAATCGTTTATTTTAACATTTATTGTCATTGACGTATGACAACTAATTCGAACTATAATCACAAATTCGGCATATTGATCCTTTCTGAAAGAAGGAATTCTGGTCCCTTGTCAAAGAGACATGTAGAGCTTATCAGTCTTTCTCTCATCGAAGGACTGACCGGAAGTCCCTTTCGGGAAATTGTCAAGGAAATATTTGAAAGATACGCAAGGGGACGCTGATAGTCAAAGCAGTCACTGAATGCGAGGCGAAAAAAATGGCGTCGTTTATTATCAATAGTCACACAAACCATATACGAACGGGTGAATTTTGTTGACGAAATGATTTTTCTGTGTATACACAGCGACGAAATATTAATGAAAAATTTACATTGTAATTTCATAATCGTGTAACATTATTAGTACATGCTACCTGTTACGTATCGTATATTTTGCCGTTGTAAACAAGGAAAAAATATTTATACCGCGTAATAATAATGAAAAAAGTTGTATCCCTTGTTTAATAATACATTTCTTTCCACGGGTATTTCTACAATGAAAGCTCTTTTTTAAGCGTTCCGTTGAATGCGTTATATCCGAATAAAATACGTGGTAGACCAGGAATAAAGGTTGACAGATATAAAATTGTAATTCAAAAGGAGTATTATAAATTTGAATTACACTGTCCATTTAAAGGACATGAAATATTTGCAGTTCAAAAAAATGTCATTGAAGATACCACATAGAAAACACATAGAAAACAAGGCAAAATACGTATAAAGAAATGAATGAAAACCGAAAACGATGGTAACTGACGTTAGCCGTATTTCTTAAATATTTACGAGTCACAATATTGGACAACATATATATCATTTTGAGATTACGAATAAAAGTAATGACTCAATTTACACGTATACGAAACTTTGCGCTCTTGCAAAGTTCTCGAAAACAATTCTATTCCATACTTTCTACAGTTTCAAGAAAGTTCTTACGCCCAAGAAGACAATTTCTGTGCGGCGAACTTTGTATGTTAGATAACCGAAGGTATAACCGATCAATAGGTAAAACCCTCAGGGGTATTTTCGAATCAATTCCGAATCTCCACTTTTAGATTGATTCACGCTATATGCAATTTCGATATGTCGCTGCAAGCTCAGCTAACTACAAAGAGTCAGGTTAACTGCTATTTGCTATCAGATTGGAATTTTCAAGAGAACTCTAGTTCCAATTATCCAATCCGAAGGTTCAAGCCAGGAGTGATCGTATCGCGATTCTATTATCGGCGAAATTTTCTCAAATATTAAACTGTGAATAATTCCTTATCTTAGTATCAATTCCATATCGTTGCATATCAGTCAGAATAAGACTCATATTTACTGTTAATTATTTTTTTCGTGCATAAAATCTCTCATGCATAAAATATACATAAGGATCCTTAATATGCGAAACATTATTTTTTAAACTATTTTCTCCTGTATTTTACTCGCACGCCCCCCCCCCCCCCCACACACTGGGATTGTAATTCTTGGACTTTTATGATCGCATATACTTTCTACTTTGGCGAACCCATAATTACAGTGGACATTTAAAGGCACTCAAGCATTACGTGTTGGATTAATGAATTTACCCTCGCAACGTGTTTGCATCCCTGGAATCCCGAAAATCATCACAGCCGGCATGTTGCCATAATGGGTTACTGCTCTTACTCTGCCTATTGATATATATATACATATATATATAAAGTTACGTGTTAATGTCTATGTACAGTAGATCGGTTTGTGTGGATCATTCACCAAGCTGGCTTAGTGGATCATTTAACCCTTTTCTTCACTATAACAAGCCATTATAGCAAGCAAATCGATGATCTGTTGACATGGCAGCGCGTGATCATTCATTGTCTGATTCACGCTACCCTTGCCTATTACTGTGCTGCTTCTTCGTCGGTGAACATGGAACGATGTACCAGGGTAAGACACCCTAGTAACAGTTACGAACAAGACACGAAATCATTGAATTTGAGTAAATTTAATTTTTGTATAATACCCAAAATATATTTAATTAACGTTTTATTGTTGGGTTTACGAACAAATTTTTTTTATCTGCTTCTTGCATAAAGATTTAGGATTCTTCAGTTTACCTACGCACCCCTTGCGTAACACCCATTGTTGATGATTTTTGTCATTAAAAAATGCCTGACACGTTTCTTATTAAATTTATAAAACATGCTTGTCACGGCAGTTTGGTGCCTGGTGAATTTATGACCTGTTGTTTTGATTAATGATGCAAGATAAATATCGTGAAGTAATTTTTAATTCATATTATTTATTAGCTGTCATTCAGTAATGAAGGATTAGAGGTAGTCAAATTTTTTTCTTCAATTTCTTGTTCATCCACTTGGTCAGAATAGTAAGACTGAAATCTTTCGCTACGACAGGGTGTAACTTATCCTTGGGGGTCCATTAGCAGCCCTATCCATCGCTAGCTGTCTTAATCCTTTTCCTTGAGACGCGAAACGTCTATTGCCAATGGGATCAGGACTTTTCGGTTTTTCATACATTTGATGTGGTAGTAATGTTAGATTTATCTTGTTATAACGTAGCAGCGCGCTTTTATTTTTAATTGTTTTTTCGCTTTTTTTTTAGAAATTCAATTCCAGGGAAAAATTCACCAAAATTGCGTGTTGGTTCTACTTGAATTTTCTGAGGTAATACAAATGTCCAGAAGTAAAGAGAGGCGGTTCTTCCAACATCTTAGAGAGAGGACAGAAGTTTTCCTGAAACTTTTCCACGACAACTTCCACACAGGGATTTCCTACGTGGAAGACTTACGAGACGGCAGTTTGTCATTCTCGTGAGCTAGAGGCTTTCAAAACGAAGAATGATAAATGGTGGACAAATTTTTTGTAAAAAAAAAAATCCATAACGTCGCAGTCAAGATCATACCGTTTTCATAAAATTAATTAAATTTTCTCTATATGCCCTTCTCTCTTTCTTTTTTTATTGTTCCTCTTTATATTCGGAAAGTAAGGACCGGCAATTACCATTTTCAAAGTGCCTCCTTTATCGTTATGACGTCATTGGACTTTATTTCGTTGATATTACCGCCAATGAAAATTCGTATTTTCTTCAAAATTATGAGGGCCTTTGATCCCCTGCACATTCGTATCCAATTATAGACTAGGAATTTGAGGTAAAAGAATGACAAATAATTTTTGGTACAATTTCAATTTTTCTCTTCTTAATATACTCAATAATCCTTCACAGACGTTCTAATATAAATGAAAAGTCTGTCCCGAATTTATCTGATAATTTATATCAACCTCTGTTCTTATATAATTTGTCTTCTTTATATCCAGAAATGACATATAAAAAGGTTAACAGTAATTTAAAGTTATTCAAGCTTAAGTTCTATTTCGATATGTCAATCGATTCGATCGTGCGTCTACATTACATTAAATACTCTTAGTTCGTACAGAATAATAAAATTCCAATTTATCCAATAACTCGTGTCTCGTTAAATTTTCTCAATCCACCAAAATCAATTATTCGAATATATATTTATCAATATGACTATTCTCTTAAATTAGAAAAGTATTTCCCAAGCTTGATAGTAAATTAAAGAAACTACTATTCTACGTAAAATAAAAAATCACCCCCAGACCAAAGCCGCATGACCCCACCTTAATCTTACTCCATCCACTAATTAATGGAGGTCAAAGTTAACATCAGATAAAATAAATCTTATTGAAGTTGCGAATTCCCTAGCTAAAGTATTTTCCATTTCGTATAAAACAACCAAGAGTACCATAATATTCGTTCTGATCTGCATTTTTCTTGTATTTAAGGGATGGTCACTCAAGATGCGAAGAAACGAAGGCATAATGAAGTTCAAATATAAGATGGCCGCCTCTCAGGGTGTTTTCCCAGTTTCAAGATCTTCCCGTTCTGCCCTGCCGTTATTTCCTGTTGTTGATTTTTCCTGGAGGCATACGGGGACTCAAGAGGTCAGGGTCCAGAGTTTGTACTTCCAGGATTGAAGCAACGCGAAGCAACGCGTATTAAAAGCATTTTAAAAAAATGTGGTAGACAGCAAGTAGCTTGACACTTGTTTTCTTCTTTCCTAGTCAGTCAAGTCCTCGCAGCGTATGATAAGCCTCGGGCTAGGTTGACATACTAAGTGAGGACGAAAATTCTAGTAGGAAACGTTAGCCTTGCTTGCTTCCACTGCTACTTCTTACCCTTACAATATAAAGACCGGCAATTTCCTTCACGTCTCGTTCCTTTTGCTTTCAGGTTGAAGCTAACAACAAGAAACATTGTTTTTCCTTGTCCTTACACGAAGAGGCTTTAACCGTGCTACGTAATGATTCATGGGACACAGCCAATTTAACCCATGACTTGTTGGTGAATATTAAATTTCGCAAGCGTTGGCGAATTTCAAATGAGCATTAACGGCTCACCACTGACGTTGGAATTATGGAAGTCCCCAAGGTGAATGGCTGATGGTCAGAAATTTAATGGTGGCTTATGCCATATCAAGTAGAATATTGATACAAGGAAAATCGAATATATAGGTATACATATAGTGTACATATACATATATAGATCATATTTAACACACGTGAGATACTTTTCATATCCATGTAGATATTAGGGGTTAACACCTTGCTGTATTTTATAATGCTTTCTATGTGCGCAACTCTAGCCTTCGTGTGCTTGGAATTTAATGAGACTTCTTTGAGGCTTTAAAAGAAAGTTCTTTAAGAAGGCGCATCACGTATAACGCTTCTAATTTTATCTGAGCTTTATACTTTCATTTCCTTATCCTCTTCGTCCAATGGTATTATTAACACAAGCATTCGAGCTTCGTTTCATCCAGCTTTCTTGGAAGGTATAACGCGTAGAAGCTTTTTATGTCAATATCGACGATGGATTTTCAAGATACATATAATATATAGTTGGTAGGATCGTATACTGTGTGTCTCGTATTGATCCATAAACGTGGGAATGCTGTGAGAAAGTTAAATTGGAGTTGACCGTAAAAAAGAATATTCGTTAATGTCATCTGTGAGAAGTAAAAGTGGTATGGAGGAAATTTATTTTGGTTTTACATATGTCAATTTTGAATGGCAAGCACTGCTTTGTAGTCTATGAATACGTGTGCTTGTGAGTCAGTCTGACGATCGATCACGCAATTCCTCATGAGATTGTTTATCCCATTGTGTGCTCTGATTGGCGGATTGAGTTTCTATCCAGCCAACTGACCAATCAGAGCCTTGGCAGTTCTACGAGTGATTTTACAGTCTGCTGTATTAGTGGATTCTCCTAGCTATTACATGGAAGGTATATCCTTAGTGAGTAGATGGATCGTTAACTATGAAATTATTTTCAATGATTATATTAATGATGAAACGATGAATAATTATTTGCGGAATATTAATGTCTTAATACTGTTACATTGCAATATTTATCTGGTGCTTTTATTGGTTTGGAAAATTTTAAAAAATTTTATTAGCAGCATCCACCGTGTTGAGAGTGGCGTTTAACCTGTCATGTTGCCTGTCTGAATAGATATTGGCATAAAATTAATGGAAAGTAATGGCATTGTGACTCGTTATTGGTTCCTTGCAGCATTCTGCATCCTTCAGTCATCCATAATGTATCTACTCGTTTATCTATCGCAAAATATGATGTTCTCATAAAGAATAGATGCCTCTTCTACATGTAGCGTTGTGCGAGATTTATTGATTTTAGGGAAACGCGCAACCTCCCGATTCACACGTATCTACATATGTACATATATAAAGAGCTATGTAACTATATCTATGTATCCATAGTGCGTATCTCACGTTATGTTCAATAAAAATGTAGTGATAGTTACTGTGTAGAAGGTCCAGCTAAGTCAATCTTGTGGCGTGCAGCGAAATAGGAGGACATGTGTAACGACTTTCACGTGAAGATGATGTGTGATGCGTGTGTCGTATGTGGGCAATGTAAAGTAGAAAGCTGGAAGTTGCTTGTGGAGATGTAGAATTTTTCTTGCCTACCCTTAAAAATTTAATGAGGTTAATCGATGATGGAATATTTTAACAGTTTGACAGCTGGATGGAGAAACTATACGGTGATCGGTCATTGTATTTTCTTTGTAAATTATCGATATATCGATTTTCCATAAATCAGTAGGGTATGGCATAATTGTTAAAGGACTTTAATATACATGTGCTTGGATCCTGTTAAAGAACATTATGACGCTTGGGGTGGATCTGATGGATGTACAGGAAGACTCGAAGCAGCAAGGAAGATGGACGAGGACGATTTGGACCAGGATTGTCTTGGGTTGTTCTTTTTATCAAATAAGTTGGTTGAGAGCTCAGGCTACTGTTTCCGACGCTTCTTAATAGTCGTTCACAGTGCTACGAATATATTACTTGATTAGGAATCATAGGTTAGAATTTTTTTTATTTTTTAAATACGTAATGGTGCTTTTTTTGCTGTGTAATTGATTTTCTGCTACATGCAAATTTTTGTTAAGTAATAATGGCAATTTCGGAGTAGTTAAATATGCACAGGGAATTATTCATGCGAACTTCTTAATTAATTTCTATCGTTAACAATTAATGAATATTCAATATGGCGCAGCGAATCGTTGTAAGACGTCTCTTCTGTCTGAAAGAATTCAGTCGAGGATCAGTTAATGATAGCTAGAGGAATCTCGAGGGAAAACATTTTTTTATACAGTTTTTATATGAATTATATTAAAAGTAAAATTTAAAAATTAATTGTACATATAAAGACTTCGAATTTCTGAGTGCAGCTGCTTGGAAATTCTCTTTCAATCTTCTCGGGAGATGACAAGATAAGGGAGAAAAAATAAACTCATTGTACCATGAAGAATGTAACAAGTACATCTATGAGATTGAGGCAAACTTCGTATCTTACTTGATTGCAAGCACGGTACTTTTATCCTGAATCGATTTTATTCAATTCGTTGAAAATAGGTTGACAGCATAGTAACAATGCGACTAAGAGTTAGCTGATTCCTAGTATACATAGTATCCAATAGGGTAGTCCATACGTTTATATGTGTTTTCCTATCACGTATGTCAGGTAGAGGAACTCATTCGAATTCGAGAGTTGCGTGTTTGCACTTAATATATCTGGTATCCTTTGGAAGTTATACTAAAGCGACTATAGACATTGATTCTCTGTATCCGACTGGCTTCGTGTTACACGATACTTGGATGAACGTTCACCAAAAATGGTTGTACGAAAAGTTCGTTCGGCACGAATTTCAGTATTATCGACCTTGGGCTTGCTAAAGATTTTAGAGGGAGTACCTGTACCGGCAGCTTGAAGGAGAAAAGTCGGAATTGCTTAAGGGCATTGGGTTCTCTATACCACGACGCCATTTTCTTTTCCCATTTGAGGTTGTTAAGCAGGATTTTGCTTCACGGCAGCTGACGATAATTAGAAACTTTGTAAAATTATTTCAGGTATCGTGCAAGGTCAGCCCATGGGAAAATTTCAAAGTTGATAATGTCTGGGAAATTCTGTCGAAACTGTCACATTAGCTCAAGAATTACACGGGCCCTTGACGTAGCTGGAACTTTCCTAATTGAAATTTTCCCGATATTTACTCCGTTCCAGTCTTTTTTAATGATGAAGTTTCTTCGTGATATCTGTCGAAAGAAAAGTTAGGACACTTTCTCAGAAGATTCTTCATAAAGAAATTTTTCACCCAACAATCCTAGATCCGAGACTGACGATATTATTGAATCGAAAGATTTTATTGAATTCAATTTGGCTGACATTTCTGTATATATCGTTTTTTTTCGAAGTTTTTTCTTCTAAATTCGAAGTTTCTCACGCGAACCAAGGTAAATGATTCTATCCTTTATTTTTTTTCTTTCCCATCTCTTCCACAGAATTCCAGCCGACTGGATGCTGTGTCGTAGAGATTCATTCTCTAGCAGTGTCCCATTGGCACTGGCAGGTATCGAGGCACCTCTCTGGTAAATCGTGAAAATAAATTTTCCTTGCTTTTCCTTTCTTTCTTATTGGATTTCTCTCAGGCTCCAATATTGGGTCAAGTTTTTATAGTTGGCGATATTAATCACACTTTCTCAAGTATTAATACTGTTTTTGTCTACAGTGAATCGGATTTCCTTGATCGCCTGTAGACGTAAGCTTTCATCTCGATACTTTAAAGTTCGTCGATTTTCAGTTTCCAGCATGTTTCGTAAACTGCCAACTGTGCGGAAGTTATTTTCAGGAACAGCTGTCTGTTGTGATTTTGAAGTATAGATATATTAAGTACCTATATTTTTTTATATTTCCACAATTTCACAGTGATTCTACAATTAATGTTGCAAATATACTTAATTATCAATTTATTGAGAAAAAAGACACTATCAGTGAAAATACAATGTTTCAAGATGCTGCTATAGATTTTACGTATCCAGTTGGAAAAGCGAACATTCGTTTTCAGGCTGTGCGGAGACTAGAGAAAATTCGGAAACCGTATCGCGTTTCCACTAGATTTATCGTTCCTCATTAATTTGCGCTACGATAGGGTTGAATTTATGTCCAAAATATTTTCTTAGTTGACGGTACGATCGATAACTTGACTTTGGTGGGTTTTAACTTGACGATTCTCTATATACGACAAAAGTATTTCGGAAGTGTCAAGTATATTGACAGTTTCAAATATAATGCCAGAGTAGACATCAGTCATAATTCATAAGAGAATAACGTGAGTGTTTTTTTATTTTTCCTTCGTCCATACCATTTTTTTATGAATTATTAGTAGAAATGGAACGGTTTGACAAAAACTTCGGAATTTCGCATATTGCAAAACTTATTTAGAATACGACAAAAAAAATAAAACATCGGAAGTGGATTAAAGGATAAAGAAAGTTTGATGGTGAAAATTTTACCATTTTTTTTTGCTTAAATCAAGATTTCAACTGCGAGTTGACAATTTGGATGAACGATTTTACCAGGAATTTACGTAAGATATTCAATTGAAAACTAAAGTTTGAATATTATTACAGTATTATGAAGCATTGTGACATTTGTCCTGATGTAATTCAGGAGTTTAATTTACTTGAATATGCTAATTACTTCGCAAAGTCGGGACAGAATTTTTTTGTCTTTCATTTGAATAAGAATTTTTTTGGAAATTATAAATTTCATCGGAATACTCGATAACGTTGTTACTCGAATTGATTATTGGTCCATTGGGAAACTGGACGATTCCAAAATTCTCATCGAGTTGGATTGACTCCTGCAAATGCAAACTAACTTTGATAAATTTTTGAGGATTCGATTTGACAGTCTCTTGTATCAATACGTTCCTGAAAATTCTTCTTTGCATCTCAACGGAAGTCACTGCTTGTTAAGACTTTCCTGTTAGACGCTAAATTTATGTTGAGTTAATAAATTATTTGTTCGAGTCAGCCAAATCGAATTTTCCCTTGGAATACGATTTTTCGTTTATTTATAAATAAAGAGAAATTATATAAATTTGTTACGCAAATATTTTATTTAGCACGCTGCTTATCTCTGCTTATTCAGTGATCTTATTTCGTACTGTAGTCAAAGTCTCTTTATCCATGCCCGATCCTATTTTCATTAGGTCAGAAAGAAAAATGTGGATGAAAAGAATTTTGAAAATTTTCCCGAAAAATATTCAATACGAAAAAGAGATCGAAGAGGAGTAAATGAAAAAAAAAGATGCTAATAAGATAAACGAAAAAAATATAATGAGAACTGCTTCAGCGAAATTAGTAACACATGTCCCACAGTAATAAATGTGTTTCAGGACTTATCTGTAATTTCGCAAAAGGCTTGCCAACGTAAATTCACTTTATTTACACTTTGCCTCCTTTTTTCATTTTCAGTCCTTTCTACTTCCGCCTTTGCCATTTCTCATTTTACGAAGTGAGAGGTAAAACCGTATGTATGCGGTTTGCGTATTTACGTACCTCCGCGCTGCTACTACATATTTTATCTTCTCTTTTTCACCCGCTCGAACCAATTTTACGTTGAAACAGCGAAGCGACGGTTAATTTTTACGAAACAACATTTTTCATTTCTACGAGTTTCAAAGCAAACAGCTAATTTAGTACTAAGCCGAGCAACAGATAGAAACGCGTCTGAATACATATAATTTTCCGGAAAAGCTCCTTACGTAGCATCCCCATTTCCCTGGAAGAAATAAAAAATAGCTAGAGAGTGAACTTATCGTTACATAAAGGAAAATGGCGTCCCTTCCGGATCGAGGAGGCATAAAATATTTATATCCATTCGGAAAATAAAGTAGTATGGTGAACCAAGGAATATTGTCGGTTTCCTATTTTCTCATAAAATCTCACCGTACGTCATTTTCTTGATTTTTCGGCATCTCTTTATCTGTCAGCAATTTTTTCAATCTTTTATTCTCTACTCTCGAGAAACATTATTTACGGCTGGTTGAATAAGAAAACATGATACTTCGTGGCGGAACTCAAAACATTTGCAGCTTCCTGGGAAATTCTGTTTCACAATCGTAACACTAATCTTGTTCGCAGGATGTCTGATAAAGTTTGTTTGGGATTCCTTGAATCCAGATGCTGTGGACCCATGAGACCCGAATATAGTACTTCTATACGTACGAAGGTTCATAAGGTCAGATAACCCAGTGGAATTCCAGATTAGAGATTGATTTGACTTGGACCTCAACCCTACGTTTCACCGATTCTACACGTGCGTGAGAAAAGTCAAAATTATATCCACATGACCTCAATTCAGAGGACTGCCTTATTCCTGGATATTTCGATGATTTATAGCGTTATCTACCAGTGAAAAAAACGCATTTTCACTGGAATTTTTATCAGTCTCTACGTCATTTCAGTACGTGCCTGCTAATTTGGGTAATTTGAGTAAACTCTATTTTGGCAGATGAAATATTATTATTACAGAAAAGAAAAGAGTTTTAAGTTTGGTAAATATAGGGAATTATTATTATATTATTTTTTTGGAGTATATACCTATAACTTGAGCATTTTATTATTTCCTCTAAAATATACAAACGTTTAGATTTTCAGAATAAGGATTGATTCTGATACTTATTCCTTGGAAGTATCATCGCGCTTCTATATTCATTTCTGTATCTATTTTCTTTATTCTTCCTTGAAAAGTACCTCTTCGCTTTTTTTTATGAGTTCTCGTCAAGTTCTTAACGAAGTTTCCGCACTCGCTGAGTGGCCTCGCTTCCGTTTTAATGCTCGAATGACGCGGCAGATGAAAAGTTCAATTTAATTTACTAAATTTCGTTTAATATATATAAGCCTACGTTGCGGAAGAGTAAATCCACAAGTATATGAACACCTTAAGAAATGCGTCCAGTGATCGAGACAGCTGTGTTAAAAATTACTATATATAGATATAATTTACATAAACGCATCCAGTTATTGTGGCCTGTATATTCGCTATTTGAGTCACCCTATATTAAAAAAAATCAACAAGAATTCACATACATCCAATTTCTGCTCAGAGTCGGTATAACATCATAGTAATTTATCTTGTTGATGAATTATATCAGCAACGTCGGATACCCACATACCATTTTTCATACAACTTGATCAGGCTGTCTTGGTTGGATTTGGTCAAAGCAAAAAAACCCAATTCGTAAATTGAAAACAGCTGGAAAATAAAGAATGTCTGTACCGGATGGAAACACTTAAAAAAACTTTGATGAAACGTTGCTAAATATTGCTGTTTGCTTAGCGCAACTGCGTGCTACTTTCTTTTATCCTGTACCGACGGCCATTAATCTTGCAAGAAATTATTAAAGTGCAACCTGAAGTTCGCGGCGAGTAATGTCCTTCTACGAGCATCAAACACAAACATGTATATGTATACCTGGTTATTAAGCTCGAACTGAACAACCCGAACACGGCTTTAACATAAGAATTAAATGAGTGCTGCAATTTTGGTCGATTAACTCGGTATACCGTGAACATATTGATTTTAAAGAGAATTTCATACGATTCTGAAAGTCACTTTGACGTAATATTATTTTTCATTTGCTACGATATCACGGCATTACGTGGTTATCGCATCACTAGAGTCACACGAGTCATTAATCATGCTTTCGAAAGCAAATATAGAAAAAATATTTGACCAAAGTCCCGAGGTAAACAAAATTCAAGGAATTACAGTTTACCGAAAAATTTGGATTATTGACGCAGTGACTTCATGTTGTTTTTTTATACAATTGTAAATTCTCTCAAATCCATTGTACATTAAAGTCACGCGCGGACACCCTAAGAAGGCAAAGAGAAATATTATGGATGAACGACGTGGATTGCCGATAAAGGATTTTTTCTCTGGATATACGAACCTACGAAGCTCTGAACATCGTTCGAACGTTCCGTCTGAACATTTGGAGATTCAGCTTCTATTTGGATTCTCCAAAGTTGGTCTTTGGTGCACGAAAGTGGAATCATCACAGTTCCTATTCGTTCCGCTTTACGGAAGGACTTTTGCTCTAATTACGTTTAAAGGATATTTTTGTCGATCGTACCTTACGAATGAACGTGTCCCTGATAAGATAACATTTTACCTCACTTCGTATCGTTTCTCACTGGTTTTCTCACATTTCCACTTTTTTCCCTATCGCGCGTATCAGCGTGACAGACAAATATTCGAGGCACGTGATACGCGATCCGTGTTCATCCGTTTTCAACGTTATAACGTTAAATCGGAACCTCCATTTCACAAAGGGAAAACTGATCCGGGAATGCTATTGAAATACCAAAAGATTGTGCTTTCTAGTTTGAGAGAATGAAATTCCTTGGAGGTATTGTTCCGTGAACTTTTCTGAAACGCCGTCGAGCTTCATTCTCGTTTAATGGCGTTTACAGAAACCGTGTCATTATTCACAGAGCTTAATTGCCCCCAGCATTTTTTGTGCCAGCTTTTAAAATGTTATTTGTGTTTCAGAAAAAACTCACCAGTCCGTGAATGAGCTGGACCGTAAATTGCAAGGATCAAGAGTAATGGCGAAGCAAAGTAAACATGGCCGAGCGTTATCCACTTCCTGAATCGTATTGGGATTATGGGGTATGAAATTTTCTTATCAGTGTTTTTGAAGTCTGTATGTTTTTATACGGAACATTTTTTTCTTCAGATTATCTCTTACGTCTTGCGATTATTTCAGTGAAAAATTATATAGCTTGATCCTTACGAGATCTGTATTCTTTTTGTCCACTTTTCAAATTCTATTGCTTTTAGTTTCTTCGTTCTCCATTTTTAACAGTCTTCGCTATTTATCTTTACGTTACGTAAACACGTGATCATTATTGTTCTTTTTTCTTTTCTTCTTTTTTACGATGCGTGATGCGTAGGAATATTTGCAATTTCCAGTCAAATTGTCTTCATCTCAAAATGATCTAGACGATGTTTTCGTGTACAACTTTTTTATGGGCCACAATTTTTACTACTCCATTCTTAGAAACAGCGCAGACAATGTGTCATAACGTATCGCTACGGCTGCTTTATATATTTTCTTGAAAAGAAGCTTTTTTTCATTTTTTATGTATATATATATATACATATATACTCTTCCTTGACTGTGCGACTGACACTTTCTCTTTAAACTTACTACAGAGTTCCTAACCGAATATCACGCGAATATTTTCTTCTTATAGTGAAAATGCCGAGTATAACAATACTCTTATTAAAATTTCTACAGAAAAGTTGATTAATCCATTCAACGCATTAATCCCCATTGAGATCTTTGGAGCCTTAAAAAAATAATTCAGTTATTTCCCATTCAATAAAGTTTCTAACGAGAAAAAAAAAGATTTACGAAGATAAATTTCTTTCCCGTAAAATAATTCGCTTTTGACGAGCCTCGGGTTTATAGCAAAAGTATACCATAATAAAATCCAGCGAGCACAGCTGTTTTGTCTTGGAAATTAATTTAAACTGCGTTAGGAAGCGCACGTGTTACTTGCCGTCGATATTACGCAAGTTATTTATAGATACTTTGTCAGGCTGCTCCACGTATAGAACCTAACGAGTTCCATCGATCAATAATAACTTCACTATAAAATTTTAGTGTCACAAGAATTCTTCGTGTTATCGATCCTCAGTTTCGAAGTCTTTTCGAATTTTCATTCTTGAGGAATTTTCGAAAATTTACTTCCGATTCCACGAAAATCCAGGACGATCCCATGGGAGATAAATCCGTGCGAATTCCAGTTAGCTCTTGGCGCCATTAGTCCCGCTGGCTTTGACAGCATTAATCAGAGGATAAGTGCGGCCACCCAAAGCCAATCTATATAATGGTTATGGATTGGTACTTGGGGAGCCTACAACAATCAGGCTGGCTCTTTGGCTGCACCTAAATCTCTGGATATCTTTACTTAGCTATATACAATAAATAATTTAGGCATTGTGGTGCTATATGTAAAAAAATCACAAAATTTAGTAATTAATAACCAGATGAATTAATATTTAATTATTCGTTCAGCTTCCAGCAGCACACGTTGCACTTAGCGTTAGACCAAAGGAATCTCTGTGAGGCATCAGGGTTGTCGGGGCTTCAGGGATCCTTTAACACGTGCTCGTTTATCAACGTGGAAGCTTTCGATTCAACGATAACTTCATACTAGTCAATGCTTGTACTTTCTATTTAACGGGATAGGTCAGAGCGACTTGAACCCTAATCAACTTACGTTGCGTAAATTAGAATTTTTTCCATAGAAGAAAGTTACCTGCACGTGAAGAGATATCAAGTAACACCAAGATCAGCGTAGTACGGTGTAACGAAGGCTTAATCATCCCCATGAATAATCATGAGGTCGTTAACTTTCCTGTTGTCACTCTGGTTTCTGAAATATATTTGCACAGTGATTTCAGCCAAGTAAAGAATTTCTATTTTTCTTAATTTAGGAAACACATGCTCGGTCGAAAGATTTGCCATATAGTGACCAAGATATTGAACCTCAAGAAAATACACGACCAATAGATTTTCCCATATCCGTCCTTCGCAGCAGGTCGCCTCGTTATGGCTGTTCCTATGAGATTTGCAGATCCATTCCCACGTCTTTTGACCTGCCATTTATTTTTATAGCTATTCCTGGAAACGAAGGTAGATAAGGGCGATTAGATCAAATTAGAGAGAAGATCTGCCACGAGATAAGTAACTAGAATTTTTATGATAAATTTATTGATCTGGTTAAATATTCCTTAAATAAACAATTTAATTAACCCTTGTGCCTGATATTAAAAGTTTATTTACGTTATCCCACGTACCTACGAAAATCACCCTTCGTATCAATCTATTGGGTACTGTACGCAGTCAAAGGGGTTCTTATCGCACCATTCAGCTAAGGTTCCCTTCGAATATCCTGCGACAGTCATATCTAAAATATTTAATATAAATTCATAATGTAGTTCAATATACAAAGTTTGTCACACAATACAACTTTGCCTCGAATCATCCCTTAGTCACCCATCATACCGAAAGGTTCTCGATAAAGGTACAAATAAGGGTATAGAAAGTTTTGAAATTTTTTTCAATAACCTCCCAGCATGATAAAATCTCCTTCGACAAACCGTTTTTTTAAAACTGATACATTATTCCCAAAGTCACGGGTTGCCGTACACGTGGTCCATGAAATTATATATAAGGTGTCCCTTTGAATTTTACATAAGTGCACCCAGCATGGTACTGCAACATATCCTGCCTAACAGGTTAGAACCAACGTTACGTAACTTATGGGAATATACGACGGCTGATGCAGTTTTGTAGTCGGCTTAAAAGCCGTCAGGGACATGGACCACTCCAAGGACGTGCCTACGTATATATTCCACGTATTCGTATGCTCAGAAAGAAGCTGCGCGAGACATACGTAAATTTCTTGCGTAAACTAAAACGTGCTTCTTTCTAGTGTAAACGACCTTTTTCGTATGTACAAGTATATTATGCATTTTGCATCTTCTGTTCTATTTAGTGAAAAGCCAACTCGTTCACGTACTACCGTCACTTTGGAAAGACCAGATACGTGACGGATTAAATATGTTAGCAAAATTGCAACTGCGATAGTCGTTTCGCAAATTTGCTTATTTACGAAAATTATATGGCCTCTATTTTTTTATTCTGTCTATTTACTCCATTCGTACAGAGATACTCGTTAGTTCCTATGACTTACAGGGGCCGTGCAGTAATGAGATTAACGGGAACGCAAGATGCACTGTGTGGATACTGGATTTAATTTCGACCCCAAATACCTATCGCGTATGTTTCGTAATAGTGTGCAATCGGGATTGATTAGCGTAAGGTGAATTGACCATACGTGACATCATATTCGTAGATAATACACGCGTTACGTATGCTTATCAGACAGATCGATGAATTATACTCCCGTAGCTTCGTGAATACTTCGATACGTGTTGATCGATGCCAATTGAAATTTCGGTAAGATAAATTAAGATAAAGCAAAAATATTGTCCACGGTGTATTGATTGTTATCATGATATATATTTTCAAAATTATATTTTATTATATAATATTATTATTTTATCTAGAAAATTATTTTGGTTATATGCATGTTGTGTCATGTGTGTTCGTAACATCTGGAAATTGCATGCATCCTGTACTAGATGTTTGATTATAGCTATATTGTATAGTATTATTATATCCCCGATATATTTAACGATAACGAATCGAAGCACTAAATTTATTCACGTTGTAGACAGTTTAAATTGTTCTCATTATAAATACGCATGATAACTTGCAACGAATCGTTAATTAACATCCACATGAATTTATCATGTATTAATGTATCCGTATATGGAATAATATTTCGTATGATTCTCCATATGTACTGCAACGAGGCGGAGTATGAATATTTCAAATTCTGTTCCCCTTGTATTTTGATTACAAGTTTTCTTACGTTTTACCTTATATTGGCCAAACGTAGCCGAATCGTCATATGAATAATTCAGCAGTTTGAGTTCAAGATCCAGTATTTTCTTCGCATTATCCGACTCGGCATTGGCTATCGGGGCAGATAATATATTTGTTCTCTATTCCGTTGCTCTGGGCAAGTAAACGAAATACGTATTTTGGTAAAGATTCAGAATTAGATCGTTGGAACGAAAAATGTGGCGGTCGTGTGTGGACGATCGATTTTGAAAAAGTCAAATAAATTTTATTTTCCCTGAAGATTTGGGGGGGTTACGGTAGAATGGTACAGTCACGACTGGCCGTTACGTCAAATTGAGGTTAGGTTGGGTAGGTCGTACTCGAGGTCAGGTTAGACTATCCTTGGATCAGATATAGAATGATTTCCGCACGAGTATTCCAATAAAGTAGAGATCCTATCAAAGCGTAGGAAGCTGACTTTGACATCCGACGACTAATGAACCAGTTTGGTCTGAACTTTTGTGCTCTGGCTAATAAGGTCACTAATGCCAGGATACAAAGTATAGCCAAAATCGTCATTGGCCGTATCAAACCAGGCTCCCTTGGATGTAGACGGTTCTCATTGTCTTCAAAAGGTATTGTGTTTATGTCGAAACAATAAGGGAAGCTGTGGGTCCACGTTAAGCAGAAAAGGGTTGATCCTTTCAATGGTAGACATAACCTCTATCTTTGACATTTTTAATGCACGGTATACACGTAATGTCATGAGCATTGTTCAACAGGGAATTTTATGGATGACGCCATCTTGGAAGCTTTTGATTTCTGTCGGCGAATATATTGCCAATATTTGTTAACTTTGGCATTTTATTTAGCCTGGAAACATATTCGGTCTCTCCAAGGAAAAGGTACCCGTTTAGATACCTGTTCTGCCTAATAACTCGGTTTTGATTTTCGGTTTCTTGAAATGACCCCTGATTTATTACATCACACCGTGACCTCCGTTAAACTTAATTAAATTGTGGGATATACGTGACTTGTATACTTTGCGTAACATTGATATTCTCAAATGGTACCTTGGACGTGTATGTAATATATATGGACAAGAAGACGTTAACAGGAGCTACCAGCCATTCGTTATCCATGGCCATATTACATTTTCCAATATCCTTATTTCCGTCCTTGTATACGTATAATACTATATCTTCATTCGCACTGTTGTTAAATATATCTATACACTGAGCAATATTGTATTTTATTCGAGAATTGAAATATAAATACAAATTTATTGGCTTTGAACGTTATGTTGCCTGAGGACTTTCACGTTATCTTTGTTTGCTTGTTTCTTTGATCCCGAGACAAAACTGAGCACGTGGTTTTACACTAGGATGAACACTTAACCTGGTATCGTCAATTTGAGTGATTATAAGTTTTGATAATTTTTTTGTCTAGCTTATTGCATTTTGTTTCCACTTTTTTGTTCGTCGTTGCATCTTTTTAGTGTTTTTGTTCTTGAAGCTTTAGAACCTCAGAAAATATTTGGAGGATTACGAGATCCTTGTATGCTTATTTCTATACTGTAGGTGGATTTTTTTCAGATTTTTTATTCATGGCCAGATGATGCTATATATTGAGGGTAACATTCCAGCATAAGTGTTCACTCGGTATGCTGACGTAAACCAGGCTGACAAGGGTGGAATAGTGTCGTTGAATTCTAATTCGATTCCCATAATTTCTATGCTAATAGAATTCTCGATAAGACTCGATGCTGGTGTGGAATACTTGTTATCGTGCTATATGGTGTTCATTGATTTTTCACGGAGATTTCATTGTATTTTATAAAATGAAACAAGTGCATTTTTTGTGCACACAGACGTGAATACAAGTGGTGCAGTTTACGTTGGAATTAAATTTTAGTTCGAGCGAGATGTCTATTTTTGGATACGTTTGTATTGCATTTAAGAATATTGAGAAAATTTTTTGTCACAGTCGAGGCGTGATAATATAATCTGTTAATTGAATGTCAGGTGTTTATTCTTTGATAAGCTTGTCGTAAATCACATTATAAGTGATTTCATTGATGGCGTAAGCTCGTGTGCAACTAACTGGATGAACTTTCCTCTTCGCCCTATGACCGACTTCCGGCAATTTTCGAAATGATCAAGGTGAAGCTACTAAATGCTGCGTTAATGAAAAAGTTGGAAAATAATCTCTCGTACTGGGAGGACAGACTTTCTGCACGCCGGATAGGAAACCTCGAAGAACTAAAGTTCTCGTCTGAAAACAAAGGCGACGTAAATGAATTTCTTTGATAATAAGAGCGATCCGTAAGTACGTAGTCGACATTAAAATTTCATTAAGGAGGAATGAATATAGCTATATATAATATTTTAATGAAATTTTTATTTCTCATTAATATCGTCCGTTCCTACATCCCTCAGGCCTTCGCCTGAATTCTCGCAGCCATTAAAACGAGATACATCAATTAAGAAGAGTATTTTAATAATTAACTTTATTATTTTATTGCGCAATATTACAGAGAGTCATTGGGTACTTTACGTGAATTTGCACTTGGTATTATAAAATATTGGATATTCAAGTGAATTATGTATCACACTGGTTCAGTCATCCGAGCGTAATAAAGATAATGGAAGATTGAATTTTTTTTAAATTTCCCGCCATTCATTTAACAATTCACAACCCACGCGATGGATTACACCAATATGACGAACATTGGTTGCTAAAGCCGCAGACGTGTGACGTGTTAAAGATGAACGATTTCGATTTAAGTTTTTTTGTCATCTAAAATCTGACAATTGCAGAAGAGCTAATCTCAAGTTATCTTCCAGCATCCCTATCGATCCATGTTAAACCGAACTTACTCAGGCAATAGTTGAAGATCTATGACACTGGAAAATTGGAGTTCGCTCAAAGTTCTTCACTTTAGTAAAATACTTATTGCTGTCAGACAATGATTCTTTTTTAATTTAAAGGTTAAGATCAATTACAATCAAGACTACTGATACTGTTAGCTCATCTTTAAGTCTCTTCTCAAACTTCGGGGGGATCTTTCAGTTTTATTTTTTTTCCCCCCTCATTAGTGACGACAATGAGCTCGAACGTAGCTGTTTTTTGAGTAAAATGTCTAAGACAGTTTTGTACAAGATACAGGTAAAGTAAAACTCAAAAAAAATCTTTAAAAGTTCTGTTTTCTATTGGTCCATTTAAATGGTCCAAAAGATGTCATTGGAGTAATGTTATGCACAGTTACACATATCTTAAAATATTTAACAAAAATTGACATGATGAATAGTTTTTGAAAATTTTTAATGTGAATTTTGAGGAATTTTCTACTGGACTAATTAAAATGATCAATTAAAGTTGATAACTTGAAGTAGCGATTAATGACAATGACCATGACCTACATAACCTAACTGTTATCAATATAGGAGTTTTAACCTATATCAATTGTAATATATACATCAAATATAATTACTGCGCCTGAAACCAAATGGGACTATTGTAAGTCGCTGACAGTGTATACCCATACTAATACAATGGACGCCTATAGAATAGCAACATTATTAACTTGAACAATACTATACGAAGATACAAATTACTTTAACACGATCAATTACCCCTATCAATTTAACTCATAACGATTTTTAATTTGTAAAATGAAAAGTACTTCATTCGCTCAAGAACTAATCTCCTTGAACAAATTTTCCTATAGATTGAAACGTTCGTATCCTACAAGGAACTACATGCCTTCCGTTTCCAATGAATTTCCACATACGTGAGACAGTCAGCCGTGAAACAGTGATCTTTGGGTGAAGACATCGCAACGTACTTCCGGCATCTGTAAACTATTTCCGGTTGCGCAGAAGTGCTTCTCCAGAACCAATCTCCGTACTTTTGCTTCCTGCCTGAAGAATTCACGCATCAATCAAGACTGAAACCTCGTTATTTCCTGGATTTCCGTTCGGCTGAGTATGTCGAGTATAATGGATCTTCTGGCTAATCCTTAGCTACAAAAAATTCTCTGGAATTCAGAAAAAGATAACAAGCGTTTAAGTACGTTCCGGCTGCTCGTACAGACGTAATGGTACCCATGGGTAATGGCTTTATGGTGAAAGCAGCTGCGACCGATCCTGACTTTTTCTTTTTATGCGAATCTCATGTTGCAATTCAGAGAACATATTTGTCCTGTATAAGAAACATTTGTTGCTAGAGATTTAATCCTTTAAATACGTCAGGAGCAGCAAGTGTTCAGAGCGAATATATTTTCTGTCTCTGTGATTAAAATTGAATTTGAAGCATCCTTTTTGTAGGAGGCTGCTCAGTCATGGTCTGTAAAAACTAGGGGATGTAGCAGATGTCCTCGTACAGGGATGGATATAGTGGGGGTTGTTGATTATAATTATTCCTGTTACTAGAATGCAAATGGGCTGGTTGTAATCAAGCTGCAGACGTCCTCGTGGACTTTCGTTATATAGCTGTTCTGGTTTCATGGGAATTATTTGTGGTTATTATTGAAAGGGAAATGGTACCTCTGTGACTGCTATTGCGCTATTCCACTATTCAATTACCACCTTTAAAGCCTATATGTTGGCAATGCATTTTGGCTGTGTAAGCGCAGCTTGCAGTATCAGATCAATAGATGGTACCAGTCTACAATAATACAGTAACGCTGAAGATAATATATTTGTCAGTAACGACTAGTGGTTGGAACTATAGTTATATTCAAACAAAAGTTACTAGTAATAGATATATCAAAATGGGAGCAATTAGTGGAACTAATAAATGGCTAACAAATTAACTTCTGAAATATGTGTATATCATAAGTCAGACCTGACATTTGAATTGCTTGTTAAAGCTATTTGAACCTTATCAACCAACTTGAATAAAAGCTTACAAGCTATATGTGAATTTAGAGTGACGTATTTTGTTACTTTTGTGATTTATTATTATATTATATGGCTGAACTTCGATATAGAATTATTTCTATAGATTAAAATCCATTTTCTCGTTTGGCAAGATCTTTTACTTTTATTTTACAGGGGTTTATTATAATGAGACTTTCTACAGAAAGCAAGATAGATATGGTTCTGGAATTTTCAATGGCTTTGGGAGGGTTTTCCTGCATATCCACCTTTATAACCTCTATCAATAATGTCTTTTGTGAAAAATCCTTCGATAAGCGAACAAGTAACAGAGTCGCTTTAAGTCCCAATTACAGCTTTACTTTCTAACGAATTGAAGAAGCGAGTCGAAAAAATTGCGTCATTCTCGTTATTGGATTCATTTTTTTCTCACAAAGACTCTCGCTTACATCGAATTGAATAGTACGATTAGGGTCCTGTGCCTGTACGTTTATTAGATTTATAAATTGAATTAGAACCTGCACGGTATGGGCTTTCATATTGCGTAACAGGAAGTTGCTCGGAACAAAGTGGTAATTGATTAAATCCGAAAGACGGGTAAGGGATGTATTATCAATATTGATTGATCGATCAATCCATTTGATTGATTGAATTATTATTTTCAAAACATCTGTTGCAATTTTCGCCAAACCCAACGAACATGGGGTGGAATGTGTTGCTTCTGTAGGGGATATTTATATTTTGTATATGGGATAAAGGGGATGAAGTGTTCGCGTGTTCAAGTAAATGGCAGATAGGAAATAAGCTTTCTTTGATCTAGAGTCACGGTGGGTACTAATTACATTACCGTGGTAATTACCGTGGCTACCGGTATTCGAGACGATGTTAACCGGTAATACGGGAAATAAGAGGTGGTCTAACTGGCGCCTGTAGACGTACGAGGAAAATAATTAAGAGTAATTGAGGCAAACAAATTATTACGGATAGGCTAGTCCCGCAAGGGTGGTAGGACTGCCCAAAATGGCCGAAGGGTCTTGGTCGACGTTTTATGTGCTCGTGGTAGTAGACAAATATTCCAATGCAAAATGGCTGATCGGGCTGATAAAGACGTATTGACAGAATCATGCGAGTGGAGGGGGTCAGAGATGAGTCCCAAGGGATGAGATTTTTCCAAAATGAGGCTTGTGACTTTTAACACCCTGTAAACTTTCGCGAAAGTTTTTTAAATTGGAAGCAAGAGAAGTTTAAGCCAGTTAAAAGTTTTGAGAGGGAACTAGCTGGCGAGGGATGCTGAATGTGAATTGGCTAAAAGTCTTTTGGGACAATAAAAAAATTTTGTGGAAGTGGACGCACTTTTTTTATTACTAAACGGGGATGTTATTAGGCCCCCATCTCTTTTTTTTTTAATTTAAGCCAATTCACTGTATAATTCGTGGCACTTACTTTTATAGCGATACAGTATATCTCTATTTTGGCTGTCTATTCCACGAAGCAAATTTGATCGATCGCTTATGGAGAGAAATTGCTTTCACCATTATTCATTGCTTTGCGAACAATGTACTAGGACGTGTTTTGCTTTTATCTACGCGTCTGCCATATTATTCATATTCTTCGCTATTCCAGTTCAGTATAAATAGATTGGATGTTCATTTATTTTCTTTTCGTATACAATTTTCTATGAGAATCACCATGTTTTGCGTGAAATAACGAATTTTTTAATACGTGAGTTATACAACTTCAAAAACTCTTTTAAAAAGAGATGCATTTTACCATCTCAAAATTTCCTAGTCCCAATTGCATTCCGTTACAGATACTGAATTGATGATAAAGAAGGATTACGAAAGTTCGCCATAAAAGATTATGAAAGAGTGTAATTCACAAAAGGAAAATGGTGTACCTCTAAACGATTTTATGCTCACTAAAAATACAAGCGATTCACATTTTTCATATGCAAATCGCCTTTTTAACTAAATTTATTTCTGACTATGAGAGTCAGTGATGTAACGTTTAAGGCGCACGTGAAATTTGTTGAATGTGCAGTTGCATGCAAATATTCTACATACGTACTTGTACGGCCGTATACAACGCGAATGCGCAGCACGAAAAGAAAATAATTTATAAAAATATTTTCAACCCCATCAAAATCTACACAGTATGCATGCATGCGTATATGTATATACCTCTGGTAGCCCCGTCACGAAGGTTGGGTAGCCTGAATAGAATATTTTAAATTTTGAAATTTGGTACCTAGAACGTCCATCCCTGGGTCATGTATACATATATACTACATATGCATACATTTAAATATATCTCCTTTGTCACGGCGAATCGAGATTAAAATTCGTTCGCAATTTCCAATCGCTCTTGTACTATCTTCCCAACTAAGGAGTCTCTCCGTATGCCAAGAGAAGACGGGAAGAAAAGTAGCCGCCCCTGTAATCACGAGGAAATCAGGGTGGAAGCGAAGCTCTTGACGTAATTACTAAGCGCTTAAGGGATACGAAAAAAAGTTTGAGAACGTCCAACGACCGTTATATTTTTTTTCATTGAAATTCTATACGAACATTTTTTTAGTCCTATTCTTTTTCTCTATTCCTTTGCATTCAAATTCTTTCGATGTCATTTGAAACGTCAAAAATAATTTTTTTGTGAAAGGATGTTGAATATTAATAATATGCTCGTTCGATGCACAATAAAAAATATTACCGGCTGTCATATCAAATTTTCAAAATCGTTCACCATTTCG
Organism: Trachelus tabidus; assembly: GCA_030142655.1. Lineage (NCBI taxonomy): Eukaryota > Metazoa > Arthropoda > Insecta > Hymenoptera > Cephidae > Trachelus > Trachelus tabidus. The sequence continues at coordinate 1,379,814 of JARQTI010000723.1, forward strand.
CTCCAAATGCGTACACTCTGTATATATATTTCGAGAGCATTTTCAACGGTACGTTTGTTCCTTTCGATGTGCACGTCAAAGGACGTCAATTCGGATCGTCAAAGTAACGTCGGTGAGTATCGCAACGCCGTGAATTGTGCAACACGCTGTGCTTTGTTGGCTAGTGGAAAACCGAGACACGAAAGACAAAAAGTTAGGAATCTACTATGCCAGCAGAGCAGTCGGCTAAGACATGAATATTTCATCAAGCTCCAGGCCCTTTTTCCTTTCTCATATTTTCCCTCAGTGGATCCGTCTTGTATTTTTCTTATTTGCTTTTTCTCGAAACATCCAAAAAGACTTGTCAATCTGTCCACACTTATCGTTTTCTCCTACCCGTAAAGCACGAAAGTTTCATGGACATCAATAAGACGTTACACGCTGACGTTGATATTACAGGTCCCATAAACGTCCCATGGACGTCCAACAAATGTTCCTGAAACTGCTGTATATTTATTGCGTTAATACAGTCCATATTAATATTTCTTCATCCCTTTCGTCAGCATCCCGTTCGACTGTTTTCTTGTTTAGAACGTATGACTAGCTTACAATTAGTAAAATCTTTGAAAGATTGAAAAGAAATTTGCTTGATGTCTCAAACAATTTTACATTAATTCTTCCATCTTTAAGCAGGCATAGAACGAACTTATGATTATGAGTCACATCGAGATATTTATATAAATCGTGCATAACCTATTAACATAATATAGGCACGAGGTTGAATAAAATGAATAAAAGTTTAATTTTATAAACAGTATTTGAGCTACGTCCTTCTGCAATGAGTTACGCATCAAGGACTTGGCAATTTCATCCTTTTTATAGTACAAACTTGACCCTAATCGTATTGCATTGTAACGTCTCACTCGTTATCTCGTATAGTCTATCCATAATTGGCCTTTTGTCCTTTTAGCATCAATTTACATCAAGTCCAATTTCGTCCGCCTTAGAATGCTCTTCCGGTAATGAATGTCATTCATAAAATAACTAATTAAATTGTTATTGCTTAACGACAGGGACTGAGCCTGACCAGTGAAGATCTTAGTCAACGAAGCTCCATGTGTACCTGAACCGTGAAAGTTTACATAAATATGTACAAGTCGAGTATCTTTTCTTTGCCATACAAAACGTCATCTAAAAATGCACATGGGGATGCACTTTGCCGTTCGTTTGTCTCTTTCCATTTCACGTGACCTTGTTTATCATCTATTTTAAAACCGGATAGCAAATGCTTCGTCACGCTTCCTACATCCTGTCCCGAGAGTTCGGATCCAGCGGAAAGGTCCTAATAGCGCTTTTATGTTCTTCGTCCAGAAGCGTAAATGAGATCGTAAAATGGCCGATGTCATCCTTAAACGATTAATATCCCATGGACGTAGCACGTTAAACCGACGAGCATTAAACCAGTAACGGCGATATTATTATAAGGTACGTATTGCTGTACGTTCCAGGTGGATCGATAACCCAAAGTATCTCAACATTTCTCGTTCGTACGAAGATGAACCATTTTTATAAATTTTTTTAAAATCTCTAATCAACCGTCAAAATCTATAATTTTCTTTCAGCAAGGGTTCGAGTCACTTTTTTTTTTTTCTAGATCTATCTGCTGGCACGCTATTCTTAGCGTCACCGTGCTCTCGCGTTCTTATCTTTTATTTCCTCCCCTACTACCCTTGTCCCCCTTTTCTTCAATAGCAGACCGTTTATACGTGGTTCCCGACACTGTAATCGTTGCGAAGCATGCACAGTCCTTATTTTCAATGGTTTTGGCTGCGACTGCAGCACAGCCGAGAATTGCACTATCGAGAAGGTTCACGGTTATTAAATGTGCACGTTCACGGTGCATTACATGCGTCTTCCATCTCTCTGTTTCTTGATAATTTTTCGCGTTATCGGACGACTCAAAAAATGGTGGTATGTAGGTAGAAAAAAAATTTCTCATATATTCGTGTTTCTTTTTTTTTAGTTACATACCATGAATCAGGCTTAGGTACTGCACCTTACATATTACACGTTTTTAGGCACTTTCGAAAATGATACTACTTATGCTGGAGATATCATAGATTTCGTACATGAAGACAGTACGTACTGCTATTGATAAGAATACTCGTTTACTTCGTTATATGCTCGTGGCTGTCGATTAGGCTTATTTTTTTTCTATCGTGCAATTACCTCGTACTTCAAAACCTCTCATTCTTTTTCTTTTGGTATTTAATCGTTTCCTCACGCGCGATGCAGTTCCTCGATACGCACTTAAAATTACACACGTAAGGAAAACATTTAAGCGTATTCAACAAATTTGATATTTTTCAATGGCTACTAATGTATTAGGCAAGGAAGCCAATAAAGTAATTCGCAGGGAGAGGGACTTAGTTTTTTTTTTAATAAGTTTTTTCAATCGTCAACTTTGCCTGATGCCCCTCACAAAGTGAATATAAATTGTTTATTGGCTTCCGTCGATACTTTTGCAGTATATAAAAGCGTCGCGTCGTTTGAGTATAAACATGCTTTTTATAAATGCAGAAGCTCCGTGTGTTTTCCTAGGCAAATTTATACAGGCTAATTATATATCTTATATCGATGCGCAACATAAAATTCATGAAATTATACGAAATGTGATTAATAATTTTAAGATAGTATCTTATCGTGGGTTTAGTCCGCGCTTCGCTCCCACGAGTTAATATTAATTAAGTCAGAGTTACTTTGCACATTTTTAAGTCCAATAATACTTGACTCGCGAATCATTTTAATATTTTTGATAATTTAATATAGCGACTTGCTTCAACGATGAATCAATTTCTTTCTCATTTTCTACGACAAATTCGTGCTCGGTCACGTATCTACATATATTATAGATCATTGATTGATATAAAATATTTCTAAGAAATTTTTGCGTTGGATCAAAAATCGGAATAATTCCATTCATAACGGACCTCAGTCAAACGCTTGTTTTCCGTTAGAAATCTTGCATAATAATTTATACAAATCCTCAATAATCCAATTGCATTAGATTTTTACATATGGACAAGAAATGCTTCATTTCTGTGTAACGAATCTTAGAAGGATATTAGGAAAGTCTGGACCTCGATTTTTCTTCGGAGTCTTATGGATAATTAATAAACAAATTATGAGAATTTCAACGAATTCTACGCGTAGATCAATCTTGTATCTATGTAATATTTTTAATTATGCTGATTACGAGAAACATGATTATCTGAATCAAACGTATCACTGATCTGATCATAATCAAATTGCTATACCAGTTCTGTACTTCAAGGGACTACTTTGTTCATTGAGTCATAAGTAGATGGCCCCTCAAAGTTGAACTGATCCGATCTCGATCGTAGGTACTAATTACTAAAGGATGCATACATCAAAGACGTAGAACACAATCATATGTTTTTATCGTTTCATCGTGAACGGTTTTGAGTGGAAAATTTTGTAATTTTTTTTGTAAAAATTTCATCGATCCCTTAATGGCGAATTATCGTATTTAATCGGTGGAAGATTATAAGGTATGGACGATCTATCACAGAAATCGATCATGTCATAAAGGTTTGGACAGAAGTTATTTCTTTGGTTACTAATTAGATTGTGGTTTACGCTTAGCTTCAACCCTGTGCTTCGTTTTAGCGTTTTGGTTAAACGTTTTCATAATAAAGCTGCCCTATTACACGATCATCGATCAGAAATTGGATGAAGAATATATAATGCAAATAGGCATGTGTATAATGGCTGTTAATAAAATCGAACCTGGGCAACGTAATTTGCCATGTAAATATTGGGCGGAAGAACTTTTCTTATAATCGGATCGCAAAGCTCTATGTAATCGCACGTTGCTTAGTTATAATAATTATACCAGAAAAGATAAGTACAGGCGATCACAGCAATACGCAGATGGCATAATTAGTAAAATATCGGAGCAATATTCGTAAATATTATATTTAAAAATAAAGAAGTATTTCGCGTGATTTTTATACAGGGTAGACTTTCTTGTTTCTGACGTTCATTTGGGAAGTAATTATTTATTTTTCAGTCGACGATGGATCGTACGATTTTTCTCGTCAAATGTTTATCAAATTCCACTTTTATGGACTGTTTGTAGAATTTTTTTCTTGTTACGGTTCATTCGAGCAACCCACTTCTATCGTAACTCACAGATCTGAATGCATCCTCTACCAAGTCAGTTAAGCATCTGACAGCTTGCAGTAACGCTGCCAATAACAGAGATAAGGATAACGATATTAATTTACTTGGTACCAGTGCATTTTCCGTGGATTGCGTTCTGTTAGTGAGTTTCTTCCTTTTGCGTTTTTCGTAACTGTTCGGTTTGAAGGGTTTGCTCGTTGGCGAATCCTTGTCCTTTTCGTTGATCGTGTCTGCGGAAGTTTTGCGAATCTTTGGAGACTTTTCCAAAGAGTTTGAACGATTTTCCGGTGTCTCTTTTGAATTTCTCAGAGAGACCTTCGTACCCTCGAGATTAGGAATGGCGGATCGTCTACTTGATATTATATTTTCAATTTTTTTCCGAAATTCCTCAGCCTTGGCTTCGACTTCTGCCAAACGATCATCCCTGGATCGTCTCCTGGCGCGTCTTGACGATTTAGATTTTTTGACAACCGAAGACTCATTGTCGTACTGCTCCAGTGCGTCCTCCGACTTGGCCTTGGAGTTAATTTCCAAATAATATTCCTTGCTGTCGGAGAACAAGTTCTCAAGTGAAGTTTTACGCGGATCACCGAATTCGGTAGAATTTTGAAAAATTGAATTTTCATCCAGTGAATTCGTTCTGCTGTGACACTTTTTCCTATCCGATAGTCCCTTCTCATCCATCTCATTGTTCAGATTATAATTAATATCATCAAAGTTAGTATCAGTATTCGGATCATTTCTAAAATCGCTACAGTCAAAGGAAGAAGCTTTAATATTTTCCTTTGTTCTATCGAAGCTGTTCTTGACTGGAGTCTTACTCAAGCTATTCGGAATAAAATTAACGTTGTTGTCCGCATTCGCATAAAAAATAGAGTTCATCACGCTTGAAACATTCGCAGAATTTTCAGCTGGATCGCTCAGCGACTTATCATCCGTGAACTGAAGTAAATTTTCATCATTGGTAAAAGTTTCCCGATCAGAGTCCGGCGAATCTTCTTTAGACCTGATGTACATAAGATTTTCCGTCCGATCATCAATATTCAAAGAGAAGAGCTTGCCTCTCTTCGCAGATTCAATATTCTCCGTACACAGGAGATCCTGGACCTCGAAGAGACTCTTCTCGATACTCGGACTTTTATACAGTAAATTTTTCAATTCAGGTATATCCAAATCCTGCACGTGCAGAAGATTCTGCTCTATATTCATAAGACTCTCCTCGATCTGTATAAGACACTCTTCGATGTCACACGTGGTACTGGTCTCTTCGGTGCTTCGCGAACTGTGACTGGTTTCGCTTCTCGTAGGGCTGATCACGTCTGTACTCTTCGTCTGAGCTCTGATCAAACTTTGGAAACGTTCGTACTCTTCCGCCTCGATCAAAGACTTTCTCGTGAAGTTTTCTCTGCCATCCTCTCCAACTTCGTACTGGGTCTGACTGTTATAGAATATCTGGTAGTTACTGTGGCTATTAGCTATTTCATAATTCATCTCTCCAGCCGGTATCAAGTTCTCTTGCGAATTATTCTTCATCTCCCCAGTCCTGTCGCTGCTCTCAGACAAAATTCTATAGATGCCATGACTATTGGCTAAGGAATGCGAGGAGTCGTTTTCGTAGGAAGTTTTACAGTTTCTTTCGGAAGTATCGGAGAAGACGTCGTAGTTGCTGTGACTGTTTGAATCTTGAAAAGTATTTCTATGACTATTTGCTATAGAGTACGGTACGTTAACGTTTCTCGACAAGGAATCGAAGCTCCTGTTACCGTCGCTGAGAAGATTATAATTACTGTGACTATTGGCGTCGGGGTAAGGCGTTTTCTTAGGCGTCGTATCGGCGCTCTGACCGTCACCGATCAATATATAATTTCCATCGAGGATACGCTCGTCGTCGCTGTCCAGGTCGAGGAGATTGCCCTCGACTTCCTGCTTGTGAAAATGATCCGTCTCTCTAATGGAGATATTACCAACGGCAGGATCCACGTGTATCTGCACGGGACAGAGCACGTCGGTCAGGTCAGTCTTTTCCGGCTGAACAGCGTCGACGGTGTCATCGAGGAAGTCGAAGTCGCGTACCCTGTAGCTGGGGCATGGCGTGTTGACTGGAGAATGCGAGAGGAGGTTGACGTAGCCACCGCCTCTGTTGATGGCCGATCAAGTAATCGTAGGTGGTGTTTGAATCTGGATGACGGAATGTTGACTTTCGTTCAGGACCTCGTTGCTGGACGTCAAACGTCCAGATTTGTAGACGACCTTAAAATGGAAAATTGAATAATTATTTTATGGAAAAATATCGTAAGAGAAAGTCCAACAGATTACACCTGGTTAGACAGTTTCAGGAGGAACCATAATTTACTACTGCATATAATTTATCATTAAATAATTATAGTCCCTAAGGAAATATGATTAGTATGTAAACGTGTAGCACGATATGCTTTACACAGAGCAGTTGACCATTTTTTTTTTTCAAAAATTTTATCTCCTTTCAAACTCTCGAATGGCTTTTCCTTTTTACCTATCGTAAAGGTACCCTTGGTGGGTACGCAGTTGACGCAGAACTTTAACCATTATTGTTTTTTTGTTTTACAGCCGACGGTAAATAGTGAAAACCATATCAGGTGGCCTGCTTCACTGTGCTGGTTAATAAAAAGTTTTATTGCTACCGCGTAATTGTACAAGGTACGATGCTCGCGGAGATCGTTGAGAACTTTAGTAATTTTTGGATTTGCGAAAAGCTACTTTTATTCAATTTTTTTTATCGGGTTTGTCAACGAAACTAGCCATTACTATAGAGACGTAACAAGATATTTTAATTGAAATTTTTATGGATTGTTTACACGGATCCATTCGATTCTCTGTTATCAATAAGAACGAGCAAACTTTCATTATGGAAACTGTATTGGTTTCTCTGGTTCTTTAGAAATCAATTATCTAGGAAGCTGCGTGACTCGCGGCAATGAACTAAATAAAATAGAGACCCTGAGCGGCTTGGGTTCATTAATCCGTAACTGGAGTAGATACAGTTATTACTTTATGACAGTTTCTATGTAATCTTCATTAAAATTTTTATCTAATTGTAAGCGTTCTTATTTGATAATTCATGTATTTCTATCGATATTAGCTTTGTAACTTTTTTTAAGCATTAAGTGATTTTAATACAATTATAAGTTTTATACAGTTTTTCATAGCCGCTCTCACCTTTGGATGCTTCAATTCAATCTCTCTGAACTCATCGGTGAATGTCAGTATATAGACGCAAAAAGCCACAGCACATATCCACTCGGTCACAGTACTCACTACGTGCAGTTCCCAGCCGCCGTCTTCTTTGTACCACTTTCTAGGATTTGTACCTGCATGGAAAACAGGCGTTAGCTGGAGGAATAAATTTTTAACTGATTCTTAAGAAATATATTTAATATTTAGTAAATATAAGTGCGACTGATGATTTTGATTAATTTATTTAATTATTGTATAATTAATAATTTACCATTATAGGCCATGTGAGCCAACATTCCTGTGATAAGAATGACAACGAAGCACACCGTGCAAAACATGGAGAGTGCTAAGCGCAAGTGAGCAATTCTTATCGAGCATCCAAGTGGATGCAAGTGATAAGAGCACATAGCCTGAAAGAAAAAAAATGGTGAATATTTTTTTCTCTATGAATCTGTAGACCTGCTGTTATCAGTTTTCATTTTATTTTCAAAGTATCTCACCTGTGTCCAGAAGTATGCTGTACCGCCTCCGAAACACATAAATGCTCCGATCAAGTGTACCACCACAACGGAGGTTTCTTGAAAATTTGCTACTATGGATAATCCAATGGTTGATATCACACCCATTATCAACGCCATCCGATTCCATTTTGGTAACGATTCGTTTAATTTGTAAACAGTGGTACACTCCTTGATTTGCGAGTATCTGATGTAAATCACGAAGCACACTGAAAGATGATAATAGAGTGTAAAGATAATTCAATTGTTGACATCAGAAAATTAATATTTAAAAAATAATTTCAAGAATCATTGTGGTCGAGTATTATCAAACTGTCAAGATATTTTATCAGCGATCGATCAGTGTTTATTCCTCGATGACTGGATCAATAACAACGATTAAAGTTCATAACACTATATCTAATCATCTAAAAAATGATAAGAAAATCAATACTCATGCAACGTTTGATTTCACGAAATTAAATGATTTTCTGAAACTCTCGATCTCTATCAGAATTCTACGCAGACCTTCTCCGACCATTGGCTGCTTAATCGTTGAGGAAATATTTGAAGGAATTTTTAATACTTTCTTAAGGTCACAGTCGTAAGGTCAAGAAAAGACTTCGATCACCTCGATGAAAAACTATTGTCCACGATACTTTGAGAACTTTGAACACGCTCAAATCGATAGTCATTAAAAGTGCAATGACTTCAACTTTAGTAAAGTCTTTATTTTTTACCGAATTATTGTGCAATATTGCGTAATCTTAATGACGATCTAATTAATTCTTATCGGCTGACTCCAATCCATGGCTTTCTCGTTACTATTACTGCTGGTTCAAAGACCTTGCTATTACGATGGCGTAACTGTTGACATTGATTTTGTGAATGGATTGCTTAATACACCTTAAAACTATTTCTTTATTCTGTAGGCCGTTTAGTTACTTTACGGAAAATATTATAGTAATAAATTTACGAATCCTTTGAACGTATTCGCATATATGTGTTAACAGTATTATTATGTTAATTTAATGAACATGTTAACATTGAATCCTACGTGACGGCAATGACTTTCTTTGGCGAGCAAAAAAAATTGTTGAAAAAATTAATGATTCGATGTGAATGATAATAGCTTTACGATATGCTAAAATAATCTTGGCGCATCCTTCGTCCCAAAATTGAATTCGATTATTGCAGTCCAGTCAGGCGCTTCAAGGATAACAATAATTTGCATAGCATCGAGAAGCTCTTAGGAATCCTTAAACGTTAATGGTACATGATTCGCGTGTTCCGCATCAGTAACGAATATTAAGTCAGTTACGATGGAAGGACTTTTGCTTTATACGGGCATATTGTTATTTACGGTCCTGGGATCTGTGTTACGCGTAGCCAAAAGAATTTGAAATATTTTAGGCATAAAATTTTCTTTCTGGAAATTCCTTCTGGCATTTATGGGCCAATGAGGATTATAAAGGTCACGTGTTGTACGAAATGTCAGATATACGCAAAGCCTTGATTTTATCGACCTATCATTTACGCCTGTAAATATTTTTTTGACTTACTGAGAGCCGCTGTCATATTAATCAATTGAGCAAATATGCAACTTTCCGGTGCATATGTTGCAGCATCGGAAATGTACGGGAAACCGGCCTCCACGTGCCCAAGAAGTACGGCTATGACATACCTGGAAACATAAATCATGAGTCAATTGTGGAACTCCCTGTTAATACCAGCTGAACAATCGCAAGTGATCGAGGACAGTGTTACACGATGCGAGACTTAATACGTGGAATGACAAGGATGATTATTGAGAAGATTATGGACATTCGTTATGAAATCATCATTGTCAGCTATTATTAAATGTAAGTAATGAAAAATTTCGTGTTACAGAGATCTATAGTTTTCTTACATTTTAAAAGTTGGCCATTGTTAAATAAAAAGTTCTTTTATTCGTGTCTATTAAATTGCTGTGTCATTGAACAAACTCGTGTATGCGCACAAAATTTCTATTGTTTTTGCTCAGTCAAAACGTTCAAGGCGAACAAGAATTTCGGATCTATTATCGAAAATTGTATATCGAGCTTGTCCAAAGAAACAGATTTAAATGAATTACATTATAATAAATTCATTGTTAATTGTATGATTGGATTATAAACACTTTTAATTAAGCGTATACAAATAATTCCATAGTTAAATCGATTGTTTATCAAAATTTTAAATTCATCCTCAATAATCATTTTTATATAATTTCTATTTTAAATTGATGCCAATAGATTACACTAATTTTTTTTTATATATCTATTACTTACGTTACAATAAACGTTGTAGGCAGTGCCACAAATAGCACGATAGGCAAGTAATGCACATTTTCGAAGATCGGTTCTTTTTCCATGATCGCCGTCTCTTATGAGATCACTCGGCGTCTACGAAGACTGAAGTAACTCTGCCACAATGCGGCGAGTCAATTCACTATCAAGATCTCTCGAATAGACAGAGAAACGAACCTTGGTTCATATTCACGTTCCTCTAACCTTCAGCGGGTCGCATACATGTGAGAACCTTTATTTTAGTGATCATAACGAGGTTTGTTCTTTCGTCAATGAGCACTCTGGACGCCTAGAAACAGAATATTCCCACGTCACTTATAAATTATCATAAAAAATAAGGAATATTTGATACGAATATTGGATTGCGATTTTTATAAAGAAATTACCAGTTTTTAATTTCACACTTAATTTTCTGTATTATTACAGAGTTTGTTTATCATATATTTTTTGGTATCTCATATGAGAACAGGTGCTGACTAGTAATCCGAATCGACGAGGAAGACTTTTCAAGGCATAACCTGAGACTGTTTACGCGTGATCCGACGTTGAAAGACTTCGAGTCAGTGAAGCTGAATGAGTAAATAGTTTGGTTTTATAATTTTCTTTCCTGACGAATTAGCAGAAACATTTATTACCCGGTTTTTAATTTTGTTTTACATTTTCTTTTGAGTTACGTCGGATGGATGTTAGCCAATTTCATTTTTGGGTCTGGCACTCTTGGTGCTTTGCTATATTTTGGGAATCTGATCGACGTGCACTACTTATTTCGAAAAGAGCATAGTTTTTTTATTCACAACAAAATTCCATACTTATTTACTGATCGATGAGGTTATGGAAATCTTACTGATTCCCGTTTATTTTTTAATATTAATAAAATTACGCATACCATATTGTATAACGCACACGTGCCACAAAACTAATGCGGAACTTACACGTGCATGTATATAATATATAGTACACTAATTTTCAAAACATGTTCGTGTAATTTTTGTCAATTTAAGGAAAATAGTTAACCTCCAATCGAGAATTCATTAAAAACAAAAGGTATTTCATTCAACTTTATTTTCCAACGTCGTTGCGCGCAATTGACATCGATGGAACGTCAAACGAATTTCAAGAAACTTTGTATTATCGTGCACTTAACCCTTTGCACTCGACATCTCTCTGTTTTCTATATATTTTGGCGCCTGAGAGGCGACAGTCCAGTGAAAAGGGTTAAAACAATGGTAAAGTTATATAAATATTTCAACAGCCTATCATGATAAGTAAAGAGGTGATATTCGGGCATACAATTTTATTTCCACTTGAGGCACGTCCAGTAAAGCTATATATATACAGTAACTGTATAATATGAAGTTACACAGAGACTCATCAACGATATCCTTTCCTATCAATTGACTTCTACTCTTTCATGTTTTGTCATCAAATGTTATGCAGAGTACACTTTCTGGAATGATATAATATTCCAATAAATTTATATACAATATTGACACAACAACGTAGAGTAAGTAATACTTTGTCATTTTCAGGATCATCAAAAGAATACGTCATACGTCACGGTTAATTCATTCTTAGTTAATATATCGATGTCAAAAAAATATGATTAATAATTTTGTAAAGTTGCCATAAGTTACCTGTCAAATTTTACGTCTGAAAAATCCCAACAGGCTGTGCTATTACAAACAAAGTTTGCCACCACAAATACGTAACACAGAATAATAACTTTTTTCTTGGACACGAGTCACTGAAATATGAAGAAAAAATTATTGAAGCTTTTTCGAAAAACTGTAACTACTTGTCATGCAGTTGAATGACGTACCAGGAACACGAATTAAACTTGGAGGTTAGAGGCGCTTACTGCGATCGATTTCAAACCGGGAGCTACTCGCTGCGCCATGAACTAACTTGGCATGCTACCAAGTGCGACATGCTCTTTTGCCTTACTGTAGTCATTCGAATGCCGGATACATGATTTTCACCCACCAACCAAGATAACCGGATGACGATCATTCCCGGTTTATTTAAGCGCGCTCACTGTGCTGCTCGATACTTTTTATCCTCCCATTCCGCGAGTTGACTGTACGTTTCTGCTTTCAATCCGACTGTCCCTCTCGGCAAGATATCGCGCTGCGAGAACATTGCGGTCACTGCTTTTCCTAGAGCTGATAAGCAGAAGTACGCGGGCGCAGTGTATTTGCCCGCGAACTTCAATATTGCCATAACGAAGTTTTGGTAATACTATGAAATGTTTTAAGGGAGGCGAAGAATTTTTTGCCTGGCAGATTTCAGCCAGAGATGAGTAGGGAGATGCACAACGGTTTTAGGCGATATCATAAGCATGGCGCTAAATCGTAGCGGGGAGTCTGCAAGTAGGATTTTGTGATCATCGAAGATTTTTTTGGATTTTTATTTGCTGCTTAATTTTATTTCTTGATTCAGTCGTTCAGCTACTGACATCTAGCGGCTTTGGATAACACTGTGCGAGACTTGCTGTTAAGATAAAGCGCATGAAGGAATAAGATTGAATGACCGTCGGGAAGTTAGCGTCAAAAGATAACAAGGTATGTGTTTTTAATCTTAAAAAATTGCTAGTTAAATGCTCCTTATGCTTTCATAATTGCTCCGCTGCTTTTATACAATGATTAAAAATATTTATTAAAGCAGAGAAATGTACTTTTTATTGCTATTCCAAACAACCAAGCAGATTCTCATATGATTTGCTTAATGAATTAATTGCTTCCAATTTGGACCAATTTGGATCCGCAATGTTATTTGTTCTTTAAAGATGTTTTAATAAAATCAAAAACAAATTGCAGGACAAAATGGAGCGAATTGAGAGCAATTAGTTCATTATGAAACTCGTATGAGAATCTGCTTAGTTATTTGGAATAGCATTACAAAAATATTGTTCTGTTTCAATGAATATTTTGTAAGCATTGTATAGAAGCAGCGGAGGAATTAGGAAAACATAAGGAGCATTAAGGGAACAATTTTTAGGTATTAAAAACATACAGTTTTGTCTTTTGACGCTGACTGCCCGACGGTAACTGACCGTATGATTCTTAGATATCCAGACATTATCAATATTGCTTGTATGTATTGTATATTATGTTATTCCATTTGTATTAGTGTCTTTTGGAAATGTATGATAGTTAGAACGTTTATGGGCAATTTTTAATAATAGGTTTACCTGGGAATTGTTCACGTTTTATATTATTATGGGAGCACATTTTGGAGCACGGTAGAAAAATTATAGTTTGAATAAATTTTACGAAATTACGTACCTTACGTAATGCGTTACATTATACGGATATTGTGGGAAAGATTGTATACCGTTGTATACATCTTTGGAAATTTCTGATATAACAGCAGCCCTTATCACAGGGAATCGGTAAAGTTTTTCCCTTGAAACACTTGTACATTTACGTTACGAATTAGGTTAGTCTATTTTTGAAAATACAATTTGCTTGTCCCGATAAGAATTTCCTTCGAGTAGTTTCACTGGCACAGAGTGCGGTTTAGGTTTGGGAAATAGCCGTAGGAAATTCAATTGAATGAGGATTTTTATCGTTCAAGATATAAAAGAATGGGAGATAGAATTTCTAAGATTTTGAGTTTTTATTCTAACCGTAAGCATTGAATGAAGAGGCAAATAGAGTTGGACGTCTTATGGGATATCGTGTCACGCGAGCCTGGATGTTTTGGACATCAAAATCTCAACTGTATCAATTGTAATGGTATATATAGATACATATCATAATCGCGCGGCAAAGAATATACGAGCATGTCTATTATATTTATATTCAGTCAATACCGTAAGTTATTTGATAAATGTCGGTAAAGTAGTTTGTACAGTTATCAGTAATTAATTGAACTATCTAACAACAAGTAAATTATTTTAATGCATAATGTGCGTTCATCCGCCTTACAGTATAGTGAAATTTTTATTTGAATAATCAAAGCACTTTTCTCAATTTCTCAAACACAATTTCTCAGCACTTAATTGCTATTATTAAGGCCAAGTAGGTCAGGCAGATCAAAAATTTTGATAAAAATCTTATAATAATAAAGAGTGCAGTACGTACTCTTGGTTCGCTGATTGAATTTGTCAAAAAAGAATAAAAGCTATCGTAAAAAATATAGCAAATTACATGTAAATTTTATATAATACTAAATTTTTTAAAATCGTCATTTTTTTTACAAAGTGATTAATATTGTTGGAATCAAAATAATCAAAAGTATCTTCCAATAGTCGTAATATAAAATTTATCACAAGAAATGTGTCCACCATTGTTCCTAGATAATATAATTATCTCAATTATCAAGCAAGCTTGAATAATTACCATATCGAGACTAAGCTCGAATCACTAATTGTAAGATGAATGAACTATTTAGACTTCTTGAGTGATCGCGTCTGGTTTTTCCAATATTTTTTCATCTTCCGTTTTGTCGAGGTAGGTCAGCTGCAATTCAAAAAAATGTTCCTATTTAACTTAAAAATATTATTTTTATAAGATTCATATCAATCGTTAATCTAGTTCTCTTTAATTTCACATCCTAACGAAAAATGTCTCGTTCAGATACACGTGATAAAAATGATCCATAAAAATCGGCTTATTCAATCAAAATAATACTTATTTAATTCATTGAGTTTTCTCGGTCGGTAAGTCTACGAATTCTGTGACTCGTATGATTCAACATCCGACTATAAATTTCTACTGGCAGTAATCAGTATATAGACACAATAAAAATGCCAGTTATTTGACAGGCCATTTTAATGAATAATTATATTAATTTAAGTGTATAATTATTCCCTGTGTCCACGATCAATAAATTTGGCCACAAATTATATATCTCTGAAAATGACTTATCAGAGAATTTTAGTATTTAAAAATAGACCTAAATTATGTACTAATAAATGTTATCAGTCGTTTAATTTACTTTCAAGCTATAATAAAGAAGTCAGTAATTAAAAAGTCTGTACGTTTCTCGTTTAGTAAAAAAAATTATCATTACCGTAACCACAGGCATCTCGAAGCTGATCAAACGGAATTCTAAGACAAACGTCAAGAGGAATGCACAATAAACCAGAGCAAGAATCCATTCGGCTACAGCACTGGCCACGTGCCAGCCCCACCCGCCGTCCGACGGCAACCATTTCTTATAATCGTTACCTGTAAAGGAACAAGGTTATAAAACTTCTCACTTAAGTCGAAGCTATTCAAGTAACAGCATTTCGAACAAGTCGTTGGGCCTAATCAAACACGATACATTGTCGAGAAGCAATGAATTAAAGAGGAGAGATAAAGTCTCGTAAATAAGATCCAATAAGGAAAAAATAATAATACAGTGGTTCGCACGCCAGAAGATTATAGATTTAAAAAAATCGATAATTTAAATATTTATTTTCAAACCATAATAAAATACCCATGTTAGCACCTTTAAATTCCGTCACTGAGATGTAACCAGGTATAACGGTAATGATCGTCAGAATCATTGTCAGGCCTGATAAAATGGCACGAACGTATACGATCGTCCATCCATTTACGGCAGGAGCCATTTTGTAACTAAGATACGTCTAAAAAATAAATCAAACAGTCCGTATGTGATTCAAATCAAATGAAATGACGATTCATCGATTAAAGATACCTGAAGACAAAAATATACTGTCGCGGCTGTAAAGCACGTCATGGCTCCTATCATGTGAGCAGCAACGACACGAGCTTCCTGAAAATTCGCAAGAATATCCAAACCGAAACAAGCGAGACCACCGCACCAAGCAGTCATTACTATGGCTTTTCGATCGATTAGGCCCTCTCCTCTTTCAATGTACCATTGTTCTACTTGACGATGCCTGATGTATACGCAACAGGCAACTGTAACAGAAAATAATAATTTTAAGCCTGTTAAGTTAATGGCAATTAATTATATTGATAAGGAGGTCGACTTACGTAGCAGTGCAGCTATGTTGAGAAATTGGGCAAATATACAGGATTCTGGTGATAATGTACCTGTTTCTGATATATAAGGAAATCCAGGTACTACGTGATCCCACTGTACCGATATGGTGTAACTAAAAAAATTTTAATATTTTTTTTGGATTAAATTCTTCTTATTGATCGATAATTAATTAATCGATCTGATCGGTGATAATGTTCTTTGGCGTTCCGCTACTGAATATCGTCTTTAATTCATTATCAAAACTCTCGTTTACATTTCGAACGGTATGTGGTAGTATCATAATTCTGCATTGATTATAATCTGTTTTGCAAATAGAGTCACTAGCCTTTGTGAAAGTGGATACTTGTTTCGAATGAACACATTATTGTTCTCTAGGAGATATAATCGATCTATCGGGTAACTGAGCTTTGTATATTATTGATTGATGGGAATTGTTATTTTTATACGTATTCCATTGCGACTCGGTGCAATTACGTGGCTGAACATTTACTCACGTTATCATGAATGTCACTGGAATTAGGATGAAAAGACTCAATGGTATCACATGTAAATTTTCGCACGACATGTTGGGAGTGTCAGTCGACATGCTGAAAATAAAATTTGTCTGTGAATTTTTTTTTCATATTGCTCCTACACGTTTCTTACGATTGTTGTATAGGAGTCACGACTGTTGCTTATCGTGGTTATCAGTTAAGTATTAATTATGCGTTACTCACGGTCAAACTTTATGGGGAAATGGGTTCTTCAAACTTTTCAAAACGATGGAGATAATATTTTTTGACGCTGACAAAGATTTTAATTTTTCTAGAAATAGGATCGCTCCTTCCAGGAACTGACACTTTGCCATGGACGACGTCCAGCAGTAGTCTGATATCACTGTCCATATGTGCACTCTACACAATATACCAATCACTGATTACGTACACATTAGTAAAACAATTAATACTGCCCGAGTTAGATACATCAGACATTGTAAGTATCATACGAAACTTAAAATATTTAAGAAAACGTTTTTTAATCCGGAAATATCATTTTCGAGTAATCGTTACTGGTACTTCAATAATTTTTAATTTTAATCTGCACCAAAGTTAGCAATGCGAAAATAATAATCGCACGATTCATACACATAAATATATTTGGGGTATAATAATAAACAATATCAATAATATCCACCGTAAGATAAAAAAATCGTGAAAGTCGATTAATCAAATAATAATTCAAATAAGTCACACTGCACGAGTAACGCAACGTCGAATAACGTAAGCTGCCTTTTTTTAATTTTAATGACCGATTTGGAGTTCCAATAGATTTACAGACCTTAGAGAGATTTTCCGTTTTATAGATTTCTCCTTCGCACACTTGAATGGCACAACGAATCAAGTCCGATACACGAGCTAATTTACAAACCAAATAATTACCACGTGCTCAAGTAACTTCGTATTAACAATTTAAATACCAGTTTTTCGTGTTCAATCACAGTTCTGGATTGAACAAATTTTATAAGCAGCACTTATATATTTATAATTAATTTAACAAATTATTAACGTAGACTTTTCGATCACAGTGTTGTACGTATATCCACTTCCAATGTTAGCTTTGAATTATTCGCTCGAGCACATACGATGTTGGCACCTTAATCATCACTGAGTCGCTCGTTCCGTATGCCTTATGCCATAACACACGTCACGATGTGCCATTATTGTCTATACGTTAACAATTAATTGCACATTGAACTTATTTAACGATCGTCTTCGAGCTGAGTGTATTCCGTATAATAATATATTGACTGTTACTGTGATAATAACCTCCTTTACATGCGAGTCAAGATAAATCCCACCAATATTCAACTTCTTTCGCTGCTGTTATCATAGAAATGACTGATAACCTCAGCAACATTTTTTTCATTCTTTCTCCTTGACTCCCATTGCGTTATCAAAGGGAATTTCTTAATTGCATAATGATTCGGTTCAACGGCATATTCCGATCGATCGAAAGGTCGGTTAAGATTTTAATCATATACACAGAGAATCTTGATTACACGGAATATCTTTCATTTTTTTAAATATATTTTCATTGGCATATCTAACAAAAAACTTTGTGCAGAAATACTTTCTTGCCAAAATTATTATTGACAATAAATGTAGACAGATAATGCTTTAAGGATAACACACAGTTTACGTGTTACACTCGAAATGATACTAATAATAATAATAGCAAGATAAAAAATTCTTGATGTTTTGAAAATATTCGCAAAGCAGTTGATGCCATTATTTATTTTTTATGAAGTCTATTTCTTTTTTTTCAAGGCGAATGCAATTGGCAAACCTGGCGTTGGTATTGGATTATTGATGGTATTAAAAATTATCGTAACTTTTATTAAATTAAATTTTTTTGCCATTACTCATGAGTGGTTTTAAATTGTGCGAATACAATTTTTTGGGTGAAATTGAAAAAAATCATCGTGACAGGAAAAAAGGACAGGGAAACAATTTCGAGACATTTAAAACCATATTTTTTTATATCAACAACAATACGATATTACAATATATAGGGCGGGTCTTTTGGCTATCATTTAGTTTTTATTAATTTTTTTCATAAAGTGACTTTTTTAGCGCGTTACGTTACATACAATTTTTGTGTTCTTCAGTATTGTATTCATACATGATGCTGTTCAAAATTGAACTTGTAATGGCAGCAGCGGTAATCATCATCGGCTTTCAAGTCAAAATTCTATTCCTCATATCTGCAAAATTTACTCGGCTACAGGCTGTTTCATTAATCTTTATTTTTCGTTAATATCACCCGGTACATTTGTACTGATTTAAAAGAATTGTCCATTTATCTAATACAGGTGAAAAACATTGTATCACGCTGGCAGTAAGTTGAAGACAAAATTTCGTAATGGCAAAAAAAAGTACAGATAAAAAATAATTTACAACGACAAACCTAATATAATTTCTGCCAATGACACTTAGACAGTTGCAGATAAAAGGAGCAGATGTCGTATCATGACACGTGTCATGTTCTAGTAAAGTAAGCGCGCGAATTTTAAAATTGCACAATGACTAAAAAAGCATATGATGCTTCGGTCGTCCTATTAATAATTTTCGCAAATACACACGATAACAAAATAATGTTTTTTTTTTTAATGAAGGTAGAAAATGGAAGGATAAAAATCATCAAGTTACACAATGGTACTTGTAACGGTCACAGGAGAATAGCTGTAGCCGATTTTTACAATAACTGACTCTAGATTAGATACGATCTAGGCAATTATATACACTCTCTAAAATACTATAATAAATAAATAGATACGTGTTATTATCGGTATTCATTATCATTACGTTGAATGGACTTTATAAAGTAAAGGGGATATTTTATTACGAGAAATAACTATAGAGTGTATCTCTTTAAGCCAATATATTCCCAATCACTTTATCCAGCCCGTGAATTTACATTTATTTAATTTGTCTCTCTTTATTCGATGCTAACTTATATTTTTCCTATTCTCGTATTATTTGTCTTATCGTAAATGCCACATCGGTCAATTCGCGTGGGCCACTATTTGGTTTTTTTTGTTCCACGGCCGTAACAATAGTTTCCTTGTATTGCGTAAAATACAAAAATGGGTGAAAAGTATTGAGATACTAAGTGACCTTTGTCTAGTCTGTACCAATCGTGGACACTCTGTAAGACACCATATTTTCATCTCTCTTGCACACACTGTACGTCGGTAAGGATGTCAACGACGTGGTCCACCATTATCTTAGTAATTTATTGAATCTGTCGAGTCAAGATAACGAAAAGGCTTTACAGTAGACGAATGCGATAACTGCGAATAGGATTAAATCAGTTTAGACAATTACCCAAAACGTATATATATTTATATAATGATGTATTATATTTTTAAAAAGATCAAACAACGAAAAAATTAATAATGCTATTGCAGTATTTAAAGTTTTGTATAAATATAAAAAAGTCAAAAAGTCGTGGAACTTTCAAAATAATCAAAGAATCTCTTGAGGGTGACGAGCTTGTTTGTTTGAAGATTTAAGAAATAAAAAAAATCATGAATCACGCGACTCGTAACCTTTTTTTCTTGAACTATGACCCGTGCCATAAAGAGAACCTGTCTAGGAAAGGATGAAAAGATGGGAGGATACAAGACAAAAAAAGAATAAGAGATAAAACCTAAAGAATAGACGGATAAAAAGAGAAAAAGGAATTAGAGAATAAAAGATACTAGGCACGTGAGTAATCCAGTGATTTTGTTCGCCTAAGACCTTTATAAAGCTGTCGTGCACTGGTTAACCTTTGACCCCGTAAGCCAAATCTGGCAGCACCCATTAGCGTCTGTTAGCGCTCACGATTCTTTTTTTTTCATTTTCATCTTTCCCATAGCAAAAAAGTGACGCGTGCAACTCGAAAAACTTGTAAACTCTCATGATAAAAACAAATAATAATAATTGTATTCGTATCTACGTCTATCTTAAGCTAATCAGACTAGTCCGAAATTCCTTATTGTAACACGCTGTCGTAATCTGCGCTTGTCCTAATCACCGCAACATATTATTTTTCTAATCCGATCACAAGAAATTCATTTTTTTTGCCAGTCTCTTGAAACGCGACGAAGCTCCCTCGTCGAATAGATCGTGACTTTCCGTCGATCCTTAACACGTGCCGATCGAAAGATCGTTTCTAAATTTAATTCGTAATTAAGACTAATCACACGCTAAACAATCCTTAACATGGTAGCGTAACGCTCCTGCTCGATTAATGAAGGGGTTTGCGCAACTAGTGGCCAAGACGCATAAATGCTGAGGATAATTCATTATAAAAAAATTGCCCTCGTTCGGTAACTCGCGAGGGTCTTAAAAAACGTAAAGTTATTCTAATCTGCATTTAACGAACTGACGACGTCATTTGCATTGAAAACTTCCCAATGATAATTAACTTGGCTGCCGTTGTTACTTCTAGTTGATATTTGTTGGACTAGACGAATCCTAATTACAGAGTGTTTATTAATCTTTGAAATTCTTCTATAAAACATGTATCTCTGGACGGAGTATATTTCTGGCCTATTTCCGTAAATTAAAGGTAAGCTTTATTGTCTCGTGAGGCTTGAAAAATAGTAAGGTAGACTCGGATCAATAGGGTCACTGAGTAAGGTAGATTGAGAAGGATGCATCGATATCTTCTTGCGAATAATGAATCGACAATTCTAAACGAATAGACGATCCGACCTCAGCGTGAAACTTTCTCAGTCGATAGCTACGAATGGTTTCCTGGTTGGCCGACGCTGACCCCTTCATTTTCATATATACTCATTGACGTGTTCGGCGATCGCACAGAGCTTATCGTCGATTTGATCTAATCGATGATAGAATAAAAATAGATTGACAATAAATTATCATAAATAAATTAGTGTATCTACACGTTCGCCAGGTATTACGTGCTAGCTTCGTCAATGACCGTAATGACTCGATTATTCGGAGGAGCAGTCATCAGCCGCCACTTTGGCTTTGACTCTTCCTCCTCGCTCGCTGCGGGAGCAGCAACTCCCTGACTCCCGGAAGCAGGACCCTTTGATCTTGCCAGTGACCATCGACGACCTTTTCGATCAAGAATAATGGGCATCTCGGCTATGAGGTTGTTTTCGAATTCCGAAAGCATCAGGTAATTCTCCACTTTGTTACAGGACGTTATGCAGTCGCCTATGTAATCAAGGTCATCGAGAAGATTATCCGGTAGATCCATGTCCGCTATGCCTTCTTCAGAGATGCAGGTCAACTCGGGTTTGTCGACACCCAGGGCATCCATGATTTCCCCTGGACCAAAGATTCAATTAAATTATCAAAATTCGTTCGAATATATAACGAAAGTATTAATGATCGGTTACCTGGGGCAGGTGCAAGTTCAGCCCCTAAGACCAACGCTGCGGCAGCCGCTCCAGCGGCTACTCCTTCGTTCTCAGGCTCCTGACTAAATGATAATCGTCGTCTTTGCGGACAACTATCGGACACACACAGATGCCTAGTCCCATTTGCTCTGGTATGCTTATGCCTGGACAAATTCCTCCTGTGAAGGTCTATGAAAAAGAGAGTGAAACTCCCGACTAGAACGCAGGTAGAACTGAAGTAGTAACCGGCCTTGCCGCCACATCCGACGTTCATATACCCTGAAAACGTCAATCATTGGATGTATCAATAGGATTCGGAAAACCATCAATCTGAATTATGATTATCAGGCAGTTATTAAGCTGTCATGCAAATCTAGACGTCAGGACGATGATTCGTGCAACCGTAGGTAGGAGTGGAAATCAAACATGGTTACCATTTCCGAATATGATTAATATACCAATCGATACTATATTTATGATATTAAATCAATTGATTAAATTGTTATATCATTATGCTGATCACGATTATTTTCGTATACCGCTTATACCCATGAGTACTGTACTATAAATTGTTAATGTAGCATTTGCTCTGTTTTACCATAAAGCGATAACATTTTTTTACCTGAGATTGGTACGCCGATGGCGATCGGTATTGCTTGAGAACATTGAACGAAGCCCCACGTCCTTGCGAAGTTTCTTGCTCTTACCCTCTCGTACGTGTACATCTTCAAGCTATAATGGTAGCCACCGCAGAAGATGCCTGAGAGATTAATCATAAGCGTGTCACGGTTGGCGAGAGAATTTAATATATTTAGTCAGGTTCAATTTACCATAGATCCACGTGAACATGACGTAACCATGATAATTCCCATGGACAGCCGTTAGAGCCAGAATGCATAGACCACACATGAAGACTGCAGCTTGGGTTAAATATTGACGAGCTATTCGGCACTCGACACTGTGATGAACGACTAAGAGACCGAAAGCTACGCAACCCAAAGTCCAAGCAAGACCAAGATAAGCTTGAAGAAGAACAACAGTATCGCCAAGACCTTCTTCTTCGGCTTGATGAGCCTATGGGAGATTATAGAATTTACATTAAGGTATGGGACAAGAATATTATTAATTTAATTAAAGAGAAATTACCAAATAAAATATTGGGGTGTTAATTCCAAACGCTGATATTCCCGTGGATACCAATAATATCCTGACAGTTTTGCTCTTGAGTGTACTGAAGTCAAAAAACGGAGGCCGATCGTCCAGCTTGTTCTTGTCTTTGATTTTGCGCTTTTGATTTTTCAAATGCAAAATCGCTCTTCTCTGAGGATGATACAGCGAAGCACTGCGGTAAAACGTTCCGAGGATAAAAGTGAGAAATACGACACCGGTGACAGCCTGAAGTCCAAGACGCCAACCAATTTTGCTGGAAAAGACAAAAATTCGGTTCTTTCACGTGGCGAGGGTACAAGTATCTTATTTTTCTATATTTGGTATATAATATAGCTACTTTCACATTATCCTAAACAAACTCGTGGTCCTCGGCGATTCTGCTTAGATAGGACGTTTGAATTCTTGCCAACTCCGTTTCAGGATAACTTTCTGCCGGAACGGACATCGCAGTGACGCTAAACGGCATATATACGTCACGCTGAGTTCTTTGTGTCCCAGCACGTTACTTAGCTAAGAGGGACGACTCGATGCCATTTTCTGACACTAACGACGGTGATTAACTTGATTTCTTGCTGGTTGTCTGCTTTTTTTTTGTCAAAAGTCTTCCTATTGCGAAAGTTAAAGCCAGCCTAACGTTTTTTTACCGGATATCCTATCCGAACTTATCGGTCGATAAAATCGTTTTTTTCCAAAATTTTTTATTCAGCTTTGATTATGTAACTTTCGATATTTATATAACCGCATATTTCTCACTGATAAAGAAACCAAAAGTTTTTTATCTTTTATGGTGTTTATGTAATTAACACGTGTTTACCTAATGGCTCCCTTGATGAAGGCGGACATTACGGCGATACCAAGGCCACTTCCGGAAACGATGAAAATCTCAACGAATTCTCTTCTTCTCTTGAAATACTGCGCTACCATCAGAGTACTGCAATCTCTCGTCATGCCAACTCCTATTCCTGAAAACAGATGAGAACAAATTTGAGAATTTCTCCCTTTGGAGAAAAATTTGAAAATCTAGAATCTTAGGATTCTATTAATTCGTGTGAATCTTTTTCCTATGAATTTTTATTTAATACCGTGAAATTTTTTTCTTTCTTTCTTATCCCTGCTCGATATAAATAATACGTAGTGGCAGTAAGATGATATTTATACGTATAGTAGAATGGTGAGAGGATGACTGGTCATCCTTGAAGGACGATTGATGAGTGGGTGTATTTCCATAAGAATGAATCTAGTTCAAAGATCAACCCTCGAGGTAAACCACCAAAGTGATAGGAGTATCTCAAGAAATAAAATGGTCGAGTATCGCAAACGAAATTTAATGGTGATCTTTTTTTTCTTATTATTTAAAAATTTATTTTATATCGTAGACAATAGACGATAGTCAAAAATTTTTTATTCCACATTTTTTTCAGAGAAACAGAAATAAAGATTGATATTGATACTGGTGATTTTTACTTCAGAAATGTGCCATTGTGCACTGATTCGCTCGAAAAACGAAGGTGAGAATTATTCGTGTGGATTTACTAGAGGGTTGGCTGGGGGATGATTCTAGGGGTTGGGATATAGATGATCGAAGTGAAATATCCACACAAAGGACGCCATTGGAGTATAGTGAGAGACAGTAGAGATGAGAGAAAAAGTGACGTACCATCGATCGGAGTGTCGCGAATTTATGTTATTTCATGGAAAAACCATGAAGCTAAGAATGGATCTGAAAAGAAGTTCTTCCTTGTTTGATTGATTTATTAGGCCTACTGTATAGAACTGCCCGAAAGGAGAATGGGCCATAGCGCGTATCTGTTAGCTAATTGGCTAAAGTGCTCTAGCTCAAGAAACAAATGGGAGATTAACCCGGAAAAAGGGGAATCGAAATGGTCCATCGCGTAATGGACCATTTATGTTGTATAAAGGAGAAAAATGAAAAAAAAGTATTTACTGTTATTCCGAGGATCATTATACAAGAAATTAATAATTGCCTCTAAGATTAGTTTAACAAGCGGGGTTCGGGACGCAGATTCCTGCACCCACATTTACCGACACTTCGAGAGTCTTCGAGGGTTCGCGTCCATGCTAAATCAACGTCTTGGACCTCCCTGATTCACGGAAACTTATCGGATTCCAAGAATTTTACTCCCGATTCCAATAAATGGAATTCCGATTTTGAGTTTCCAGTGGAATTTCACCGATTCGGTAAATGCCGGTACAGAAATCTGTATGCAGAACATTCCTTGTTATACTACTTGTAAGGTATCTGCAGATTGTATGAAATTTTTAATAAGCCTAATTATGACATAATTGTTCACTTACCGACCACGGTGCCGTAGCTGAAGAAAAGTTGATGAAATTGTGAAGCGAACGAAGTGAAGAGGCAGCCTAAAGCCGTGACGAGGCCACCCAGTACTGCGGTGACTCTTGTACTTTTTCTTCGACAGAAAGCTATTGTCACTGGCGATACGAGAAGCGCAACCCCCGTCGACATTGCCCCGAGCCATCCTGTAAAAGAAGAGAAAAGTCAGCGCTATGCGATTTCTGATTTACAGGCGACTTGATTGACGCGAATTGAACTTCGTTGCTTTGACGGTTACGCCAGTAAAATGTGAAATCGCAATGTTTGCAGTTTGCAAAAACAGTTTGGCATTGATGGTCGCGTGTATAAATTTTAGAGGCAGCCGTTCTCGTTGGTACACTTAAAGTGACTGCATCATAAAAGCTACGGTGCATAGATAACTTTTAAATGGATGCAATGATCAAATTTCAGAATAAACAAATTCGACGTACTTTAAGAGAAATTTTGTTTATTACACAATTACAATGTTTAAGCCCAATTAATACTGTATATATCTAAACTTATATTACTACAAACCAAAAATTTTATACGAAACGAAGTCATAGATTATTATTTCGGTTAATAATTTGTATAGCGATAAATTTTATTAAATTTTCTATTTTGAGGATTTTTAAACCTCGAGCGTAGTTCAAATTTCTTGTGGTAAATAGCAACCATTGTTCGGGAATGCATATAAAATATCATAGAAAAATTTGATTAAAATCGGATAGGTCAAGTACAAGCAATATATTTATATATCGTTTAGATACTCGTTACCAACAATCTATGATTTATTCATGAAAGACGATAGAAGAGTCTTCCAAAAGGTCGATTGTGTACAACAATATGCTTTGCTATAGTCATTGGAGTTTTTACGAGAGACTCGGACTCGTCAGCTCTTTCTTTTCGCGGGACAGAATCTTCGCGAGGAACAACCACGCATTTTCCGCGTTATCCCAATTTTATTTCTGCCCAAGAGCCATTAAATCGGGAGGCGCTTTCAAATAAATTAACGCCTCCCGCACACGTCGTGTACCTTTCGAAAGTTCGTTTCTTTCTCTCTCTTTTTTCTCAGCATCCAAGGTGCTATATCATGTACGTCAATGGTAAGCTGGGACGTGGTCGCTACGATATTTCTTTTTCTTCACAAAAAATCCCGACGACCAATTGCCACGTGTTTCAGCTGGCGCGCGTTCCTCATTCCTAGTGGCACTTATACTTACTACGCCTTGGATCGTTCCTCTATTTAAAAACACGACGTCTCTAGTCCGTCGAAATTGGGCTTTCTCGAAGCAGAAGCACTTAACGGCGTTACAGCGGTCCAAGATCAACAACGGTATCATCCATTCAGATACGTTGTTTCCTTCGTTTCTGTTAGCTTGTCAAGAGTTGGAAAATCAATAGGAGTTAATTATGTGAATATAAAGGAAAAATGAAGATCCAACAAAAATAAACAGGAAAAATACAATATGTATCAAGCTCAAGAATGTTCTTTTGAGAATTACGACAGAAGGATTTCATTCAGCTTTCGGGAGCTGGGAATGGGGTCTGCAGTGGAAATCGGTCCGAAGTGACTATCAAGTAAAAAAAAGCGTCGATCAATCGGAATGTCACGGTCCTAGATTGGCAGGTATAGGCAGACTTCTTGGATACTTAGGACGGAAGTTGAAGGGTCGTTTTTGGTGATAAAATCGAGAGTCGCCCGTTGAGTATACCCAGAGGAATTGGAACTCGTGATGGGAACGGGCATTTACTACAGTTTCGTGAAGGATATAAGAAGCTAAATAGCCAGGCTGTTTGGGTCCATCTAGAGGAACAAATGGGTGATGAATTAGATACGATATTACTCCGAGGAAGATTGACCTTTGATCGTGAGCAAAGATCTTCGTCCGAGCAATTACTTAAGAGTGAAGTATAGTGTCGTTATTTTTTTCGCAAATTTTCGCCAATCCCGAAATCTTTGAATTATACGGATTTATCAAGGGATTCTTTCATTCTTGAATGCGAATTTTCATATTTTTATATACTGTTTAGATGCGTAATCCATATCGGCACGGTTGGTCCATATGATTTAAGATGTTCCTCACTTTTATTTTCTTCGTTAACAGCGAACACTATAAATTAAAGGGGGAGTCGTCGCTACCAAAGATTTAAGACATTTCAGATTCCAACCCACCCTAAAGTCATTTCGCTGTCCCAGTTGGGTTAATTAAAAAAGATTCTGCGGTTCAGTATCAGCGTACTATTTCTTCGGGCATGAAAAATGGCTGTTTGGATTTTAACATTTTATTCAAATAATATATTCTACTGAACGAGGCTTTACAACAGCCGTAAAGTATTGATGGTTGTTTAAAAAAAAAAGATCATCTTTCGTTCAACTGTTTGAATTTTTTTTCTTCTATTCGAACTGTCCTCGCCTATTCCGTTGTATAGCAGGTGAAATAGCAAATAAATGGATATATAGTCAGTCGCAGGCAATGATACATCTTTCTATTCTGAAAAATAAATGGAGCAGCCAACAAGCTTCCGGTCCAACTTTGTTTTATATGCGTCATAAAGAAATTAATGAACAGAAAACAAGCGGCGTTTATAACTAATAAATAATAAAAATCAGCGAATTCTGCAAATTGTCTCTATTTAAATTTTTGCAAATGTCATACACGATTGTAGACGTGTCACGTGGACTTTATGGACGTTAATTATTTTTTCCATGATTCTGTGTTCAGTCACTGTTGTCCCTTCTCAGGAATCTTCTGTCTATTTACATAGAGATTTTGATTATGTGTGTAGAAACCGAGTGGACGGAATAATCGATAGGTAAATTCGCATAACAAACTTTCAATATCTACTTTATTTGGATTTATAGTGCAAAATTCAATTTCATCAAGTTATCGGCCTGTCAGAATTTTCTTTCCATTAAAGTCTTCGTGCTGCAGTCAATATTAAAGCGGACGTTCGATATTGAATTAGTTTTTCATTGAAATCACGTCACTTCCGATTATATACAGACGACAATTTATCTTCCCGTTGGCTACGTCGTACGTAAGCTTCCGGTAATGGCGGGAAATTCAAAAGATCGACAGGACTCTCTTATTTTTTCTCTTAGCCACTCCTGGACAGGTCTGTTACCGGCTCGTTAGTTACGTAAGATATGTCTATATATATTTTTTTTTCACAGCGAAGCCACTTGGCGACTTTATCGCGAATTACATTTCCCGTGAGTGCAACGATTTTCTTTTTATTTTCCTCGCTCTTTACCGTGCTCCCTTGTCTCTTTATACCTTCTATCTTATTGCCTCCTCACTTGGATCCATCTTGGTTTTATTTTCCGTCATACCACTCTTTTTTCGCACCCCATATATATGCTGATCGTAAAATTTTTGTGGAACTTTTGACATTCCCCAAATTTTTTCAAATTATATAATTTATGGATTTCTATGGCTATATCGCGAATTAGCACGTCTCACAGGTTGTATATATAGGCAATTAACGATCTAGATATTGTGGTAACATTGCATGTGCTAATTTACTGAAATAAAAAATACCTTTTTATAGCACACCGTAAATGCGTAGGGCAGGCATATCTCTGATTCATGCTCGGATTCGTTAGCGTGCCTTTCCGTTTCACGAGAAGCTATTCGCTGTGAGATTAGCCGAGAAACATGGTAAAACTGCGACTCCGCACTGACTCCGATAAGGCGTATTTTATTCTATTCTGGAAAGGAACTAGGAGGTGTTATCGTCACGAATGAAAAGAATTTATAGACTCCTTTTCTACCGTTCTTAATTGTTATCATTAACGTAGGTCAAGATTTTTTTCATAATAATTATCACTATTGCGACTTGTTAAATATAAAAATTAGTACTTTTTCACATGGATTTTCAGAAAATGAGAATACAGTTTTTTTCATAAAAATACCTCCAGTGACTTCTCGATCGTCCCAAAAGCTATAAGTGATATCAGAAAAGAAATGGCTATTCGTTCCTTATCGCATCTGAGATAACGCGAAGGCTCCTCCCACAAACAGAATGCGTTAATAGGACTGTTATTTGTTCACCGTTTTCTTATGAGAAGGGAACTAAATTTTTCTCACAATGACGTGAACAACTGTCAAAATAAAAATTCAGTGTTACCTACTATTCTATTTTACCGTTTTACATACTGAAAATAAATAATCTTATTTCCGACTATCGTACACGTAAGAATTAAAGCAATGAAACAAATTCCTTTATTATGTAATTTCATCGCATATGAATTTTTCAACGTGAATTTAAAAAAATTCAATTCCCCCGGTTTTTTAATAAAATTATAAAATAAAAATTAAATAACAATAATCCGCGGATTAACCTCAAACTCAGAAAAAAAACACTCACTTTCGCAAATCTCTATAGAACTGCAAAAACTCTATATAAACTGCAGATAGCACGCAGCTCCATTCAAGCGAATTTCGAGATCATCTCTTAGGAAATAAGAGGCGAGACTCGTTCAGAAACTTCCCCCTTTAGAAATTCGTCTGCGTATGAAATATCGTTCGCGGAATGGCAAGAGTCGCTGATATCCATGACGCTGTGAATGAGAATGAAACGAGCATTTCGTCGGGATGCGATAACGTTGTTACGTAAGAGAGGAATATAAAATTATTTTCCAGCCCTGCCATATCTATTGTTTCGAAAACAAATTTTTTCCGATTTTTTATAACACATATACCCTACCCTCTTTCTCTAGTCGTAGGTCCAGTCGGTATATACATATATATAGTTCATCATCAGTCGAATGGCGTATTGAAAGATACAAGTTTAGATTGGCTTTGCAATAAATATTTTTACCTTCCTTTCACCGTTTCCATTGGCTACCGTAAGAAACGCCCATTTCGTTCGAGAAGTCGAAGATTGCGGGACTTGGCAACTGACACGTATCTATACTTTAATTTACACGTTGTACATGAATAGGCACTTGGTAATAGTTGTAAGCGTAGGAAGGTGGGATGGGGCCTTGGTAAGGGATGAAATTTAAAATATGATTTGCAGCTGTAAAACTAAAAAAAATATTAATTTAACTTAATTTCAAATATATTATTAGAATATTAATTAGTAAAGACTTTAAACATTAATCACATTTTTTGAGCAAACAAAAAACAAGAAAATTATTTCATAATGTATATCTATATATATACGTGTATCTGTTTTATAGCTAAAAAGTACGCGCGGCCATCTTGAAAAATTTAAGAGTACGTTATTATGGTTTATAGCCTCGATGTAAGTTCCGGATAATTTTCGTACAGGATTATGCCTACAATTTACTTTTTGCCCCTGTCGATTTCTCCGTAAAGACTAATAGCGTTGGCCACACTTTGCGCAATGACTGGAATGATATGCTGACTGTGCGACCACCCAATGCCCGACAAACTACGGTCGACTCCATTCTTCGATTCGTTATATATATTTTTTCCAGAATCCCTTTAGTTCGCGATGCTTTTATCCGCCACGTTAACCGTTGGAGAATCGTTGCCAAATGATATGGTTTGCTACGAAAATTGTACAAGGCCAAGGAATCGCGTAGGAAAAAATGTTTTATTACGAAATAAATGATGAATAAAAAAATAATAAAAATAAATATAAATGAGAAAAAATTATTTTTTATCAAAAATTTTTAACTTCCTTAAACTGTATTACGGTACACGTAATATTTTGTCATGACTATACCTTGAACGTTAATTTTTCGAAATGACAATGACGCTCAAATCTTTGATGCCCGACGTCTGATAACACTCCAGCTCCATTCACTAGGATTATTATGGTTCCCCATGACATATATCTATAATCGTTATGCATCTACAGGATGACTTTTTTTTTTCAACCTCGAGAAGGTATCAAGCGATCATTGATCATGTAAGAATGATTTAAGGATGACACAGTACTTTACCACGAATTCATTTATGCTGGTATTCATAGTTATTTATGAGCCACACTGTAGATGCTTGGTGACCAGTCGATTAATTTTTGAAAACTAATAATATATTTTTTATCAAAGAAAAATCTTACCCTGTCGTACGAGCGGTATTGCTTTTTCACAAGTATTATAATATTTTTTTTGAAATCTTATGGTGTCCAGCGAGAGGCTGTTTTCGTATAACGGAAGCTCATGAGAAATAATGACGGTAATACAGAGTCATCCGAAAATAGAAAAAAACGCTTTAGTAATTCACAAGGACGGAAGCTCGTAATTTTCAAAGCCAGTAATACGAGCGAATGTCTGTGATTCGAAGAAATACTATAATCGTTTCCTTCGTTCGAACGAGCAGCCCACTTTTACCGAATGACGAACCGCTGCCATTATGTCGCTATTGATTTTCGAAAACGTTTTCGCGCGACACACCGTATATAGACCTAGGGGGGAAAAGTGCGACAAGGGGATTTTATCTGTGATTTTTCGTCACCGCGTTACTTTTCATCGACGCTTTCAACGATTGAATGCTTATAGATTTTTGTATCCCTACGTTGTGAGAGATTGATTTTTTTTTATTTAGCAAGCTCAGGATTTCGTACTATGTGCACTCAAACAAGATGAGCTTTCGTGACTTATATATATATCTTCATTGTGCTTCTTACACGTGGCCCACTTTTAGCTTGGAATTGCAAGTAAATGTGAAGCTTTTTCATGTAAAATAAAATTTCACGTGACAGCTTAGGTAAAAGTGCATTAGGCTGTGTTTAGTGCAACTGGCTTATGGTATGTGTATTAATTTTTTTGATATTGATTAGAATTAAATATTTTTTTATTTTTGTCTGGCAAGCACGTCAATGATATTGATTTACGATATTATTTAATTGAAAATCAATAAATTCTTGAATATAAGTACTACACAATTTAAATCACGTTTTATTTCTAGCGTATATGTATACCCGTCCGTAGTAAAAATGCATTGCTCAAGATATACGAGTAACATAACGATGTAGCAAGATGGCTATACCGGACACATAAAAGTTACCAAGTACTATCCTTCCCACGCCACAAAATTGTAGAAACGTTAAGTACAAGTACTACGAAGAATTTACTTGCTTTCGATTCGAGTATATATTTCCTTATGGTACAAAGCACTTTTCTTCGTGTTCACCGTACACTATTCTTTCTGTGCTTCTGATACAGTTTAATGGAAAATTTATTTCGAAAATTTTCAGTCAAAATTGATATCACGAATTCGTACGATAACGGGAAGAAAAAAGGGAAAAAAGTGGATTTCGTGTAATTGAGTGTCTTTTTCAATATTCAGGACAGTTTAATATATACTATGTAATGTACCTATATATAAGTTTCTAGTTCATAGGATAATGTCGAATATTTTCAATAATCTGATATACAGAGTTATCCGATCGGTATGGGATGCTGTGTTACTGTGTATCTACTTGGTGAAGTCAGGCAGACAGAAGAAGTCAAATATGTGAAAAGACAGTAAACTTCCACAGGGCTTTTCTTCTCCGTCGTTCGTGATACAGAAGCAAATAAATATACTTTAACGTTTGGCTGGTTCGACGAAGTTTTTCAATCAAGTTCTGCCAGGCAAATTGAATCGGACGAGATCGGCCAACATCGGGTCCTAAACCCGATTCTTTCCCGTTCGCTGCTCGACAGCTGCCTTTTTCACCCAATTCCTTATCCGCAATGCTCATTCGCAATCACGTATCCTAATCCTAGTGCGGGAAATTCAAAACCTCGCAATTTTGTCAATTTTATAGGATTTTTTTATTTTTCTCTTTATCTTATTTTTCAGTTTTTTTGACGATTCCACCACGACTCAGACTTCTTCTCAGACAAAGGTTTATGGCCGCGAGATCTTTCCAGTCCAATGAATGTTGCCTTTCTTTTCGAAAACTATACTCGGTCTCTTATAAAAATTCATTCCTAAGTTATTGCGCAATCCAAAGGATTGAAAATTGGAACCAAAAAATAAGGTCAGACCGTTTTTATCTGTTTATATTATTTTTGACGATAAGAATTCGCAGTAAATTTAAATAGCAAGAAATAGCTGCGAAACCTTAACACGATTGTTAACGAAGTTAACGTTTCTGAGGGCGATTTTAATTACGATCGAAACAATTAGTCCGTCATGCTTGGAATATTTAATTAATTTCTACTCGAGCACAGGGGGAGGGCTGAGGTTTCGACTCTCATCAATCAAGACCGTCTCGAAGCGGTGGATCTTTCTTAATATAATAACGAGAAACAAAAGAGTGCCGCTTACGCGAGTGCCTTTCGTACTATTAATCATAATGCTGATCATTCGAAAACGATCCTCGCTGTCAAGATAAAAAGGATTACAAATTGGCGCTGTTTCATTGAACTCTCACCAAGAGTCAGACACGTTGGAATTAAATTTTCAAAATTTTAATTTTATCAACAAAAGATTCAGCCGTCGCGATTGAATGCTTTTTTTAAATTTTCCCAAAATATATTTAATATATTTACTAACGCTCCTCGTGTATGTCAGCAATACCGAACATAACACATAGAATATCTCTCATCGTTTTAACGCTATCCGATTATCGATTATTCTGTCAATTGCTTATTTACTACCAGCTTTTGGGATAATGCTTCGTACAATATATCTATGTCCAATACAAGAGACACTACGTTGCTTCGCCATAGAGTACCTATATCAGTGTAGATATAGACAGTCGAGCGATATGCTTAAAATTTCTTGTCGTTTACACAGCAAATAATCCATTTCCATGGAGCGACTTTAGTAAATAATGGTACGTACCCTAACCCTAAGCCTTTCAGTCACCCTCGCTCTCACTGTATTCAGAAACTTGTGAGAATGAGTTTTTTTCGACAGTAACTCAGGAGGAACAATAGCCAAGATTAGAAGTAGCAGAATGATTAAACGTTTGCATAAAAAATTATGAAATTCGCACACGTTTCAATTAATGCTACAAAATTTCATCTCCGCCAATGTCCATTTTATCGACGAATAACAATACCTCCCCATGGAGCATAATGGATTCCGAAAGGGAAGAATATTTTTCAAAGTTCATAAATTATCCGAGGAAAAAAACGTCCGATGCATAATATCAGCATAACGGTCCAGTCGTTCACTCACAGCATCCACGGGCTCCGGAACGTGTCTCTGTATTGGTGCAGGCCGTTCGCATTGCTGGGCTTGTTTTTTTATCTTCTCAATTTCTCGATAGTAAAACCACCCTTCGCGCATCTCCGAAACGAAAGGGAGAGTATCCGAGTGAAAGTGAGAGTCAGGTTCAACGACCCTTCAGGAATTGTTGTAGCGACGTAAGTAAGGAAGTAACCGAGTAAGCTCCTTGAGGATGAAGCTTAAGTTTCGCGTCTCCCGCTGGCTTTGCGAATAGTCCAAAGTATCGAGAGGACAGTTTGAATCCAAATCAGCACAGGAAACTATTTTACGATTATCGAAATTCCATATAAGACTTTTTTTTTTAATACCAACTATCAAAACATCGGATTTCCGAAATTTGATTATCAATCCCGAATCGCGTAACTATTATCGTCTCGGTGATATTCCGAACCGAGCAGACAGCAATGCGAATTCGATCGATAATAAATCCAAGGATCGATAATCCGAAAGATTCTTGTAGTCGAAGAATCTATGAAATTCATAGAATTCAATCCGTATCTCCAGCAAGAAAATTGAACTCTTTGTCGGCAATCTTGAAATACGGCGTTCCGATCTGCCGCTCTGTAATTTCATAATAAACATACCACGCGGGCAAGCCTTTCGCATCTCAATAAAAGCATAACTCATAGAATCGAAGACGGCTGAAAAGATTATTTAATCGAACTACCTGTGCAAGGAACGAGTATAGGCTCGTTACACGCTTTCACAAAGTTATCCGGACTCTTTACCCACTCGGTATATACCATACGCGTCTATAGACAGATTCACATAAATAATACTATTTTTCTAATAACAATGACCAGGCACTAAAGAAATGCCAGACACAAGAAATCCATTCGATTTTATACGAACACGTTGTTAACGTAGCCACTCGATGTATTCTCATATCGGAATCTACTGGAATCGATTCTTTCGGACTTTAAAGTTATTTTACGTCCTACCGCTGCACCCAATGTATTAGCAATGATAATGCTCCAGACCTTCCAAGCAGCAACGTCCCGATCGTCGAATCGCTTACGCACCTCGCACTTTTGTATCGTACGTTTTTACATCGGCTCGCCATCCTGTTAGCGAAGTACTGCGAGGAAGCTGCTGCTGACACTTTTTCAGCAAGTTTCTGCAATTTCTCCAGCACCGCGGGAGGCAGTAAACGTCAAATAACTCTTGCAGCCTCGCGCCAATATTTCCCACGCGTATCTCGCCAGAATCGTGAGATCCGGTTGGATCCGACTGAATAACAAAAATTGCGCCTAGAGCAGATGGTATTATTATTTTTATAGAAAAATAATATAAATTATCTTTCCGTCACTTCACTCCGACACGAGTGGTATACGCATTTGGTAATACGCTTAGGAACGTATAAGGCTGCTCCACTTTGATTATCAACTAAAGCACCTGTGTCCTGGTATAATTATTTTTTTCAAACGTTATTTTCCTATTAGGTATACACGTAGCCTATACGTAGTATATCTACTTTCGTGTATTAATTCAAAGTTTCGATACGGCACATGTACCTACCTTCACGTGGGTTGTGTTATATCGGGACGAATTAAAAATTCGTTCCGACCGCACCGTGAAAATTAAAGTCGCACATTAAACGACTAATATCGCGCCGGAGGGCCACGTGCCGCTAAATATTCCTCTGGAAAGCTGTGCATTGTAATTGCGCCTTTAGGCATTGGTATTTCAGCCGTCAGCGACTTTTAATTTCATGCTTCTTCTATACCCACGTTACCTGCAGATGAATCGATATTTCAGATTTTTCTACTTCATACATATATATGTACATATATACACGCACACATACCTAGGTAGGTAAATAAGGCTGGAAAAAGTACTATATAGTATATTATGGATTGCTGAGGAGCCAACGACTTTATAATTCGAGGGCGATTGCCAGGAAGGGATTTATTAAGCTCCATTCATCGTCAGTATTCAAACAGGAAGAATAGCTAAACCTTCTGCCAACCTTATGACGAAAAAATAATGCTTTTTCTCTTGAGAAATACAAACGCCTTTTTTTCCTTCTCTTTCATCGAAATGCTCGATTGATGATTCAATTATTCGCTCTTTCATAAAACCTCCGTACTCAGCAACAATGTTTGACGCGATGTAATCTATATGCCTATATTTACTTATACCTTATACGTATATCTATACATACTACTTCGATCTATGCACCTACTTTAATCGAGGCTCGAATAAAGCTCCAGGCACTTAATTGGAATTTCTGCAATCAAACGGGAATTCCTTAGCCTCGTACCAAGTAATGTATGTAATCATGTACAATGCGTAATAAAACGATACGTTATTCCGAGAATCGGTAAATTTTTCGATCTAAACGTACCGCTATTTTTCAATAGTATCGAACAAGGTTCGATCTCTACGTGAAATTCTGGGAAGTATCATATTTTTTTTAAATAAACATAGAGGGTACACATAATTCCATATAGTTTGTTTCACAAACAATTGGCCATTTTTCTCGGAGGACCCGTACACATAGTTTAATTCGACTTTTTATATAGGTTCATTCTTTTATATTTTATTGACACTTAATACCTGGCTTTTTTCGCGTCACCCTATATATACCTTCCTCTGACCCTTCATATATGTCTGTCTCTCTTTCTCTAGTTGCGTTTCACCTATTCAATTTAATTTTCAGTTTTATTATAAATAATGTTACGCAACGGGTTGACTGCGCTTCACTGAAGGTCTCTTGAGCGTTTATCGTTCCGAGCTTGAATGACGCAACGGCCGACACATACTAAAAGTATGGGGCGATTTCTGCCACCTCTGACGTAACCATAACAGCTTCAAAACAGTGTCGTTATTTTATAATGATACTTTATCCGCTCGTTCGATCGTTTACGTCTCGATTGATATTGCTTGCGTTATTTTTGTATGCTTATAAATTCTGGCTCTTGGATTTTTGCTGGTGCAAAGCGAATTGTAGGCATACTTTATTTATTTTATGTAATTGGGTATGAAAGTCAAAACGAAATTTTATTTCTTGGAAAATTTTTCTTTGAGGACAGGGGAGAGAAATTTTGTATCTTTATTCAACACTTGTTTCGGGGCTCTGGCGGATTCCATGGATCCCTTTCTTTTTACTTAAACTTCTTTTTGCCGTGTCTTTTTTGCTTTCTTACTTTATTGCAATCGTAAGCGGATTCTTTGCGATTATCTTTGCAGCTTCAATGGCGCTACGTTTTCAGGATAAACCTAAAAAGTTAATCTGGCTCAGACGAATGTCATTGTTTCTTGTAATTTTGTCTTGGAGGATGGATGAGCTCCCTTTTGAAAGGAATTTAAATGTAGGATACGTAATTTTGAGAATTAGGGATTTTTATTTTTTGTTTAATAATTTTTTTAGACTGGGTATTTTTATCTTTGAAGGATATCGTGGAGACGTTATACGAAAAAGGGGAGTGGTTCGAGGGTGTGTTGAGGGAGATCAAAATTTTGAACAATTTCGATGATCCTTTTTTATATGATGGAATGATATGGTTATTTGATTTTTGTGATAAAATATATGGGATTCATAGAATTGTGTCGTTATGAATTTATATGTACGATGTTCTTCTGTTTGCTGTATGTTTTATGTGTTTACAATATGTGTGTATAGCTTTTGGTGGTCCATTCATTTTTCAAACGTCAGATGGTTGACAAACCCAGACTCTTCAGTGTATTAGGTTCATTATTCTCTTTAATGCAATTCGCAAGTAAATTAGACGCAATTGAAGCTACCGAGCGCGAAATTGACTCGCGTAGGTTTCCGTCGGGGAATATTCGAATTAGTTGGTGGATTTGCGAAACCAAGAGGGAAAGGTAAGGAAATCGGAAAACGTTGTTTGGCACGAGGGTCTTGGCTTGATTCTACGCACTCTAAGATTCGCTGATCTGAATTCGCTGAATTAGACATTTAGGAAAAAATGTTATGCAATCCTTGCCGGTCATCTTGGTTTGGGTCTCGTGATTTAGTGGTCGGAGGAAAATCCATTTTCTTTGAGTTTTCCATGGAAATTTATCTACGCGATATGACAGTTTGCCAATTTTATACGTAAATTCTTTTTTTATATTATTTTTCTCAGGAAAAATTGGAGACCACGCGAAATCACGTACAATGGCGAAAAAAAGTGCATGTGGGGAAACGTTTATCGAATATCAATGACGTCTTGAGAACAATTCTAAATGCAATACAGAGCGGTGATACCGGGTCAATAGATCGCAGATAATACCGAAGAGAAACGTCAATTGCATTTTTAAAGCAAAAACCTCCATTACGAGGACATTGGTAGCGTTTTATAAATGATCGGAATCTTTTGAAATGGCTGAAACTTGTAATCGAATAAGAATTTCTTTGGAAAAGTTTTCGTAAAAATTGCTCTTGTAATCTCATTAAGATGCTCTTCAATGTGCGCCGCGAGCGAGTGCAGAAATTTTAACGTTCGATGGGTTTCCAAATTGCGACAGAAAATTTTCAGTATGCTCTTGATGGTATATTTGGACGTTTTTCAAAAATCTATCCAACAACGAAGCAGGTCAAAGTTGTCGAAAGTTTATAAGTGTTGTCAACACGATATTATTTTATGATCCAAAATGCGACGTAATAAAATTTGAAAAATCTTTCTTATCCAAAAATCTAAACTTTTCCACGAAAAAAACCTCCTTCTCTAAGAGATTGTCTTTCGTATTCTGTACACATTGCCATAAACAGTTATGCAAATAGAAGAACGAAAGAATTGTACGAGTGGAACGGAATCGTTAGACAGCGCCAATGCCAGGAAGTACGATTTACCTTTTTCGCCCTTTTTTTTCCTTTGGGAATTTCATCAGTATACCTTTTTTTACATTTACATCAATTCCAGTTCGCGAAAAGGCAATTTTCTAACACACGCATGTTACGTTCTTGGGAATATTTTTTTTTTATTAATATTTCGCAATCATTTCTTTGACAAAAATATTAGAATTATATTACAAGATTCTCTTTGACGTAGTGTAGCCCTTGTTACGAGCAAACACATTTTTCTTATTCCTGTAGAAAATTCTCATGTCACGAACAGTCACAACTCGCAGCGTACCGAACACTTAAATATTCCAGATTCCAGAATTTCTCGCTACTTCTTTTCCCTTGACGATTGCAGACACGACAGCCGTACACGAAATATTTCCTCTTCCAATTGGAGCACGAATTTCGAGTGGATATAAACGCGTGCCAGTATTTTCTTAAGACACATAAAAAATCCAAAAAAATATTGCGCGTTCGTACACCGTCCCAGCAAGCTGGGTCAAATTAAAATACTCGAAAAAACAAAGATTTCAAATAATTTGCCCCCCCAAAAATTGGACAAAAGCCATTGCAGAAGTGCCATATCGAAAATTGGGGAATTACAAAAAAAACCAGTGATAACAAAAAAATGTTATCAAAGTAACACGGTCTGTCGCCTTCGGAAACAATCGGCAGTATAGAAGTTAGAAGAAGTATCGTTAAATGAAGATATTAAGTAGGGTTTTATAGGGAGGAAGTAAAACCGAAGGGATGGTGAGACGAAGAAGGGTGAAGTGACAGCAGGAAAAGTTTAGAGACTGAGAGAATTCCGCAGAAGCGTAAAGGGAAGCAGACTGTGCGGTAGTTTGTGGAACGACCACAGTAGATTTCTATTAGAAGAAGATCAATGGGGCAGTACTAATCTGTCTCGGTGTTACCTCCGATTCGTTCTCTCCTGACGAAATATCCCTGGTACAAGTTTCTTGCCCGCAGCATCCGCACTGTAACGCGTTCAAATGACCGAGTCGTAAAAACATGTTTGTTCGACATTCATCATCTGCCGAATGTTAATCCAAGTCCGAGCGTTGCACAGCACGTTCTTGCCGTTTCCGTAGGAGCCTTTTAAGAAACGATTACACGGGAATCTATCTGGCAAACGCGATGAGGAACTTGCGAAATAATTAAAAGTTTCTTTCGCGAATTCCAAACAGTGTAGGTATGACTGATCGGCTGAGTAATTGAATAAAAAAAATTTTCATCGACTTTCGATCGACACTACAAAAGTTCGATAATTGATTAAGCTTAATTATTTATCTATAAAACATTATTTTTTTGATTAACATAGAAATAGTCGTTATCGCATTACCATGACTTATCACGTATTGGACTTCGAGGGTCTCTCGATTATCAATGTGTAACATCAAGCAGTCCTGAGATTCCGTACTAACGTTTGCGCGTTACAAGCCAAAATTGGCTGAAATTTTGATATTGTGGTTCATGTCGGAGATAGGGTATATCGAGAATCGATCGACTCGAGATTACGCTCGTAGGAATTTTGCTGATGTGATCTATCGATTGATTATGTAACAAGGTAAAATAATAAAATTTAAGGATATTTATTTTTCTTATTATCAATGTCGTGCGAAATGACCATTCGGAAGCGTTTGGCAAAGTGACAAAAAAAATGTCATTCGTTACAGGGTAGTTGGCTACCCTTTCTAGTAAGTACGCGATTTAATAGACTACTGGGAAAGGAGTAAAATGACCATGTTTTTGCCGTCACGATAATGCTCGGCTGCACGTCTTCCAGACACGCAGTAACCATCTCTTCGGCTAGTTCATGAATAATAATTGCACCAGTCTTTAAGTTGGTGGTGTAACGTGTACTGTACGTGTGAATGAAGAAAAAGAGAATAGGAAGAGTAGAAAGAACAGAAGAAGATAGAATTCTATCTTTTACCATCG
The DNA here is from genome assembly GCA_030142655.1 of Trachelus tabidus. Lineage (NCBI taxonomy): Eukaryota > Metazoa > Arthropoda > Insecta > Hymenoptera > Cephidae > Trachelus > Trachelus tabidus. Next base: position 1,421,283 of record JARQTI010000723.1, read on the forward strand.
TTTTTTTTACTTCAGAGAATCATCCCGCAGTTTGGTTTTCTTGTTTATCTCTAACACGAGCCGACAAAAAAGGAAGAACGGTTTCAATGGTACATTTGATTTGTCCCATATCGTATACTATGTATATTGGAGCTGATAGCGAATCCGACGTTAATTCAGGACGGTGAAAGTAAAATCGGTCGGACCATTTAAAATTTATAAATTCGCCCTCGAAATGTTATTTTTTGAGATGAGTGAGACAAGCGTGGATGCTGAGGAAAGTTGTCTCGTAGATCTTGCGTAATACAATAAGACGTTACTTCCGGTGATTTATTAAGCTTCTAAGGGTCACCAGGTTTCATGAACAGTGGCTCCTTTAAACGGTGACGATGAACATTTTCTTTTGAATTTTATTTTTTCATATTTGTATTATTGTATCTTTTTAATGCAATCATTCAAAAAGTCCAATATTTATGACCCCCTGTCACTTAAAGCAGCTGGTAAGGAGATACAGGCAGTTTCATACGTAATTATATCGCTCGCAGAAACAGGCGTTTTCAGTAACATTGTGGTTAACGCGAATTAGACCGTATATTCATGCTTGGCCAGTATCTCGAAATAATTTCAGCATTTCGCGTTGCTTCGTAGCATTTTAATCCGTAAAACGTGGTGCACATGGCCTGCAACAGTTTTGCACCGATGTCATTAAGCTGAAAATATTCGCAAATTATTTCACAAAATCTCCCCCTAAAACATGAAAAACCAATTTTCCACAAATTTTTTTCACACCAATAAAAAATTCAACAAAACATATTAATTTCACAAAAATACGTCGTACATGTAAGAAGTTCACATTAGATATATGAACCGTCGGAATATTAGCGAATAAAGGATTAAGCACTTTCCCGCTGCCCTTAATCGTAACCACAAAATCTAAATTATCTTCTACACAGAGTACAGCTTCCCCAGCAAAAAATCCGCAGACAAATATCTCACGAATAATACCATCCCATTCTATGACTTAATACGTATTCCGTTTTACGAGCGAAGGAAATTCACGAGGATATTGACTTGGGACGTAATGTAAAAAAAGTGCGTGGTGATCACGCACTTTCCAGAGTAACAGTGAACGATATAAAAGGGTAAGGCCGAAGCACTAGATTGATATTAACTTTAAAATTTAATGGGCGAAAGATAAGGTAACTCTTTATGAAAATCCCTGCTTTACCTTAAACGTTTAACTAAATTGTACAAAGTCAGTGCAGCCAATTCCTTAATGTAAAAAACGTGCGTATACAAGAATTTCATCGAATGCGATTCACTGTCTCTGTCCGCAATTACCGAAAAACTAAAAAACTAGTATCCCATTGTCTCGTTGTTACTCAAAAAGATCCTCAAGGATTGGTCAGATCGTAGTATGAGTAACTCCGACGCAATACAAATTCTCAAGTCCTGTTGTACTTGGTGAAAAAAAAAATCTTGTCCCAGCAACACGTACTCTTATAACGTGACTCCAGCAATAGTTAAATCGAACAGCACGGCGGCGGACCTAATAGAGAAAATTCAGCGTGCCGTCTATATCGTAAGTTACAGTGTGTTTCGTGGAAGCCAGACAATTAGAAGCCATACGCAACGGTAAGAAATGATTTTCTATGGAAGGTTAGGTATACATTACCGAACACGGTACCATATTAATGGGAAAGAGTGTCTCTAACGTAAAAGACATATCGTAACCAGCGCGGTAGGTATCCACGTATATATATTCGTTCACGGTATCCTTTTTACTTCCACTTCGAAAGAGAGAGATTGATTCTCCGAGCAGGAGTCATTTCCTCGAAGCGTTTCCGCGTCCTGGAAAAGTTCTAGCAAAAGCGTTACTTTCGGTACGGGTCACTCGGCATTTTTCGAATTAGCTTTATCGTACGCGCTGGACGTCTTGCAAAATTTATCTGCGCGTGCGACACGTGAACATTTCGAATTGGCAAGATAGGATGGAAATTAAATTTGGTATATTCTATGAAAAAATCCATTAAATTGATTATCTGAAAGAAAGTCTTTTTTATTGGAATTATACAATTTTGAAAATTCATATCTGCAGTTACTGAACATTTTTTTGTTCGATCACTGGATTTTGATTATGCAAAAAATTTTCTAAAATCGTATCACAGGCTGTATTTATCCGTGTGTATGATAATGACGAATGCCCAAAGATCTGTAGTTATGTTTTACCGAAAACAAAAAAAAATTAAATAAATGAGGCTTCTCGTAAACTCGTACTGGGTTGCTACTCGAGTCAAGTGCAGTAATGCAACGTTTAACGGGAAGCAGAGCAGCATAATATTATAGTAGCGCACGGGAGGTTCTTGCTCGAAATATACACAGCCATCTTGGTTCTTTTCGTAATGCCTTTTGTTCCGGTTGCCACGGATGCCATTTCAATGCCCACATCTCTTTTTCTTCTTGGTACCTTTTTATTTTCGACCCTCCGACGAGTTTCAACTTACTCCCATGCAATTACAGTGCGAAGCGCAATCACTGTAATCGCGAGTGACTTACCTACCCCCTCCGATCGTAACAACCCCCCCCCCCCCAAGTCAATTAACGATTTTTCGAACTACTAAATATTTTCAACAGGCACGATTCGTATCGAGCGAGAAAAAAATGAGCAGGTATAATTTCATCCCTTAATTAAATACGTGACGTACCTACACTGATGAGAGGCTGTCGATATTTCTTCATCCCTTCCGTAAGCCAGACACCTGCAGCCCCGTGTATTCCTGCACCCAAAACTTGCACCATAACACCCGTAACAACGACGACCCACCCCCAACCGCTTTCGGGATAGTAATGCTGTCTGATGGTGCACTGGGCAATATACCTACGAAGGGGTCGAAAAATTTTTTTTCAATCTAGCAAAAAGGGGTAATTCAAATTTCACGGAGAACCCGATGACACAACCGTAGAATTAAAAAAAAATTTTTAGCAAGGTTTCCGGTCATGGAAAAAAATTTTTCTTCGAAATATTATAAGGGTTGAACGATTATGTCATCGACCGGATATTCTCTTTGCCGGATACCTAGGATCTTGATTTTCGTCAACTTTCTTCTGGCCATCCTGCACGACGCAAACGACGCCCTCGTACTCGCCAGAACAGGAAGGTTCACCCAGTTCACCGGAAGTGGCTACTCCGCTGTCCTCGCAGGGTGGATTCTGCAGGGTGGTTCTTCTGTCCAAATGCATCTTATTTTTTGATGGATTCAATATTCCTGTTTATTGGATTTCAAAATGCCGTCCTTCATTTTCTTTAGATTTATTATTATTATCTTCACGTCTTTACGTGCCATCCATTATCGCCAATCGAGCACACGTCAATGTCTTCATTTCGCATGGTTTCTGCACATGGCAAAATTCGTTTTACGTATAAATGCATAATTCCTTATTACTCGCAATCTTGCCGTCGATCGTGTAATCGGACTGACACGAACGATTTATCGTTTGATTGGCGAACTAGGTGATTTTTTGCAACTGCCATTTCGCAATACATCAATCGCTAACCCTTTTTTCCAATACCGTGCAAAATTATTCGTGCCATTCGCTACGGTAATAAGATACTTTCGAAATTTTATTGTAATTAAAATTTTTTTCTCAATTTCACGATCTTTTAGAATCATAATTTAATACAATGGCTAATAATGTTTACCCAGCTGCTACAAAACTTCTACTAATTATGTATAACTGCTTTTTAAATAATTTTATAAGGTTGATTATCGAATAGTACAAAAATGTTGTAGTACGATTTACCAACGTACAAAATCAAAGTACTATTTCAGGCTAAAACCATAATGAAGGCAGAAAATTGTAATTTTTCACGTCCGTCAGTCTGTCCGTTATTCGCGATACCTTAAGGCGGATACGCGATAGCGTGCACGTAGTTTCATACTAAGGACCTACGATGACCTAACCTCGCGATTATGTCTACGAGCGTTACGGTAAAAGCCAAGCAAATAAAGCCGAGCATGAGAAGAGAAGGAACGAGAAATAAAAAAAAGATATCCATACTACCCACAGTCGATGTCCAGAGTATACAGAGTTTGTCCGGGCTATTAGCTTTGTGTTTTTGTACTTCCCCAAGAAAACAAGTCTTTCCCCTATTTCCGAAAAAATTCCAATTTTATTAATAGACCAAAGGTAAACGTATCCCTATGCAACCTAGTCCTTAAGTAAATATCGTTAATTCAGGGGTCGATGACCTTATTAAAAAAATGCATTCATATCCACATTTACAAAATCAGTCTACGCACTATAATTAAAACGTTTAATGATTAAGATAATTAATTCAATGACAATGATATAAAGTGACAGTGATTTCTCGTTTGAAATTACTTGACGTTTGAGAACTGAAAATGACGTTGAAAGGCGCGTCGAAGCGATTCAAGTGTAAAGATTAAACGTTTGGAATAGTTCGTATGATATAGAGATAAGGTCGGATGATAATTACGATGATTGAGAAGAGCCTTCACGTACCCATTCATTACGTGAAATTTTGTATTTAAATGGTTAAGAATCTCCGAGGCAAAGGTTTGAGGTTTCTAAAAGAGAAAGAGCGTAGTAGCGCTCTGCGAGGTTAGTACAAAACAGTTATACGGCCATTCAGCTAATGGCGCCTGTTTATACAGTGAGTAGGGTGGATGATTTTTATGAGAAAGAAAGAAAAAAAATTTGAAGGATGAAAGATATAGAGAAATCCATACTTTTTTCTGCCGGGAGCAGATTTTAGTATAATTGCCCATGCGCATGCATGCAAAAGCGGACAGAAGCAATTTTGGTCGCCGTAGGTACGACGGGACATCGTTTAGGTGAATCGGAATTAAGATAAATGATAAATTCATTCGGCCATAAATGGTAGCTTGATTTTGAAAATGTGAAAAATTAAGCTTTTTTTTTTTGGAAACGGTCGAGCCCTCTTATCGGTAGCGGTATTTTTTATGCTAACCCCTTTCGTGGGGTGCAGATTAAAGGGGCAAAGACGTACGAGGGAATTTTATTGATTTTATAACGGCGCTCTAGTCGGATTTTATTTTTATTAAATACTCCACCCGAGGAAACTGACGATTTGCTGGGAAATAGTGTACAGCTGTAACCGTAAACTGCAGTTTGCCAAATGCAGTTAACGCCAACCCCCTACGGTTTATTGACTTTATCGGCTCTAACTCGAATCATGCTCGGCTTTTCGTTGGGCAATGTGTTTCCTCGTATTTCTTCAATGAATATCGAACGGATTTGATATATTGTAACTTTTGACAGGAATATTCATCGGTGTGTTGTAACATCTTTGGACAAATACGAACAAGTTTAACCCCTTGTTAAGCACGTAAGATTTAGGGCGCATGGGAATTGACTTCTTTTCCTTTGAGGGTTAAACACGCAGCCTCGAGGGTGACTCCAGAGACTTATAGATACATATCAAATTCGGCCTACAACTTTGAGAAAGAAATTTTTTGAATAGCTACGGCACGAATAACCTTTGGCATTGAATATTTTATACATATTATTTTGGAAAAAAAATTGTATTCATTTTTTTCATATATTTATTAATATGTATTTTTTGGGTTATTTTCCTGATATTGGATTTTTATAATATTAATTTTACTGAGAACTGCAGTAACGATTATAGCTCGTGGGAAAGACGGAGGACGCAGTAATTTATCAGGGCAGCGCGAAATGTGCAATCTAAAAGTGCATTGTCTCATTTACTATTGTACCGGAAAGATAAGCGTAGTGAATTTGTCAACGTGCGGCAGTTCCAGCAACTTGGTGAAACGATGCATCACGCGATTCACTCTAAAGTGCAATTTCTAGGGAATTTTTTTTTGTCGTTAAATATATGTAACGCTCTAGTGATATCGCAGCGTGCCATCTCCAACGGTGACAGCAGCACGTGCGCTACTTTAACAAATGCGTTCTTGTTTTGCAAGTAAAATCGGAAGACAGAACAATTTCATTAAAAGAAGAATTTTTCGCGAAGATAATAAAAATTTATTGCAAAAACGTCAACGAATCTCAATTATTTAATCGACAGTTTACCGACGCTGAAAAATTGTAACGAGTTTTGTGCACTAAATAATTTTTCCATTAATTTTGGGACAAATCCACTATTAATGGCATCGCAATATATCTGTCATAATTTTACCATCTACATGTTCGCGTTATACATATACAGTCCTTTAGTTTAAATTGTGAAAGACAGATTTCTGGTCCAGACTCGCAAATATTGTCATGGATTAACAATAAGAAAAAACGGGTAAATTTGAAAAATCTTAGAATGATTCTTTTCCCTAAATTTCAGACTTTTTTTATCTGTCAAATATTTTACACAGATTTTTCACTGTCACCGTGTCATCGGAGGGACTCGTTTTTTTTTTTCCTAAATCGTTCGTGTAGAACACTTAGTCGATGCCATAATTTATAAAGACGTACGCGCACGTGTGATTTTACATGGACCACATGTGAGGAATAAAATGAGCCGCGAATACAGACAGCGCCGAGCGTCGACTGAGGAGCCGGCGCTGCCGTTTCGAGCACGCCGCAAGCTTGCGGAGGGGAAGCCAATGTCCAATAGGATTTCATCTTCTCCACGTGGTCCTACACACAATTAGAGAGAGAGAGCGGGAGAGAGAGAGAGAGAGAGAGAGAGAGAGAGAGAGAGAGAGAGAGAAGTCGAGGATGGGACAAGAGAGAAATCGAGTGATGAGAGAAAAATCGAGTGACTAAAACTAAAACTGTGCTTGAGGGAATAAAAAAAGAGAGAACTTTTTTCTAGTTCGATTAATCTTGTTTTCCAGATCAGTTAGCGGATTTTTATTTATATTAAAAATAAATAAAGAAAAATTCACTTATTCATCAATTTCTACACGTACTCCCATCAGCCTTGTAGGATTTGCAATGAATTTGGATTACCGAGCATAAAAAATTTTCATGGTATATCATAGTCATGTTATAAGGCCAAATAAAATTCATCGAAAGTGCTTCTGTCCATGGAGAAAAGAAAAATTTTAGGAGCCTCCATTATGGGTCCCAGAAAATTTTTACCCTTTTATAACCCCCATAACCACCATCCTATACACGAACTAACCTCAACTTAAAGTCCTAGGAGAATTATAAAACGTCCATATGATGTCCCATGGAATATGGTCAGTTTTCGGTATATTTTATATCCCGAAATATCCGAAAGCATCAATTCTTATGGGGTTTGTTATGACGTGAGATTTCAGACAAATTATATCCATCGATCAATTACACTTTACCGACGTGTGTACGGGTGCAACGTGCTCGGCATTCCCTTAATTTCTCCATCGTCTCTCCCAATTATAACCCAGACTATCACGCAGCTTGAAAACTAAGATATTTTTGGTCCAGGTGATACAATTTTCCTCTTGCCATTTATTAGTCATACAATTGTCTTGGGAGATTTTACTTCGTTCGGAATGTCCCATGGTGCACTTTACCTAATCCCATCACGTAAGGCCTACTCATTCGAATTCATGCTGGATCACTCTTTGGACGTAATACGGAAATGACCTAATCGCGTAGTATTTCCCTTTTCTTGAATACGGTCACTGGATCCAATTTACAAAAATGGATTCTTGCATCCAAACCAGAGTATTGTCATAGATTAGGAAAATTTTTTATACCAATTTATATGCATACATCGTATTGTACATTTAAATCGACTCCCGAGTACCGTTTGAATCCCGATGAAAAAAACAGATTACGATTACAAATTAAACCGTTTGGGTTAGACATAACTAAAAAAATGATGCGAGTCTACCGGGTGTCATTATTCGAATTAAGTTATTCCCAGGGAAATCCGAGCTGTCCGTATACCACATGGAATATTCATTGCATTCGCGGTGAGGGAAGTATTTAGCGTGTAGCTAGTAGCTATAGATATATAATATATATAGATATAACAGAGAGATAGTACAGAGCGATTCAGAAACAGTGATAAGATTTTTCATGCAATGTTATACCATAATGTAATGTATAATATATGTAACCATAATCATGGCTGACAAGGAAGAAACTCTCAAGCACAAATATACCTAAGACGGACAAATGCATAACTTTCCCTGTCGATGAAAGCACGTCCTATACTCGGTTCTTGCTAATGAAACTTTTCATACAAAGCCTTCGCAGTTTTGTTAATTTCGTGGCTTCCAACTCACCGAATAAATTTCAAAAATTCAATTCTCGAAATACGTACTCCATCTGCCTTAGAGATTCAAACCCAGCATCTCAGCGAGCAAGTGAAGGTTGAAAATAATAATTACAGTGTTCAAGCAACAGAGAGAACGAATGAGAATGTTGGATAGCGTTTCAAGCTTGACTATAAAAGTTCAAAGGTTCCGAAAGTGGGCGTGAGTTAGAGGTGATAGTTCAAGCATTGCTGTGGGTGGTACATCGATTTGTCAGTTAAATGGACCAGGTTGAGTGTAAAGATGTTGGATGCATGTATATAAAAAAAAATTAAAAGCTCATTAAAAACACATTAAAGAGTTAAGACAGATCGGATACATATAAAGTTACTTTTAAACACCAGGTCTTATAGGCAGTGCCAGGAGCCGAGTGACTGAAAATTTTTGGTGTGAAATTGAAACAAAATTTTTAATATCCAATCACGAATTCTTATTCGGACTCGTAACAAACGTCAAATCGGACTGTTGTTTACGAAAGTAAACGTCATAAATAACACGTGGACATTCGTTGAGGCAAGACAGTACGAGGCCGTTAAGTCTCAGGATATTTATGTGTCCTACTGTCAACTGTTCAGTTTGAACGTGGAAGACGTGGAACCCGTCATGGAAACAAAGAGCATTTACCTAACTAATCGTTACTACAGTCTCAAGGTCCCACGAATACCGTTGAATCAGAAACTTTTTATTCCTTTAGCAACCTCATAAATTCGATCATCAACCATCACTGTTATTCCTCCTAGTCCCTGACTTAGCCAATTAGCCCAGTTAATAAATAGCTCGTTTTACTTTTCGTAAGGTTTGAACTCGGTCTGACCACTTTCCAGCCTTAATTGGATGAGATGTAAGATATTTTGATGTCTTCCTGTAACGTCTGTAGATTTCTGGCGTCTTCGTGGATTTTACAGCGGAAACGAAGAGAGCCAAAGTAAACACGTTCGTTACGATAAAAACTTTGTATACGATTTACAGTATATTTAAGTAAATCGTATGACGTAATGCGATTGACTTTTTTCGCTGTTTAAATATTTCATTATTATTATTATGTGACGCAACGAACCACGTGATCTCGTGATGTTAATTATAAACGTAAGAAAGGTAATCGTATACGTATCGTATGGGCAATGGAGATCATAAAAACAATTAGTTGTCGTTTCGTGTTAATGCGAAGGAGCCACAAGGCGTCACCCTCGATAATGTGCGATTTAAGATGCGCGCAGTGGTCGTGCGAATTATGTAAATGAAATTGTAAGTGGCGAATTAAACGAGAGCCGCTGCGACTGAGAAATCGAAGAAATAACACGCTAACGTATCTCGTTTCGATGTCACAAGACTTTCCGAAGTTTCGGCACGTTTTCGCATATCGTCGATACGCAGCTTGATAGTTGCAAATACAAGTTTTTATCGCTCCCGTTTTGTCGTTTAGTCAAATTACGTTATAAAAGTGCCTCCGAGCACTTTTGTATCTTTGCATCTTACGCCGCGTGATCTTCGCGCTTGTGGTTTTTTTTTCACGCCAAGTTCAAGTTTTTAAATCGAACGGAGGATCGCGCGATTCGCATTCGAATTTTTTGAAAGTTTCGGGACCCCCAAGCGTCGGCTACTCTGAAGAAAGTGAAAGTCGTAAAAATTCATGAATTGTAAAAATCGATAATTATCTTTATCGGGTTTAAGATATATTTTTTGCACTACTTTTTTCTTGTCAAGGTTTATTAGATCATCGCGATCACTTTGACACCTGTATTTTTTGGCAATTGAGATTCGCTGTTATATTTATGGTTATAGTCGAGTCTCTATTGAATCTCTTTGATAACGACCGAAGATAATATGATGATCGGCGTTTATTTTAGCAATAGATATTACTCGTGTATTTCTGCAATAAGCGATTCGCTGAATCGTTATATTTATGCAGCCTGCGGGCGAATTAGTGGCGCCAGATTTTTTTTTACTGAAAAAAAGGAATAAAGGTTCTGCGATAGTATACGCGTACTCTAATTGGCTTAATGATGATGGAAACATAGAGGGTGCCCATTCTGGGATGGAAATATGTTTGCGGAATAATTTAACTCTTGTAAACATTGAAGGCAAAAAATGCTATTAATTTTTTTTTTTGGAAAATAAATATTTTTCAGAAATGTCTATCCGTTCAAATAAATTGAAGTTTATGATTTCGCGAATATTTGCGTATATATCTTTCACACGTTCCTTCGATCTTGAAATGGACTCGTATATCGTTGCGTCGTAATTTTAAATTGGCAATTTTAATGTTCACGAGTCCCGCTACCGATTTGCCGTAAATTCGGGAATCTTTTTGCAATTTAACGACTTAACGAAAGGTCTTTCGTGTTTATGGTAAAAGCTGCGCGGTTACTACAAGAGAAAGTTGATCACCCTTAGTGCAAATTAACTGGCATTGACTCGAAGAATTTCGAGGATTTTCTTAAGTAGAGCATATTTGCAATGGCATGACGTCACTAAGGATTCTTGAGGTTCGTACGAATCGCACTTAATTTTCGAAATATTACGAATTATACAAATTTTTAAAAATTACTCGTCACTGATTTTCTTAAGAAAACGAGAATCTGCAGTAATACAATTGTGGTACTGAAATTTTGATTTTGCAACTGTTCAATTTTTTTATTTTGATTTCGAGATCTTTTCTATGATTAGTCATCGAAGGAGGAGCTATGTGGAATTGATTGACGATGACTATACCTTGAGATCATACAGCCAAGTTTCCAAGACGTTGATTCGCGCGAGTGTTCGCTCTCGCATACGCCCACTTTTACGTCTTCGACAAGAGTTACGTTCAGCAGCTGCAACGTTAATTGACGTTGATCGAGAGATCATTCGACTGGACGGTTCGCTCCGATTGAATTGATCGGGAGCGATAACTGACTTCTAGATCTGACAATCAAGTCTGGACCATGCGACTGCAGAATCGTTTTTTGCCTTCTCGTTTGTGACAAATGTAAATTTATTCTATTCTACTTGCCGGCAGGCACCATTTTAAAACGCGGTTATTCGATTTATTATCGAAAAATAGAGTGAGCATTTTTATTAACATTCCACAGTTGCTTTACAATTTTCATCCACATTCGACTTTGCGAATTATTTTTTACGACATTCCGCGCGACGAAGTTGCAAAAAAATTAAGAATACAATTTTTTTTGGAAACTAAAATTTCATATGCCAGTCAGCCAGTAACGTATGTAAATTATTTTTGCAAAATTGCAAAATATACCGTACAGGTTCGCTTGAATGTACCTATAGTAATTTTTGGCGAGTCTTCCGACAGATACGAAGATGAATGAATTCGCGGTACCCTTTTCTTTTAAGGTAATCATAAATATTCTCGAAACGTCGAGGTGAGACGAGATGAATTTTTGAATAATGGCAGAAGCTCAAAAAGGCGGGTAATTTAAAATTCAACAAGCCTGATCTATATCTCATTCACATCGTCTTAAAAGTCAAGCAAAAAGTACCGTAAGCAGTTGAACGCACCGACGCACGAAATTGGTCAAATCTAAACAATAGAAATTCTCAAAATTGATCATCAAAACTTGATTAAACAGCATCCAACTAATTAAGAAAAGGCCTAAAATGACGGCTATACGTCCGATAAGGAGCCACTTTTAGAAGAGAAACCAAATTTTTATAGGTACCCTTGAAATATTGCTACCCAATTTATGGAGATCAAAGAGCTCGACTAGAATAGCGAAACTTAATTAAAACAATTAATTAACCGATTGTTTGACATAACATTGATTAATGATGCATACGAATACCTCTTGGCTGTTACCATTATTTATACCTTGTTCAGCCCATGAAATTAATTCAAATATCAACTAATGACGTAAAAAAAATCCTCAAGCCCCCCTTCACCGTATTTTCAGAATCAATCAATATTCGATTTCCAAAAATAGTGTTTACCGCCCATTTTTTTATAAATATTTTTCTCGAGTTCCACCCAGAAACATCCTAATAAAAGATTCAATCAGTCGTAAAATTAAAAATACCTAAAATGAATTATTTTTCACACTTATCAGTTTCATCAATACTCCATATGCCGGTGTCGCAGTCTTTGATAAAGCACATCATTATAACATCGGCGCCTGTGCGTAAACGTTAAACGCTGAGTGCCCATTTCTCATCCAAGATGGCGGCCCACTTGAAATATCAAGATATAACTCGAGCACTCGAATACCTAAGCCTGGCATTGCTGCTCGTTGAAGATCAGAAAGCTAATGCTTAGCTTCCAAAAGGAGCAGCATATAGAAGCCAGGAGCAATCTAAAAGCCGCAATGTCAAGGTTTTGCGAATCTCAAGACGACGACTTTCGGCTCATCCGTCAGATAGGTCGGACAGCCAAGACGGCAATAAACGAGAATCGTGGTGATGTCGTTTCTCAGCTTTACGATAGTTTTTCGTAGCGAGGTATACGAGTGTTTCGTAAATTTGAAAAAAAAAATTTCTAATATTCATTTTAAATATTTTTCATCGCATCCGAATCTTACCTTACCTCCACGTCATTTTAATGCATCCTAACGAATTACTTTACTCCACTTGCTCGCTTCAATATTTCACATAGCCAAAGACACTGCGCTTCTATCCATCGCTATATACGGTGAATCGAAAGTGAGAGTGGAGCGAGAAGGGAAGATCTGGAGAGAGAGTGCTCGTAACTCTGGATGAGCTGTACGCGTGAGTCACTTTGACTCAATTGTTACGAACTTGTTAAACGTCTTCTTTCGCGGTTGGAATACCACGGAATTTCGTCTTATCAGCAATCACAATGAATTGGATCTTTTGATTATGGTTACGATAATATACCTTTACCCAGCTCCCCCCCATTGGAAGATAGAAGTGAGCAACAGGGAATTCGATGAAGAGTACTTTCTTTTTGACTGTTTATCAGACTGTACTTTAAAAAGCTATATTATATATATACATATATAGATACTGTTTGTAACGAGAGATTATAAAACCTCGTGTAAAAAAATGTTTCCCAGTAAATTTTTTATCACCCCAAAAATTCTTTAAATGATAACGATACCGAAATGTCCCGTATCCTGGCTCAATGCGGATAACGCACAGCAGACGCGTCCGCGATCGTATCAAACCAGAGATAGGCAGAATATGGTCGCGAGTTCACGCCTGGAATGAAAATGGCTGCTAAATGCTAATATCACGCCAGAACCGTTGTTGGAAATTCAAACGGATGATGAACGAGGATTTTTATTTGGTTATCTGACGTCAGCTGGTAAGCTAAATCAATCTTGGATCCAGGATAAGCCCTACCGAAATTCGAGAATACCAATTCACTTGAGATTGGGAATAACGGGGAGGGATGAAGAGTTCATGAAAAATTTGTTTCCCTTACGAACTTCCGATAGGTAATCATCGAGTCGACCAAAATCATCGTCATTCCTTCCGGTACGTTGAGACTTACCTGAAACAAAAAAAAAAGTAAAATCCGTGAATCAAGTAATTTTTTTTTCAAAAGTGGAGTATATCATGCATATAGTATAGACATAGATATGCAATAGGTATGATTTAATGGCTCATTCATTTTCGTATAACGGTCAGCGACTTCCGGTTCATGTCTGAATACTAGCTTCGTATACTTTTGACTAAATTGCTGGATGAATTTCCAGATAAGGGAGTTTCGGAGGCGTCATGGCCCGCCATAAAACACCATTCCGTGCTGCTATGAGCTGCATCACGCTAGGGTACGTGTTACCTAACCTACTGTTATTTCAAAGTTTGATTTACTGCTGCGGGACGTCGACTGCTCAGCCTGGGCGTTGGAGTTCAGGATGGACTTGGTCAGTAGAGTTGATTTGGATTTTTCAGCGGTACGGTTGCACCCAATTCCGATTTGATTAGAGTTATCCGGTTTGAGATTGAAGATGGTCGGATGAGAACATATTCGGTTGGTTCAGTATGACGTATTTTATTAGATTTATTTTATAGACGAGAAATATTTATCCTGAGTATATCTATATATTATGAATAAAATATTGCTAGTTATTATTGAAAGTCAGCAATAAATATTTTGTGACATTGTTTTGTCCGGGTAAGATACTAGATAATTTTTATTCGGATCTAAGCTTTATCTATGAAAAATTTCAGGTCGATGAAGCAAGTGGAGTCTGGATTGAAAAACATCTCCGGATGGTATATTCTTGAATTATTCTAGAAGTGTTGACAGGTCGGTAGATTGCTGCGAGAGTTTCCGGCCAGTAACTACAGCGTCCTCTTCTCGCGATCTACGTTAAATTTGTTGGTACTGGATGCTGCGTGAAAACGTCTTCTGACAAGTGCTGCCAGAATCAATCTTGTGGTTGTAACCCGAAAGTTTCAGCATTCGAGTCGATAAAGTAGATCCCGGTTATACCGACCACAAGGTTATATAGCACCAAGGACGAGTTTCTTATCATTTGTAATTTTATAATTTTTACTTGATACCAAGTTAATAGCGATATCCAAAAAATTTTTATACATACAAATTTAGTATTGTGCTACCAAAAATTTCGCTGGGTAAAGAAAATGTGTGAGAGTTGGACATATTCGAGTTGTGATAATAAAAAAAAAGTTTACAATCCTCCACTTTTCCTAAGACCATAAGATTATACAGATTAATTAGTGGTTTTTGATTTATATTCCCTAAGTCGTGATTTTGGCGTAGATATACTCGGCAGGCAGTGGGATGATTATGGCTATAAGTCAACAGCGATTTGCCATAAATTAGACTTAGGTGAATGAGATGCTCCGACGATTGGGATAAGCCCTGAAATTGTTGCTAATCTCTCTTCGGAGGATGCTCTATGGCGTTAGGGCCAATCTCTAGATAATGGTGGGTGAAAATCAAAAGAAAAGGCAGCACTTTAAAACGGCTGATTAATTTAGTCTTATTTAGTCCATCAGTGGTATCGGTGTTGTAATATCTCATATGATAAGCAGCCTAAGTCTCATACGTCATACGTGGACAATAAGACTAATGATCTTCATATACTCTGCTTATCTAATCCTACTGTACTATCGTATCTTTTAATAGATCTACGATAATCAATATATCGATCAAGATGGGATTCATCGAAATCCTTCATTTCGAATAGAGCCCCATTTGGTCACGGGAGGAAATCAATTCCAAATAATTAAATTTATCTAGATCAACTTACTTGAAATAGCAGCCAACAAATAAATACATACGTGCCGATACGATATATAGAAACTGATGAACCAAAATTAATGGAATCGATTATAATAGCTGATGAAAGGTACGGAAGTGAGCTGTCTGCGTAGATAGTTTTGAAATTTGATTTCCGGTTTGGCAAGATCTATCCTAATTTTCTGCTTGACCTCGGAAGAAAAAAAAAAGTTCTCTAACGATACCCTCAAACTTTTCACGCAGTTCTGGAAAATTTCATTGCCAAATCAAATTGCGCGCTCATTGACGCGATAAGAGAACACGGAGTCGAGAGTTTTGCAAGAAAAAAAAAAACTTTTGTACCACAAATCTTTCTTTTTTCTTTATCCCTCTTTTTTTGGTACTGATAATCTTCTTATCTCGATACCTTCCCGTTTCAGAAAAATCTACCCCAGCGCTCTTCGCATTCTATTTCTTATACCTTGATTAATTCTTTCCACTCGAAGGACGTTGCGTCTATTTCAATCCCGAAGGGAGATACGATTGATTATATTCGAATCGATTAGTGACAAATCAAATACTTGTCCGATTTATCTTCCGAGATAATCACTTCCGGTTTCCCATTCATTCTCATATACAGTTTATGTATTTATTGGATTTCCTAACGCAACCGCTTCGAATAGGTATACGAAATTCAATGCTGCCGTAGGTGGATGTCTGCAAGCCTTAATAAACAACGACAACCCCTCTTTATCGGGAAGTAAGAAAATTAATTTACATAATATGCTAATTTTCGGACTGAAATTTCTGCCGGCGACATTTTATCAGTCAGTCAATTAAGATTCGACTTCTGCCTGTTAGCAGAAGCCCTGAAATTAGAAGCAGCAATGACATCCTTCATCCACCCGCGTCTTTCGACCTGACACTGACAGACCTCTGACAAATCTGTCACTTTTTTATACCACGTGGGGCTCTACAATAGGTTCTGCTTCTTGTCGCGCTTTTTAGCCTGTGGAAGTCGCTGCCATCGGCAGAACGCTTCCCTTTTGTCATGAAGTAGTGACAGAGGACGTAGGTGTGACGAAGGAAAAGTCTAATGTCCTGACATCCATCGTTCCTTTTATTCGAGTCCCGCTGACAAGGGTTTCCAATAATTCTATTAGCTACGAGTCGATCGCTGAATTACGTAACAATTGCGCATTAATAGGAACGTCATGAGGATTTTTGGTAACTAAAAAAAATACCTAAATCTTCCTCATTCAACATTCCTTCAGTATTATTTCCTTTAGCTCTCCCGTATTAAGTCAATGCATCGTGTATTAAAGGTATCTGGAAATTCTGTCACAGCGAATCCGGGATACCGATTGGTTGTCGGTGTCGTCATTGAGGTATCTAGTCCAATAAGAAAATGTATTATTCCCCCAAACTTTGCAATGGCCCCAAACTTTGACAGGAGTGCCACCGGGAATAATGAATAGAGTTACGAGTCAAAAATATTTTTGACAAGCAACGGACACGTGTGCTCGGAAGTGCGTAGAAGTAAATAACTCGATAAAAAGTCATGAATAAATTTCTTTAGTTCAATTGTGTATACGGAAGACGATTCTCGTTCGATATCATTGTCGAGGTATAATAAAAATATATATATTTTTTCCTGGACAATTGTCAAGCCGACGTACAATAAACTTTCTAGAATTGAATTGTCGCATTACCTACTACAGTACCAATTGCACCAGAAGAAAGTTGAATTCTCGTAGTAGTATCGATTTAAATCTGCGTATAAATGGGAATGTATGACTGCGTGAGACACGGTACAGGAAAAGCCAATGGTATGGAAAATTCGTACCATAAGCAAAAGTTCCCGGTTGCATACGTGCAACGAAGATACCAGTGTCTGATATAAAAATGCAAAGCACTCATTGTACTCGTGGAGTAAGGGATACGTGATCTCATAAGAGTCCCGTCTTTATAAATTTCGTTATCGTCGATACGAAGTTTCAAAGAATTTTTTAAATAAATTTAACAACGCATCACAAGGTTTTTCAAAATAAATTTACACGTAACATTTCGAACTATACACTCCGTCTTGTAAGGAGGGTGGATAATATCAATAACTTTTTGTATCAATAAGTTTTTGTATCTTGTGTATGTAGGTTTATCACTGCCAACACTCTTTCTTGCTGTATATGATATGATAAGACGCACGTTTATCACTGGTAAGTCGGTGCAAAGTTGAATAGGTAATTTGCGATAGATTTTTTTAACTCAAAAATATAAACCAATAACAACAATAATGTAAAGTCACGAGATAAAATGCAATGGAAACTTTCAATTAGACAATATTTTCATCGTTATCACAGATTGATTATTATTCGAAAATGAATTGAAATAATCATTCAAAAAATATTTCAAAAATTAGCCCCTTCTTCGCAATTCGTATGAGGGTTAGGCACATTAGTATTCAGGAAACCAAAATTTCGCGTAAGAATGCCCGGCCAAGGAATAATGTCAGGGGTGATATTTAGCTGGCTCGACCGTGGCACTCTATAACTCATCGGAAAGGAACCGATAAATTTTCAAGTGACGTATTCATCGGTTCCATCTGCATAGGGGAAGCATAACCATTCGTCATGTGTTAGGGGAAAAAGTGTTAGGCCGAGAACGTTGCTTCGCGGAAAAGGGAAAATGGGTCCGATAAGACCGACAAACAAGAGAAATGAGATACGAGAGATGCGGGAATACCGAAATATTCTTAATGAGATTTTCTTCTCCATGGATACTTTTACATATATTTATCAGAGAAGGTTGACAATGACGAAATTACGGGACAGTAAATAAGTATGCGAATGATTTTGTTAACAGCTTTTTTTTCCGGGAAAACAAAATTTCCAATTTTAAGACACTGATACAGAATTACTTAATTTATCATTCACGTATAAAACTCGTTGCAAGTTCATGGACCGGAAGTATAAATTTTCTAAGTATTACATTCTTAAAGATACGTACGTACGTGTAGGCGGTATGCAATGTATACATATACAATCTCATGTTCCGATTCCAGACACCTGCACTATTTACGTCCATCGGTAGCCTTAATCAAGAGTTAATTACCGCATGTGCTGCAACTTGCATTGCGTGCGCCGTCTTCGTGCATGTGAATTGTTCGGTAGGTCTGATATTTTTAAATTAATGAACCGTGGCATATTTAACGAAATTTCATAGAGTACGATAAGGTTATCTTATATAATGAGAATAATAATTAAAAAATAATAACCGTGCATTAGACACGTTACACAATAAACTATCGAGACGTGACAGAAAATCGAAGTCGAGTATAAAACGATGATATGGAAAAGTAGTACCAAGTGTTACCTAAGAGGTGGATGGATTTTCGAACGTAGAAAAAAGTTCGAAGATTAAAGAGATTCGCGAAGAGTACCCAAGGGATGAAAAGAGTCTCACTTTAAAAGGACCGGATAAAGTGGAATTCCTCGTGGAAAGATTTCATTCCGGTCGAAGCACCCCTTCCATCTTCTCAGTATCTTTGTGAGTATCGTAAAAAAATCTTGTACATGAGTATACACACTGTACAGCATATATAAATATACCTCAGCCTTCTCACGAAGCAGTTCCACGAGGAATGATTTTCGTGGAAAGTATAGGTAACCCAACCATTTTTCCAGGATATCCCATCCCGTCTGGTAAGTCAAAGGATAAAATCAGTACGACTCGACAGGGAGTCCTTTTTATCCTATCAATATTATCAATATGGCGTCTGCGCTTCGTTAAGACCGTATTACGTACTCGAGAAGAAGATAATAATTACATATGTTTTGCGCGTCACTCACGTGTGGTCCCCACTTGACAAACGGAGTATCGAGCTGTGCTAATTAGTCCTTTATGGATTACACGAGGGGAATCGATAATTGTGAATTATTATCGGACGATAAAGAAAAGTCAATCAAGTTACGTGACGCGCATGCGCAGCACATTTACCACACGCTTTCGCTCTCTTATAGCCGGATAATGCATTTTCAATGGACCTTAAGGAATCGGTGGCTGCTACCGGGTAACTGAGCTGGGTTCGTAAATCCAAGCAATAACTATACCCTCGCGCTCTCGACGTAAAAGATGAAGAAAACGACACGAGTCTCGGTATTTAAGATGCGCGTAAACATGTCCGCAGTTACGTTCAGGCACGTGAAATAAAGTCGCCGCCGAATTTAAACACCATAAGATTTCATTTCTACAGTGTAACCGTCAAGTCCTTGGGATTCGTGCCAATTCTTTTTTCTCATCGCAAAAATTCCATACGTCACGTTCGCACGTGTGTACACGTACGTCAAGATTCTATAGGACGCACGTGTTCACGAGTCGAATATAAGAAATGTCATATGCCGTAAAAAGAGACGTTGATTTTATTTTGACAAAAAATATAATTGCAAGTCGAAAAGCATATATACGTGTGAAATATTCCCATGCGAATTTGCTGAAGTAGCAGAAATGTCAGTCTGGTAACGTCCTATGAAAATGGACGATATTTTCACATCTGCCAACACTCCCTCCCCTCCTTTCCCTCACTTCTATTTTTTTTCCTTACTCGACCGCATGAGATATCATGGTTCCGTCGTAGGGGTATGTGTGCCTGCGAATTTTTGAAAGCTTATTTTTTACGTGAAAAAGTTGTTGTGAGTGACGTGGCCGATTTTAGTCTAAAGTGCGATAAGGTGACGGGGGAAGGGGAGGGGCGAAAGGGAGCTGGTTTACTCAATTTGCATGTTTGTCGACCCATTTGTCTGCCTTGCAAACCTCTACAGGCAGAATCTACGTTTACTAGGATTACATTATAAACGATTATAGGGTTTGGCGATGATCTCTGTGGATCTTGATCTAAGATTATGTAAGAGCCAAATTTTTTTAAATCAGAAAGTTCTATCCGCTGTCCAGGGTACGGTATATAATATTTGGTTATGTTTTAAGAAGTTTATTAACGCAGTGCCTGGTTGATGGTGACAGTTAGTTGCGAGCGTAATGTATGCGTACGATTAGGGTAACGTCTGATAAGATTTTGGGTCAGGTCGGATCTTAAACGGCAGTCATTGTTGCACAGCGAGCGAGAATCGCGGATCGTTGTATTATGCGTGGAGTCTTGCCTTCGTCCTTATGACGTCATATTTCACCCTCTTGCCAGGGCCGTATTATATTATCGGGGTGCTTATTAAAACGACAAAAAGTTTTCTACGCCACGCTTATAGTTGTGGGCTTTGCCTGTTATAACGCCCCCTCGGTTTATGTAGGCGATATATTCCCTTTTTTTCATTCTTTTCTGCTTTCAATGATCTTTCAAGGGAAATTTAAACAACGCTTAAATCATTTTGTCAATATTTGTCGCTTGCGAAATGCTGCGTCCTATATATTCTAAATCGATACAGATATTTACATTTTTTATATTCTGATACTAACCAGTATAGCAAAAAAATGGTGTTGTTAAAAATATAGTTTTTTTTTTTTGGAGGATTGAAAATCAATCGTGTCTCCGTTTTATGGATCGTATTCTAATTAAGACACGTAATTGAGCAATAAAAAAAAAGCTTGGCGAGGCTAATGACAGCTTTTTAAAAAAAAAATAAAAGACAATTAATTGCCAAAAATAATGAAAATGATCTCGATTTATCGTCGATACGTCACGTTAATTGCAATTCCTCTTTGGAGTAATGTTTTAATTCGCTTGGCTCGGCTGTCCAGAAGTCATAACTTTTTTATCGACAATTAAAACGAGAGCAAGGAGATATACGAAATAATTGTGTAAATGAGTACAGAGGTAGAGCCCGAAGATAATTAAGCCACGAAAGCCACCATCTTATGGGTTAATTAGTATACCAGGAGAGTATACCCAAAAAACATGGTTTTTATATACATACATATATATAATCTTATATAAAGTCCTTCGCTCGCAGCATCCAGGAGGTATAATACCGCGTGACGTCATTTTAATCTCTAGCTATTTACGTCCAACGGAAGCTCAGGCCGCTCTTCATCGATTCTTATCGCGCGCGAGGATATCCACTAGACACTCCCTGAGGATTATCGTCGGCTCATTAGCCATCTGCGAAGGGTTCGCAGGATTTATCCCACGTGTGAATCGCCCTAATACCAAAGATCCACTCCTAATCCAGGCAATTCACCCTATCAATAGAACCTACAAAGTAGTAAAGCACCTGCGCGCCCTTTCAAAAGGAATAACCGTCATAGAAACGACACCCTAGAAATACGTGTCCGCCATTTTTAAAATCTACCATCTACCAGCTAGCATATATAGAGTTCTTGAAATTCCGCTAAAATAGCAATTAATAAATTAATACGTTAACATCGATCAATAAATTCGAAGCGAAACAAAGGCAATTACCTTCAACTACATACGTAAGATATCGAATAACACCAGTCTTATTCGCCCGTAAATCCGATTAAGTGGATTACAAAGATTATAACTGCCTGATACGGTTTACGTCGAGACTTTGTATTTAATCTCGCCACAATGTATAGTCGAGCTGCCATTGCGTTTTATCGAGTCTGGTTTCATCGCGTCACATAATTTATCTTTTGCCATTCATGATTTATCTTATTGCCTCCTTTCTCTTTAGCGCTTGTCGAATTCTCTCGCGTTATTGTCATCGAGCGCTACAGCAAAAACGACGGGAAATATCCGAACTCGATCCAATTACGTCTCTTGTAACTCACGCCTTATACCCATCTACCTACGTTCAAACGGCAGAAGGCATATACCCTGTTGCCATTTATTACCAAGCTTTCCACTCGTTACGAGAATTACGAGGGTCGAACTACCGTAGCGACGATTTAATCACGACTTTTCGCGGATAACTTCAGACACGTGGATGCCTTACGTCACGGAAAGATTACACGTGTCTGCGTATTCGAGTGCTCCGCCTTTTTAACGTTGGCATTCCGGTGCTTTTATGCACAAGCTCAATGTTCCTAGGGATCTTTACTGTATAGGGATAAATTTTAAGACGGCTATTAGATTCGGCTTACGAGCTCTTTGCTATAACTCTTTGATAACGTTAAGATACTTATCTACCTCGCTCAAGATTCTGGACAACGAATATCCACGTGGATCATCTTACAACCCAAATCCAATCGGAGACGTCAGATTACCCGGCAGTCATTAGCGTGCACATGACGGTTCCTTAGGTTTCAATTATTTGAACAGTGATGCTAGTTATTTAAAGGATTATTTATTTATTATTTGTGATTGGTTTGTGGATCACTGCTAGGAATATTTTTATGATGACATCCGGCATTCGTCAAAAACAGGGGCGACGGACGTTCCTACTGTATTTCGCGTACGTCACTTTAACGAGTGACGTCACTAATAAATTTTATAGGGAACAGGGGAATGGCCCATTTCTCTAAGTCATGTATGATAATTGTGTGTATTGTAAATATTCCGATCAGCAGGAGGTAAGTGTATACTATTTCAAATTTCAATAACATGTAGGTTTTATTGCAGGACGATACCTATTATTAGAATGATTTTTTTAATGTTGGAGATACTCTTACGCAATATCCAGTTGCATTTTTATGTCATTAACATTCGCGTCGCGCTACGATCGTTGGGAATTTGCTTAGCGAAATGTAGGATCGTTTATCGTGCCAGCCGATAAGGAAGAAAATGACCTTTTTTAGATGCCAATAAATTCATTGGACAATATCGCCGCCATTATGCTTGCCTATTAATTATTTTTATTTTTTAACAAAATCTTGTATTTTTTCAACAGATCTTAATACCCCATGTGCGAGATACCGATTGCGCAAGAGATCTTACACCTTAGGACCTAGTACTTTTATGAAACGGATTATTCATGGTATCCCATTAATGGTACTCCGGTATTGAAGTCTAGTGATGACAGTGCTGACGATAATGACTGTACACTACGTTCCGTACCTGCTGCAGGCATTCAATTGCTGCGCAACCTGTCTAAATGATGCATGACATCCCAACTACACTTAATCACGATCATCTTCATTTATAATGGCCGTTAAAGTCGTTCAGAGCTGTAGAGAAATTTCTCACGGTTAAAAGTTTACGTTTAATTTTGAATAATTTAATTGATTAGTATTAATTTAGTAAAATAATAATTATCAAATAATAATACACATAGAGACAGTGCTTCGTGATATTTATGCCTAAGGGCAATTTAGACTTTCTATTCTCATAGGGTTTAGTGCTCTTCCCGTAAATCATTAATTTCCTTGATAATTCTAACGTCATGCATTACCATTATTATTATTTGCCATCAGAAACCTCAAATTGGATGATTATTCACTTTTGCCTTATGAATCCTCTAGGTTAGGTGTAACAAGCACATTTTTTTGTTATATGATATTATTTTTTTTAAGCCTGACAAATGTATGGACTTATAGGGCATGGACCTTATATAGGAATGGTTTTTGTTGTGATCGTTTTCACAGCATCCACGCAGCTGCTTACTGTTTAGGAAATCTTTAATGGAACCTGATATTCATTCCGTTACTTGGTACAGACATAAATTCGTTATCTTCGTTTCATAGGTGCTTCGATCGTATAACAATAAAAGCATAGAAAATTTAACGTGCATTAGTGCCTCGTAAATAATAAATTTCAAATCGTAAAGCGTGATCGTACTGAACAGTGTTATTTGTGTATGACTATATTTGAAATTGTTTAATAAAAATTATTTAAATTACCATGCCAAAAAGACTATTTTGTTTAATAAAATTATAGATGTTTTTTCTTGACCAATAATCAATGTTTTTATCGCAGTGTTCCTTTACGTTATATATTTTCTTCAATTCCTCATGTGAGGTTGCAAGTTATCGACATTCTATGAGACAGGTGCGTTCTACATAGCCTCCAATCAATTTCAGCTAATAATCGTAATTATCGATTGGCACGAAAATATTGATTAATAGTTCGATTCTCTGGCGGGCGTTCCATCGTCCTGCCTAGTCTGTTCTAGCAAGTCTAATACCATGGAAACCATATATGGACAGGTATCTCGGTATTGATATCAGCTTGTTGCGTACAACCTGTCCCGATGTCTCACTCTGCTCTTGAAACTGATAGCGATATGTCACACATATCCTTTCGGATGCCTGTTCCTACTAAATGATCTAAAGGTACAAGTCTGTTTGAATCTCAGATAGGATCGTGAGTCTTAGGAACTCAGTAACCTGTCAGAAGTATCGAGCATCGTGTCCTTTATCAATGCCCAGTTCACTTAGATTCGATGGGATCCTTTGAGAATCCAAAATTTTTTATATTTAATATAGAAACTAAGTTTTATGAAAATTTCATTATTATCATGATTTTTGCACATTTCTTCGAAGTTCATCACTTTTGCTTTTCTCAGGCATACAGACGGCGCGATTTATTCGACGTAAATTCTTTTAAGAGATTGAGGGGGAAAAATGTGAATTTTATTTAAAGATTGCGAGGGTAACAGATGTTTGAAAATTTTGTAGCGCTCTAAGATAGAAATCGTGTATTTATGTAATTTTGACAGTTTTCAACGTGGCTGGGGTCTCGATTTTTAAACTGGTATTCCGTGGTTAACTTCCCCACGCAATAAACTAGGCTTTCTGTCAGTGCGATCACTTTATAGAAAACGAACTGACGTTCTGTATTAGGTCGAGATACGTGACCCGAATTCGATTACAGATGAAGCTGTTATGCTTGAATTTTTTTTCCTTCTATTCTCGACGTAATACGAGTCAGTTATTCGTCGAACAAGCCTGTATCTTTTGGAATATGTCGACAGAATAGTTTCTCCACGAGAAAAACAATGAATCGATCAATCTATTAATAGGATTCTCGGAAATTTATCTACGGGGGATGAAATCCTTACATTCGCTTCTAATACCAAGAACTCCTTATCAGAATTTTCGCTAATCACAATATATATATGTATCCCTCGTTAACAAATATTTGTCTATTTTTTCTGACTTCACGAATTCATTGCCATTCCATGCGATACTTCGATCTCGTTGAAATTACATGTCACTGAACTTTCTTTAATTAGCTAATAAATAGCACCGCAGCATATGTCAACCATTTATTACATGCTACCACATTAAGTAGTTTCCAAAGCTCCGATATTTCCTTATCGGCAGTTTTTTATAGACTGAGAATAATTAAATGATTTCACAGACCCAACTATATCGTCGCGTCCATCAATTTCATTTCTAAGCCATATATAATTCTAGGTCTGTTCTATAAATTAAAATACGTATGAAATCGATTTTATCGATGACTCGACAAAGGCACATATAAATATATGAGTATGTAACATTAATTCGCAAAAATTACTTGAAATTTGATTTGAATATAATTGTACTCGAATTAACTGTAAATTGTAAAGAAAAAGTTCATCTTCATGTACCACTCGAGGGATGCTGTTTCACGTGGTTCTTATTTCGTTTAATGTCGGCGGATATAATTAAGCGGATAAAAGAGATAAAATTAGTAAACGTAATTCGCTCTGGCGGAACACTCCTCTGCAGCTGCAATTATTATATTTTGACCAATTACGTAAAGCAATAACTTGGGACATATACTAACCACTGTGGTAAAATACAGGTCGGTATGAATTTTATGACTTTGAGTAAAGCTGAACTGGATTATTACGAAAAATGTATCTTCGGAAGAAACTTAAGTTTATTAATTACTTTATACCTATTGATCCAAAAATTTGGATTCGTTAGAGCAAATTTTCTGGCAATAAACAAAGTGGGAGATATGGAATAAAAATAGTGCAACGTTCCATGCACATACCGGGTGATTCGGCCCAACCGAACCTCCTGAAATTATCATTTCTGACCGAATACCCCGAATATTTTGTAATTCACTAGTCACTGACCTACGATGGAATTTTTTACCCTTTTATAATAATATAATACTTATATCGGTTTTATTGTATCCTCTTCTGGTTCGCGTCAGACCGAATCATATATTAATTTACAGTGTATCCTCTAATCGAACCTACCGTTGATATTTTCTCAACTAATTTATTCCCCCTTTTTATCAGAGTTCCCTGGTGTGCATTGATAAGTTAGTATAAGCGGTTTTCTCGATCTTATCCTTTAATGCAGTTATAACTTATCCTCGTTTATAGGCGTAAATTAAATCCCGCCGTTGAAGAAGTCGGTACGAGCTGAAACGTCTCCTTTCGTTAGAGGCACTTTATCTTTATTGGCCAGTTTGCCTTTATTAGACGGGAGCATTCGTATATCAAGCCGCAATTTAATCTCCTAATTAATATTACCTGGAAGGACATTTCGGTCTTGACACGAGTTTCTTTTACTTCGATGCATTTTACCGACGCTGGCACGTTCCTGTGGCTATACTTGTTACATTATTTTTTGAATTTTTTTTCATTTTTCGTACACGTCATTTCGGAGCGATAAACTTTCGCGTAAGCGTACGACATTGGAGACGTCGAGAGGCCTAATGGTAAATCGGAATATGTATATGAGGTTAGGTTATGTTAGGTGACATTATTAGGACATAAATTTGACCAACTGCACGGGCCGAGGTCCTCCGAGTAAACAAATGTCGAAAATGCATCTTGACTGCACACGATGCGTCCAAGCCCTATGCAACGTGCGAGTCGTTAAGCTTAATGCAGTCCGAAAGATTTAACGACGCAGGATGAGAATGGTGTGTCTGGTACAGGTTAGTGATATCCAGATGACTTTGTAGAAAGAATAACAAGCTCAGTGTGCAGTAGTTGCACTTTGCGGTATTTCGTGCAAATTTTATTAGAACGACGCTGTAAACATTTTTTTGATGTACGAGGACAGCGAGTGGGTAGAATTTTTAGTTCGATATGTTTTTCGGCGATTAATCGATTATTGCAATTTTTTTATGTGACTGCAAGAAGAATTCGCTATGTGCGTTGACGCAAAGGCGTCGCGACGTGCCCGAGGAATGCGATTCATTCGCCAAGGAAAATACGCCTGCTTTTTATTAGCCTGTCATTTTATTGGTGCCGCTAAACTTTTATTTCAAGCTAAGTCAACATATTCGCGATGTCCCTACATAAGTTAAACCGGGGTAAAAGCATTTTTCTGAAGCCTGGACGAATTAGCGGGCAATTCGCGGAGAATATTCGATGGCGCCATCCCGGACATTCTTTTCGCGTACGTTGGCGATTAAATGAAAAAATTATTCGAGTCGATTTATAATAAATTTTTATTCGCGAAATTCATATTCGGGTCATTTTCAATACGCAATTACCAACCCATTTAATTACCGTTCGATCGAATCAACCCGTTACTTTGTCGTTTACTTGAAAATCTTTAGCAGACAACGGGATTCACGTATACGGTGTGATCGACCGATCGACTTTACTTTCAAATCGACTTTCAGTCGCCCTCGTTTACGGCGTTTCATTAGACACGTAACGCCGATGCGTAAAGAGACGTAATAATTTAAACTGTATTTGCTAAACTTTTTATGCAGATTAAATTTTAAATCATTTTTTTATTCCGAAAAAATAATATCCTGCGACCGAATGAAATTTACTTATACATACGCGTATCAATGTGTAATGGTAAATTTTCAAAATTCCCGCCATAAAATCTATGTAGGATTCCATTTAGGATTCTCGTCAGAGCGTAAATCCATGAAACACCCAATAATTCGAAATTTCTGCCCGACTTGTATCTCTCGTTGTTTTACGCGATGTCATTCACGTTTGAGCTGAAGTGCAGTGATATTTTGTCGGATGCACTCGGTTGCATACATTGGGGGAGGCCATAAGGGGAACCAACGCATCCGCCCCTGACACAAATCATTTCTAACAAATTCAATCATCATCGAAAACAAGCCGTGTGCGTACGTGGCATTTTTTGCAATCCGCAAAAATAACGAACGTCTCGAAACTACGTCGAGTTAACTGAATCGATCTATAGCCGTGGAGATTCAATTAAAAATTGGCAAAATTATGCTAATTGAGTGACGTCATCTTAGCTGCATAAGTCAAGTAAGAAAATTGATGATCGTCCTGAGAAAGGAAATAATAGTGATACATAAATCTATGAAATAGAAAGTTGCATCCAATCGTTAGTTATGCATGTCGTTTTCGTAACTATACATTAATTTACAGACCTTTTCGACCTACTTTCGTTATGCGGTGCTTTCACAACGTCATATAGGGATCGATATGCATATATCAAATTTAAAAAATCAATATTATCCAATAAAAATTATACCCACGAATCGATCTATCGAATCTGTCATTCATATATCTCTAGATAAAAATACATTTTTTTGTTAAATTATAAAATAAAGTTCGATATTGAATTTAATTATCATCTGAATAATCTATTATTTATAGTGTTTCCTTTATATCTATCGAACGATAAATTATTGAATTTCCATGAGACTTTGGCTATGGCTCGGATAGTCTTATAAAGTTCTCCAGAGCAATTGCCTCGGGCAGAAGAAACGTTATGAGTCGAACGATCTAATTAGGGGACTGCGCTGCCAGCGAGCTTTGATAGTCACGAGTGTAAAATGGCGGATAACGGTACCTTTTGAATTTACAGCGTTCGGTTATAGATAAGAAAATAATTTCGACTGTAATATGACTTCTGGATGGGATTAAAAATATTTTAATAAACCAGAGCAAATAATACCAAATTACACGGTTTGATCGAAATTTGAATGACAGGTAACAATAAAAAAAATCTCTTACTTGACACTGATAAGGAATCATTTTCAAAACAAGTTCCACTTCCAGTATCGTAATGATCAATCATTTGATTTAAAGTTAAACTTAAAAAAATGATTAGCCATAATGATTCAGCTAAAGAATTTTGGAAAAAAGAAATTATATTCGCGTCGAAAGTTCTATTCGTCGATTCAACGCTAATAGAACTTTCGAGTTCATGACTTCCTGCTACATTCCGAAATTCCATTGGAATTCGTAAACTCTACTCTTATTTCGACCTTCGAGGAAGCAAATTCGTTAGACGAACCAGGAAGTTTAAAAAAACCGTCATTTTTTTTCTCCTATACTCACACTAGCTTCGAAAAAATCTCTCGTACGATTTTTGCTTCTCACGAATGCTGGTTAATAATTTTGGGTAAACGTAGTAAAACTTCTAAAAAAATCTGAACGATGCATATTGAGAATCTGTTAACGGAAACAACCATACATAGGTGATACGTCAATACGATATATCAGTCCGATATATTACCAATGCCTAAAACTTCCTACAGCTTGCAGACGTCTCTGTGTATTCATACTTTTCCGCATCATTTCATAATATTTTTTTGCGTATTTACGTACAACCCGAAGAGTGAATCCGAGTATCAGCCTGCATCTTTGATCGTTCCTGCTTCTTTCGTAATCGGATGTAAGATAAACAGCCAGGGGCGAATTCGTGCCTCGCTGACATAAATATGTATTAATAAATGCGACACAGGGGTGCTAACATTTTTTGCGACTTTTGTCAGCGTGACGTCATTTCACGTGATGGATCGTACGTCATACAGTTTATGATGTCAGGATGTAGAGTGCGTATAAGTACGATCACGCATACGCGCTATATAATACGTGTAGACATGTATATCTATATACACAGTGGCAAAGGAATCAACAGACTATCAAATGACCGCGGGTCGCTCGATCAGTCATCGTCTTCCGGCTAATTATTTACACTCGGTTCCGGGAGAGATTTCTTGATAGGGTGACTGGGCGGGGGGAGGGGGGGTCCAGTGATTCAATGAGAATACATTCTGAGCACGATATACCTATAGATATTTATAAACCGTAAACACAGTCGGATCGCAGGCTTCACTTTTATATCAAATTGATAACGTCAAAATGTTATCTTATAAAAAAAACTGATTTTTCTGGATATCGATAATCGTTTAAGAGTTATCGATTTTTGTGCGATTCTTAATTCTGAATTTTTTTTATCTCGGAATAATTAAAACGTATGACGTTGCGAAGGATGAACGAGCAATTTTTCATTTTCAGGTTTACGTTTAGATGAAATATCTTTGGACGATGTTTAGAACATTTAAAAAAATATTCTACCAAAAGAACTGACGCGGACGATATGTTAGTGTGTTTCGAGTTAATTTATGGAAGAAATAATTTTCAAACAAAAAAATTTTGTAATAAATCAAATTTTTCCTTTCATCCAAGTATTGATAATTTGTTCACTGCAGTTTTGAATTTCTGACGTCACTTGGTAGGTACATATATTTACAAATACTCCCATCGATTTTAGGTTCTTACGTTGGCATTTCTCACCAAGACTTTTTACCCCGTAAAAACGTTATTCTTCCGCGATATTTTTTTTCGATAGTTTAGATAATTTTTTTCCACCAAATTGTAGCATTGTTTTATTAAACCACAAAATTCTTGATCAATTTCACAAACCGCACGTGTGTACATGTATGTCAATATGTCCTCGCATTTATTGACACCAGTAGCGTCACCATTAATGGCTCTGAGATACGTCGCTCGTAATCTACATTTTACAGTGTACAATGCCCAAAGGATCTCATTAAAATGTTTATCGCGTACGGCTCATCTCGAGCGCCTACCTACATACGTCGTGCATTTTACATGTTGCGTTCTTGAGATACTCGAGATGTTAAAGCCATTCACACGGAGGGCCTTGGACTTCGACGTCCATGTTACATCGAGCAAGTATAACAACGACAGGTTTCCTTGAAGACGAGCCATTAGCTTGTTCCTGAGGTTCTAATCGAATGGTCGATCGAACGTGACACGAATCGATTGATTCTCCTGAAACAATGACGGATAGATAATAAAATCGGCTAAATCGAACCCCTTTCCTTCCATCTCTCTTCCATTTTCCCCGAGGACCAATAAAATGTGGCAGATCAAATATCTGCCGGAGAACCAATAAACCATAGGAAATCGAATTCCTTGTCAGACAGATTTACATGCAGATTACGTGACATTTTTTTCTTATACGAATTATAATAAAATTAAATTTTTCATAAGGCTTGGTGGTTTGGTAACGAAGAATAATTTCTTTATATTCATTTATGATCTCATACCCAATCTGTTATCGTACAATTAGATAAGCAGAATCCTTGCTCTCTTTGTGGGCAATTAAAAGAAAATTACGAGACAGCCACACAGCACGTTTCTGAAAATCTGTATCGATTTGGAGAGAAGAAAAAATAAGCACATCCAAGAAAAAAAAGCAAGCAGAATCGTACCGAACCAGCAATAAACTGTCTATCGCTTGAAAATCCGCTTTTCCACTTTTCGCAGCCTCTAGACAGTTGCAGAGTTTTATTCCTTGTAAATTTCTATACGATTACCCTCTCCGTATCAGTCGGATACCGAAAAGGCGTGTCAAATCGTTTGGAATGAAATATGACGCACTGAGAAAGTAAAGTGCATA